>JAJHPC010000010.1:9056071-9473571 GCA_024447665.1 Juncus inflexus
TGATTATTTGATTATCAGGATAGGTACTCTGTTTTTTGTTGAAATAGTATCTAAACTGGGTGTTGATTCTTCGATTGTTTAAAAATAAAACGATAATATGTATTTGTATTCTAATAAGTAATAACAATTACACTTAAGAGAAAATTTTCGTCTGTATTTTGTAGAACTCCTGTACTTTTAGCTTCCCAATGTAACTTTCTTCTGCAATTTCATCTCCGCCCAAAACTCCAAGGTTCCGAAATACAGAAGTGAAATATTCTGGCGGGAGAAAGTCTCCTCCCTCTCGTCTCTCCTCCTTGCTGGTCATCTCTCTCTCTCTCTCTCTCTCTCTCTCTCTCTCTCTCTCTCTCTCTCTCTCTCATAGGTGTGTCAAGCTTTGAACTATTAGGGCAGAGATGGAAGATTTGATTGACATGGTGATTTCTGGATAGTGCTAAGTAAGAACTAATAAATTTCGCTGATTTTGTTGCATTTCGCTTCCATTTGCTAGAATGGAGTGGAGTTGGGAGAATTGGTGCTTCGTTTCATGCTTCGAGTCAATTAAGACTAATTAATTTGCTTTGTATTTTCCTTTTTTCACAATTAAGATACAAATACAAAAAGATTTTTTAGTCGTTTCTCTGAAGTATCCAAAAATTGCCGGTATTTCCTTTTTTTGCAGATCTGAATAAGCTTAATTTTTTTAATACTTGTTACTTATTTAAGGAAATTGGAGCTAGCGGAGGATGATGGGGACTAATTTCGTGATATTAGGAGTTAATTGCGGCATGGAGAAATCGATTAATGTCTTGTACAAGTTTGCAAAATGATGCATGTACTTGATTATTTGATTATCAGGATAGGTACTCTGTTTTTTGTTGAAATAGTATCTAAACTGGGTGTTGATTCTTCGATTGTTTAAAAATAAAACGATAATATTTATTTGTATTCTAATAAGTAATAACAATTACACTTAAGAGAAAATTTTCGTTGTTTTATATGGTAATAACACTGACGTGTATGTGGAATATCATTGATAAGCAAATATCAAAATATCATGTATCAATTTCAATACATTAATCCAAACATTGGAACAATAAATGCTTCGATTTCAATTTTTTATATCCAAACAAGGAAAATTGTATTACAGCTACAGAAATTTCCAATTAAGATTTTGGATTACATATGGTAAATTCAAAAACAGCCATCCAAACACCCCCTAAGACATCGTCTCTTTGAGCCGAACCCCTCTAAAACCCTAAATCCAAATCCCCCGCCTAGCTCAGACCAAAATCGCCTGAGCCTTTCCGACAATCCACCTCTCTCCCCTATCCTCTTTCTCTCTCTCATGGCGCGAAACATGTCCAGCTCCCAAGCCCTTAATCCACAGTGTGAAAAAAGCCCCAAATTACACCTTTCGAGTTTCAATTTCAGCGGTGTATATTTTTGGGCTTTTTTACAGCCCAAATCAACGGTTCCGTTCAAGCTCCAACTAACTAATCCAAAGAGGCGCCAAAATGAAAGGTTTGTTCGATTTTATTCTTTTTCAAAAATGAAAATCAAAATTTAAACTGTGAAAAAAAAATATAAATTCCGTCTGTTTATCCCTACATATAATTGGAGTCTCAGTTCTTCAGTTCATCACTAATTGCTTCTGTTTGTCTTTCAATTCGGCAATGAAGACTTGGAAGAGATTCAGGAAGCTCTTTAAGAGTTGCATAAGACCAGCCAATGAAGAATCCACCATTTCCATTTCACCTAAACAAACAGAATGTAAAGTCGATCTTAATGAAACAAGGGCTTTGAGGGTGATCGAGGCTGAATACATGCTATACGACACAGTAAATTTAAAAATCCAAGAAAAATTGAGTTCAGGAAAATAATAGAGAAGTTTGAAAAGATATTGCAAAGTTGGCAATGTGCCTTATTAAATATTGGAGGAAGATTAATATTGATTAATTTAGTATTATCGCTAGCAGTATATTATTTATCAGTTTTTAAATTTCCCAAAAAGGTTTTTAAAGAGATGGACAAAATCAGAAGAAATTTTCTTTGTAAAGGTAATAAAGAAACATGATACAATCTTATTTCTTGAAAAAAAGTTTGTAGACCAAAACAAGGAGGATTAGGAGTTTTAAACTTAGAAATGTTTAATGAAGCAATGTTTTTAAAATGAATTTTAAAACCTTTATTGATGAAAAATAACTGTCATGGAAGCAACTAGCAAGTAGTTTAAGTCTAGAAGAATGAGAAATCATTGAAAATAATGCTGATTCTTATTTCTGGAAAGAAATAAAAAAAATGGCGTCTTTTTTCTTAACCAACATTGAGTTTAAATTGGGAGATGGAAAAAAGGCAAATCTCTGACATAATAAATAGGGAGAGGAATCACCATGCCGGAAATTCAATTCTCTTTTTTCACATGCTAAAGTAACAAGGGGATCAGTCACACAATTTAAGAATCTCTCAACTTTGGAAGAGATATTTAAGAAGGTACAGCTCAAAAGCCACAGCAAGAACTGTTAAACCTTCAAACAATTCTATCAGTTGGAGATGGAGTGAGAGAGGGGGACTTCGCCACAAGGAGTGCTTACATAACCATGTCAATGGCTATTCGTCATAAACCTTAAGCATGTTAAAACAAATATGGCCAGTAAGGATAACAATGAGAATGAAGATTTTTATTTGACTTTTTATCAAAATAAAGTGCTTGCACTGGATAATTTTATGAAGAGAGAGATTAATATAATGAACACATGCTTCCTTTGTTGTAAAGAGGTTGAATCAGCTGTTCATTTAGCAGGATAATGTTGTTTTGTTGAGCATGTCTTTTGTTTTTTTATGCAAGAACTCATAGAGTTTTAGTGCATAGATCCTTTCATACAAGTGTATGTACCAGTAAGAGAAGGAGGGGGAAATGACTTTGCATGTAAGAGAAGAGAAAATGGTCTCATGACTAGGGGTGTTCAAACGGTTCGGTTAATTTGGTTACCGAACATAATGGTTATTTTCAGTTAAAACGGTTCAGTTTTTCGGTTTAATTGGTTTGGTTCGGTTAAGCAAAAGATACAGTTCGGTTTTTCAGTTTCAGTTCGGTTTTGATTTTTCAAATCGGTTTTGAACCGGACCGACCAATATAATTCAGCACATTCAAAAGCTTAGATACAAAGAAAAGAGTGTAAGTGCTATCTCTGCACAGGGTCTGCCATTTACTTTCAGTTCTATAGACAATGTTTTCACATTAATATGTATTATTCTTTTAATAACATAGTCTTTGTCTAGTCAAACTTCTCTAGTTTTGCTTTTGCCAGCTAAGGAACATGTGGAATCCTATGCAATCCTTGATCTAGTATAGCTTTCACTATTATATAGTCTGTGCAGTAGTTCGATGATATGTGATCAAAACATTAACATACTAGATGAAGTACAAAAAGTATATAATACATAGTTTTTGCAGCCATAGAGGATCTAACATAGTTTTGTGGGAAATAATACAGGTTATTTCCAAGTCCAACTGTCCTCACTTTTTTTTTTTTTTTGAAATTATAGGCCAAAGGCCTACTTAGACATGCGATTCTACGAAAGTTTATTTACTTAGACTTGCGATTCTACGAAAGTTTACTTAGACTTAGACTTGCGATCTAACATAAAGATTGGATTTTACGAAAGTTTATTTATAATTACTACTAGAAAAATGTGATTCTGGGACCAATGAAAAATGTGATTCTGGAACCAATTTCATTGGTCCCAAAAACATCATAATTAGTCGCAATACCTCTTTAGCGACCAAATTTAATCCCATAAGCTTAGTCGCCACATCCCCGTAGCAGAAAGTATGTGGCGACTAAATTGGTTTAAATTGATCCCTGAATGGCGTTTAATAGGGACGAAAGTTTGTCCCTATATTTAGGCAAAATATCACCAATTGGTCGTTTTAAACGTAATTGGCGACAAAATTTGGTGCCGGATGATATACAATTGTGAATTTTTGTTGCTGAGTGCTAAACAATTGTAACTATTATTTGTCCCAAAATATTTTAATTGGCGACTAAACTTGGTCCTTAATAGGTCAAAATATAACAGTTGACGATGAATATTGGGACCAAATTTGGTCCCTAATAACAAAACTGTTAAATCTACTATGGACAATGACGATGATTATGATTCTATTACCATAAATACACACATTCAAAATTAAATTTTCATACCAAAATGCATATTAGATTGAATAATAAACAAATGTCATGAAATCCGTAACATTAATATTGTTTAAAAAAAATTCTCTCAAAAACAAACTACAAAAAAACACAAATATTTCCTTCATTGTTCCCGGCATACTAGAAACTTTCAGGCCTCGCAATACCAACTACAAAAGAACAATACATAAAAGTTAGCAAGAATTAGCAATACAAAACAACAACAAAAGTTAGCAAAAAGTAACTCACATGATTGTTGAACTATTTTTTATTCATATTTTCCCAACAATTTCATTTTTTTCATATCTCACAAGAATTGAATTATGACGTATATTAGTCTGAACAATTTAACATTATAAACAATTAATAAGTTAAATTAAAAAATACTTCCATAACTATAAATAAATAAGTTTAATTTTTGAAAAAATATACACCTCAGGAGCAGTGAGATGATTGAAATACTTTGAGCATAAAATGTAATTTATATCATATATTAAATTGAAATATTACCTTATATTGTGATCATTGCCTTAAACAAAATAAATAAATATTGTGATTATAAGTAGTATTCACTTCCTCAAAATGCATAAAAATAAGACATCAGAAAGTTACCAAGTAGAGTTGTCTACTTTGTTTAAGCATGCACTCTTGTTTAAATAAATAGAAACCCTTAGTTTGCATGAATAATCTGAAAAATCATGTATAAGTATAAATAATGTGAACTGTATGAATAACATGAAAGAAAAGGAGTATAACTATATATAAGTATAAGTAATCTAAAAAACCGAAATAAAAGGGAACTGAATGAAAATGGATTGTAAGTGTATAAGCTAAAATATATTTTATCGTAGCAAGCTTCAAGAAAAATATTTTGTTTACCTCTGCATTGTGATTTCATTTATCTTGTTAGTTCCTTGGAAAACTTAAACAGCCTGTAAAAAGGTTTGTAAACAAATTCAAAGGAAGCATCCAAATTTTCCAGTTCATTATTTTTTATTATTGTTTATTCAAAAAAAAGAAATTTTAACAAATCAAACTTCTTGACAAACATTAGCGCAAGGTCTACAAACCAAACTATCACAAACAAATACTTTATTATTTTCCAAACTAAGCCCGCATTTCTGACAATGCAACTCAGATGGCCCATTCTATATGGTTCGAAAGTTGTGATACTATTTGTTGCGATAATATTCCTAACAAAAAATACTATAGTTTAAATGAATACTTTTGCAAAAATTATAATTTGCGATACTATTTGTTGAAATGTTAGGATTATTATTTTAAGATGTTATGGTTAGAAAGTTAAAATTTGGTAACAAAAATGAAATAACCAATCAAACAATATACAAAAAAGGAAATTAAAATATAGATGTTAAGTGGATACTTTTTTTGGGAAAAGAAAGATCCAACATAGTTTCGCACCAAGCAGAAAATACATCCAGCTATAATTGCACATCTACACTAAATCTGCAAAATAAACCGAAAAAATAGAAAAATTAGTAACCATTAGCTTAACATTTTCCCTAAATCACTAGGTTAATTCAGTCCCAATACATGCAGGATATTATTTAATAGATGTTTCTTGCATTAAATCATCATCTTGCAAGCCGATTTGGCGAAGAGCAGCATTTCCTCAATCAATAACCAATAAAAAGGAAATCTTTTTCACATAAATCAAATAAAAAATGCTCAGCATGTCTGTGTATTGTGCCAAGTTTGATTATCCTCCTGCTATTTTGTAATTTTGAAATATTAGCGAAATATTATTGCCAGATTGTCCCCCTCTTGGTGAAGGTTTTGGGCATTTGTTAACTGAATTAGAAGGTTAATCACAAATTAGAATTGAACCTGCTATTTGCTAGAAAATAGAAGGTTAATCACAAACTTAACACTTTCCAAGCTTTGAGAAACATAAACCAACATATAGAATAATAGGGCAGTCATCATAGGAGAAGCTCACCTTATTAGAACCGCAACTTGGTACAGAGCAATTGCCAGAATGAGTCATGAGAGGAGAGGAGAGCTCGTCCAGGTCGTTCAGTCAAGGTCGAGAGGAGAACGAGCTCGGCCAGCCACGGCGGTGAATAAAGAGGGAGGGGATCGGCGGGAAGGACCTAGGATTTCGAGTTAGGGTTTAGCGGAGAGGGAGAGTGAAAATTTCAGAAATTTGGAATGAGCTGGGCTTAGTCAATTTGTCAATATGAGTGAAATTTAGGTAAGTAGGAAAATATTATGAATGGAGTAAGATTTAGGTGGGAAGCAAAATTTAATAAATAAATATTTTATTTCATTATTTGTTATGTAATTTAAATATTTTGTTATTTTATTAAAGTCTAATTTCTATTCACTTTTATAGATGACATAATATATCTATTTTATCATAAGATATTATGGAAGTATATTAATTAGAGTTTATGTATTAATATTCAATGATATCAATAATTGGATATATATAATAATTATAGATGTGTTCAATAAATTTATACACGAGTTATTTCTTTACATTAAATAAATAATATTAACATTGTTGATTTTATAAGCTTTTATTGCATTAGTGAAACATTTAGTTATAAACCAAAATTTTATAAGCTTTTACACAAAAGGATACTAGTTTTCCTCTGATACATATTTTCAAATGATACATCACCAATACCTTTTAACCTGAAAGCCCAATGAATTCATTATATGAAATAATCTAAACTCGAATTGATCAGAAACCTAAACAACATGTAGTTGAAAATAGATAGCATTGCTTAGAAAATAAAATTTCATTTCAGAAATTAGTGGTTAATTAATTCATTATCATAAACTAAGGGACTATTATTGTCAGTCAACCATTACTAATATTTCAAAAGGTTGTTTAAGGGAAATATGCTAAATCAACAACTAAAAATAGTAGCTAACCAATTCTCATTTTGGGGACCAATTTTATTAGTTATTGTTTCTGGGACCAATTTTAGTCATAATATATAAGCTATTGGGACAAGTTATTGTCACAGATTAGATAAACTTTTTGGGGACAAAATCTTGTTATGATATGGTTAATCCACAATCAGGAAATAGTTGAAGGATTATTTGGGACCAAATTCGTGACTATTTCGTCCCATAAGATACCATTTTTGGGACAAAAAAATCTTCATAGCTAAATATCACAAATGGCTATGAAATTTTATTGGTCACCAATAAGTTTAGTAGCTAAATTGCATTTTTGTAGTAGTGAATCATTCCCTTAGGGGTTATTTTACCCCCTCTTTTCCTTTTTGCCTAAAGCCCTAATAAATCTAAACTAACTTTCGGCTCCTGATTCTCCGTTCATGTGTAGGGCTTGTATTTGGTTTAATGTCTTGGCCGCCACTCTTATCTACTCTTCTGCGTTCTCTTTGATAATTAAGAATACTTGCTAGTCATGCTTTGCCTCCCTTAGAAGATTCTAGATTTGCGCTCCTTCTAGATTTCCCAGCAACACGAAGTCCACATACTCCGCAAATACTTCTTTTAAGTTTTGTCAACTCGCTTATACATCCAATTGTATAGTTTTCTAGAAGATAGAATTTCGGCGGGAGGTTCCATGCCGAATAAATTGCATACTTTGTCCCAAATTGCGCGTGAGTATGCAAAATTAGCGAAAAGGTGCATATGAATCTCATGATTGCATGCGCTACAAAGCGTGCATTTTGCGACTGGATACATTCTTTTCTGATAAGTCTATCTCTTGTTTAGTGTGAAAAACTTTACTCGTGGAAGTGTATTATGCTTCCATATGAATTTGCCATATATTTTCTTGTGACCTCTGTCTGTGAAAAATGATTATGCAAACTTCACTGAGAAGTTTTTCGTTTTACAGGCTCGCCAAACCAGCATGTCTTCGTCATTTCCGAGTGTTCTTTGCGAGGTTGATGCGACAAGTTTTCTAAATTCTTCCTGCATGTGGGAGCTGAGCTGTCTGTCCCATTGAATTGCGTCTGGGTCGGTTATTGCTGCTTTGACCATGAGGCCTTTATTGATTGCTCTTCGGTACAGACCCCTATATTTTTCTACAATGATTCCATCATGCCAACGGTCTTTCCAAAACTTGATCTTCTCCCCATTTCCCAATTGCATATTAGCTCTGCTATTGAACATGGGTAATATAGCTTCAAGATCTTTAATGAAGAAGCTCTTAAAGTTGCAATTCCATGATTCATTTTGCGGCCCATATCATTCTCTAATTGTAGAATGCCATAAACCGGGTTTTTTTATCTTTATTTTTCAAAACCATTTTATTAGGAGGTCTTTGTTGTGCATTTTGAGGTCTTTTATATCTAGCCCTCCATTTTTCTTTGATGTGCATGTAAATTCCCATTTTGCCAAATGCTTTCCTCTTTGGTATTAATTTGTCCCTCCCAGAGGAAGTTCCTTCTCATTTTATCAATTTCATCTAGCACCCCCTAAGTGAGCAGGAAAGCTTGCATAAAATATAAGGGTGTTGCTGATAGTATTTCATTTAGCAAGGTCACTCTTCCTGCTATAGAAAGAAATTTCGTGGACTAACCATCTATTATGGCTCTTGATCTTTTCTATCATGGGAAGGTAGACCTCTTTGTCTAGTTTTGTTAATGAAAGGGGCAGGCCTAGGTATTTGATTGAAAATTGCTGACTGTTGCAGTGGAGCAATATCTGAATTGATTTCTCCAGCTCCATAAAGGAGGATTTGGTATTGCCGTAAAGGAGGATTTGGTATGATTGATTTTTAGTCTGGTGATATAACCAAAGCAATGTAGTGCAAGGTTGATTAGTTGTAGATTAGTGTGATGTGCCTCGGTGATGATGACAGTGTCATCTGCATATTGAATTGCCCTTGTTTGCATTTTTTTGGCATGGTGGTGCTAGCGTGTTGATGTGAGATATCAGGTATTGCAGAGATTTTGCTACCAAATTGAAGAGTAGAAGGGAGAGTGGATCTCCTTGCCGAAGTCCCATTTTGTGGAAGAAGAATGGCTGAACTTGACTATTTAGCTTTATGGTTGAGCTGGATGATACCAGGATGTTACGTATCCAAGCTATCCAGTTTTGTGGAAAGCCCTTTTTAGCCATGAGTTGCTCTAGAAATTGTCAATTGACCGTGTCAAAGGCTTTTGTAAAGTCCACTTTATATAAAACATATGGGGTCCTGCTGTGGTGCAAGAAGTTGATGTATTCTCTAGTTGCTAAAAAAAATTCTAGAATTTTCCTATTTTTAATGAATGTTGTTTGGTTTTCTGAAACCGGCTCGGGCATTTTACTTCGTAGTTGGGTTGCTAAATTTTTTTAGAGGATTTGATCGGACCGTCTATAATACTAATTGGCCTGTAGTCTATGATTGATTTTGCGTCTACCTTCTTGGGAACGAGCAAAATTTGTTCCTTATTAATTCGTTGCATAGCCATCGATGATCGTCCTTAATAATTTCCCAAAAATGCTTATAGAATTCTGACGGAAATCCATCTGATTCTGAAGCTTTATATCTTTCTAGATAGAAAATCGCGTCTTTAATCTCCTATTCAGAGATATTTAATCCAAAATCTCCCAAGGCCGTGGACTCAGGTATGGATTGCATAAATTGTTGTGGAACCTGGGTAGAGCTTACCCTTGTTTCGAGCGTTTCCCTGAAGAAACGGTTGAATTACTGTGATATTTGTGATTGTTCAGTTAACTATGTGTCACTGACTATAATTGAGTCAATATAATTATTTTACCTATTTGCGGACGTAATTGCATGAAAATATTTTGTGTTTTGGTCTCCTTCCTACGGCCATTTGCATCTTGATCTTTACTTCCATTTGGATTCTTGTTTATTTGCTTGCTCGTATATAACTTTCCCGCGGGCTATTCTGAGTCAAAATTCTGTGTCTGATAGTAGTCTTGATTCCTCTGGTTTGTCTAATTTGCCAACAATGAACACTGCCCTATTTGCATTAGTGTGTAGTTTTGCAAATTTATTTATTGCCCAATTCTTAAGGACAATCTTTAGTTTGTTGAGCTTTAGTGCAAACAATTTTGCCGCGTTGCTTGATATTCTTTATCGTATATGTATGAAATTTTTGTTGTGAAACCCGTAGCCATGTAAGTTACATGCGTAGCGAAATATACAGGTTCAACCCTCCCTACGATCATCGTGAAAGAAATAAAGGTATGAGATCAATCTATTAATATTTATACCTCGGATCTTCCTGATCCGTGAGACAGAGAATGGATGTAGGTCTGAACAATTCTGACTAGCAACATTCTCCTTCCTGAAGCTCGACTCTGCGAACCTCCTTGCTCTTCCTAGGGATGAAGAACTTGATCGCTCGCTTATCTCCAAATTAGGAGATCTCTACTCATATCCACGTGAACTTCAGATTTACGGAATAACCGGACTCGTCTAGACGAGTCCAGAAATACTTTCTGAAATTACCTTACAAAACTCTCTGTCTATTACTCTATTATGACGGCCTCTAAGGGTTGAGAATTATGTGTTATAGAGAGGAATTGCCCTTCTATTTATACTAGAGAGGTAGATGAACGATTTCTCAGTTACCATACTGAAAATCCTAACATGCGTCTTTTCTGTTCCCAACGGAACTATTCCGGTAGCAACGGAATAGATGTTTCCTTAATAGAAAACATGACAATCAAGGTTATTACAGTTTTCATATATATTCTGTTCCGAACGAAACTATTCAAAAATAAATGCTAATTTAAAACCAATGCTAGTTGCTAAATTAAAAAAAAGGCTAGCGGAAATGTTAGTTAAATTATTTTCAAATCAGTGCTATTTGATGAATTATTTTCCAAAAAAATGATATTTAAAAAAAATTGTATTTACCCCTTAATACATCTTTGTATTATATTTTTGTAGTAATTTTAATGATTGTCGGACTTTGAGCCTATATCATTTCTTTCAAAAAACAAATAGTTATGTTAGATTACCTTGGATGTCATTGTCAGTCACTTTAACGTTCCAATCTTTATAAAAATAATTATGAACTACACGTTTTCATTTCTTTTGCAATTACCACCTGATGTGGCTAAGGGCTCTTGTCAGAAACGAAAAAAAAACCACTTCATAGCGTAAAGATTTTTTACTTGAAGAAATAGAATAAAGAAAATTATCTGTCAGGAAAAAATCATAATAACTTTATATAAGAAAAAGAAAACTCTAAAAATTCCGGCATTAGAAGGAAAAATGAAGTATATATTATTGTTTTAAGGGAAAAGTTGGATCGAGCATCAAACTTTATTTTTTCCGTTAGAATTTTGTTGACTAGACTGAAAATTGTAGAAAACTCGACCCAAAAAAAATTCTACATCAAAGAAAATTGCACTAGATCCATTCTGATGCAAAATGTTGTAAAATTTGTATGGCATGCATGAAAGACCATAGTTTCTTCATTTTGGAAGAATATAGAAGAACTTTTTCCTTAATCACAATCTAACTAAAGCCTAAAGTCTGAACCCTAATTTATATTAACTAGATTAGACAAATTAATCACAAACTGGCCGGTCATATGGGGTTGACTGAGGTCAAATTGGAGTAGACTAGTTTTCAGTAAAAAGTAATAAGTCTGGCAGGGAATGTGGAAACGGAAGATTTTCTAGAAGGTTGTTGTATGCTGCCCAAACCTTTAATTGGATGGTTATAATTAAAGGTTATTTATTAATCTGACGGATGTAATTAAAAGTCAAGTTCTCTAGCCGGTTCTCACCATTCCAGCCGGTTTTCTCCCTATTCCTTTTTTTTAACAAAAGGGTAAATGTGTAATTTAAAGAGAGGACAGCAGGTCTTTCGTTCCTTCCCCATTCTTACCTCTGGTCCTCTCCAGTAGCTTAGTTTCTAGATTTCCCGATTCATCACACTCTCTCTCTCTCTCTTCTCTCTCTCTCTCTCTCTCTCAGAGAGCACAAAAGCTTAGATCGAGAGATTAGAGAATTTCAGCTAGTCCGTTGATAGGAGACGTTCTATCTCTTTCTTTCAACCCTCCGCTTCAATTCATGTGTGGGAATATGTTTGGAAGAAGAATCCTGATTTATTCCTTAATTTTAGCTTTGTTGGAATAATTTAGTTGACTTTTCGTTTGTGGATGATATCTCAAAAAGCCTCGAGCACTTGTGATTCAATTTAGTCATTTTACTCACTAGCACTATATCTCCAAAAATCGAAATCCACTGATTGAATTTTTATGCAATTTCTCAAAAAGTTTGTATTTTATTTGTCTTTATAATGGAGAGAGAATGAAGGGAGAGGAGATGGCATCGTAATTAATTCAATAGTACCTAAAATACCCCTACTATCTGAATGGCCCAGATTTATTTCTTCACTAAATCTTAAAAAAGAGTTCGGGCATGATATGTTGATTGTGCTTTTTTTTATTGTACATATATGCATCCAAGTTAAGTTTAGGATTTGAAGTTTCTTGTCTAGTTATGTTTGAAGACATCATTGCAACATGGGACCTATATTTTTTTCCAAGTGATTAGGGGAAAATAACCATAAACTTGTTGACTGCATTCAATATCGATGTCCTAATTTGATATTTCTTATGTCCTCTGTGCCATGCAAATTATTTTTTAAGTTTAATATAACTTCAAAACTATATTTATGATATATAAAAATGCATAAAGAGAAACGAAATCCTATGTAATATGCCAATATGCCGAGTATATCAAATAGTGATATTGACATCAATTTTTTGTTGAGCACAAAAAACATATATTTGGATGATATATATGTTCATACATTGAAAGTCTGCATGTTTTTAATTGAGGACAAATATTTCTTTTTATGTATAAGTAAAAGTAAATGCTGCATGTGAATACCATTTACCCATACAACAAACCAAAATTCAAAATTCAAAATATGTATGACACTTCATAATTTTAGTGGCTTTTGTAGACCGCTAAAACTTTATATATGAAACAGAAAGAATTTAAATAAAGTTTTTATTAGTAAGAGTAAATAATTGGGAATAAACTAAGCAATATTTTCATTTATCAAATAAAAATGAAGCAATATTTTCATTTATGAAACAAAAATTAAGCAATATTTTCAAATAAAAGGACACCAGGTCGTCAAATAAAAATGCAGTAAAAATAAAATCAAATTCTTTTTGGCTGGAGGAATCTGACCTAGCATTGATTTACTTTTGTGGAATTGACTCGTTACATTTTTTTTTGTATCTCAAGTGGGCGATTGCCTACTTAAGCTGCTTAATGGAAATTGAAAATAAAAAAGAGTTCTCACAAGTTGACTCATTAAAATTTTCTAACTTTTCACCCACCATTTTATATCTTAATATATCATGGAATAAGATCAGGACCCATGTCTTTTTAAGAAATTGCAAAATAGCTCTAACTCCCCTCTGATAATGTTAAAATCAATCCATCTAATTACGTATTAAATCAACTAGCATAATTCTCGCGCTTCGCGGCGAATATTTCAATTTTATTATTTATTTTAATTTATAATATATAAATTACAGTTATGAAATTTAAAATATAAATTCATAGTGAATCCATAGTACATAAGTAATATATATAAGTTGTTTATATTTAAAATCATTTTAAATTACATCATAAGATATTCTATTTATTTATTATTCATTTAAAAATATTATTCATAAAAATCAAAATATGATCTCAATTTATAGTAGCATTAAGATTTCTAAAATTAAAAGGTCATCCTTTTTTTTTCATTTTGGCATTCTTATAATAATAGTTGTATTTAACATGATGATTAAAAACGAAAATATGATATTGTTATAGTATTATTATACATAGGAAAATCTAACATGACTTATTTTCTTCAAAAAATTATCAGCACTATTTTTCTTATTTTTTATTTGTTAAAATAATTGGATTATGCATAAATTGATCACAATGTTATTTTGAAACTCATAATATATTAATTAATATAATATAATTCTCAATATTCTGGATTTTTTAGATAATTTTTCACGTAATTAGAGATATAACATGAAATATTCATTTAACTAATCATGCGATATTATAATAACAATTTAAATGAAAAGCTAAGGTTTAAGAATTTTTTTATCCGACCGCAGTGAGAAAATTATTGATAGATCTCTTGAGAATGTTCAAATAGAGATGAAACATAAGGTAAGAGTTAATGAGCATATCATTTGTTTACATGTTCTTTTATATAGTCTATATTCACATATTTTAGAAAGAAAAAAAAATTAGAACCATAACAATATGAAATTCAAAATAAAGAGAAAATTTCAACAAATTTATATTTGATGTTTTAACATGAGAAATAAAATATTTTATTAAGATTATTATTTTTTTAAAGAAGAAAAGAAAAAATATTTATATTTTAATGAGTGAACTCTTCATATTATATTTGCATTAATATTTGAAACATAACTTTGAACCATGGTTCATTAAAACCATTTGATTAAGATCTGACGGCCATGAACAAATTTAACGGTTCTCACTAAATCGGGGATGAAACATAAAACACCAATTCGGCCAATTATATGATAATATTTTAATAACCGCACATTTGTTGACATAAAATATCAGTAAATTTGAGAAAATAGAAGGTTGAGATTTTATAAAAAATTTGATCGAACGGTCGTGATAAAAGTGATGATGTGGCTGGATTAGATGGCTCAAAAGTAGGTGAAAAATAAGGGGTTCGGGTTAATTAAATTCATTATTTTTTTTTCATTTTGATGAATACTTTATGATCAAAATGTAGGTTTCATTCTAATTTAGCAAACATAACTCTTGTCAGGAAGGCTCTAAGAAAATAGGTTGTGTTGCACGGACATGAACACGGGTGTCGTGTCTGATATGACACGGACACAACGACACGACAATTCTCGAAAAAGTAGAGGACACGACACATTTTATATATAGTATTATTATTATGAATAAAAATATATAATTTAAGTATTTTATATATTATTTATGTCAATTTCATTTTATTTTAAAAGACTATAAATAATATTTTCTGATTACAATTAGAAAATTATACATAATATTTTATAATTTATACAATATACATGAAATTTGAAGTTGCACTTCTACACATGCATTTATGATATTTGACGTTTTATATGTTTGTGTGTGAAAATTTGATACTAAATAATCAAAATTCATTTTAAATGTTTAGTTCCACAATTACTGGAATAAAAAAATGACATGAAATAATCTCTAAAATAAGACGATTATTAGTTGGTGTAACATTGTGTCTGAGAAATATTCTATGAAATGTCTGAGAAGCGTCATAACAATTTTTAATAATAAAATATTTTACAAGCCACATAGTGTGTCGGACACGTGTCCGGAAAGTATACGACGAGCGTTGGTGTCTGACACGGATACGGCCTGATTTTTGTAGTGTCCACGCAATATATTAAATAGGCCTCCAAGATTGTGTCAAGGGTCATTGACTCCATTCATTTATTGAGGGATTTTATTTTAAAATAGCATTGGTGCAAAAAATGATTCATCAAATAGTATCGTTTTAAAAATAATTAAAAAACTAGCATTTCTGCCATCTTTTTTGGTGGAACAAAAGTTTCGCCAAGCATTCTGACAGAACATACCTCGGAAAATTTAGCAGCCTGAAATAATCGTAATTAGGGGAAAAAAACACTGTTCCGCCAAGTTCTTTGACGAAACATCCTAAAATTTTAATTTTCAATGCTAAATGCAAATTTAGCAAGAAAATTAACTAAAAAATAAAAATAATTCGTGTTCCACCAAGCCTTCTGGCGGAACAACCAATTTTATATATATTTTTTTTGCCCCTAAATAGGCATGAAAATTTAGCAAAATAAAATAAAATAAAAATACTGTTCCGCCACACTATTTGGAGGAACATTTTTTTTTTTGGCAAAATCAACTTAAGAATTATCGGTTAATACTGAAAATTAAAATTTTAACCTCTTCCGCCAAAATTTTATCAGTTAACACAAATAAAGATTTTTCTAAAGAAAATTAAGAAATATGCCATGTTCTGTCAGAATCCTTAGCGGAATATTTTTTGTTCCACCAAAAAGACTGACGGAAATGCTACTTTCTTAATTATTTTCAAAATAAAAAAAAGTCTTATTGAGAGTCCTAGACCTCCATATATATAAAATTGAAATTTATAAATATTCGTGTTAATTATATATTAAAAAAAATAGCTCATCATTCCATGCTAAATACATTCCAATATGATATTCTGGATTTATTATTGTTGGATTCTTACAGTTTTTCATGTGTTTTTTCATATGGGAAATGAAAAATCATGACGGGGGGTACTATAGTGATCCTATAGCAACGAATTGAAATTATATGTTGTTTTCTCACATTTCTATATACGCTATATATTATTTTCATTTTTTAAAATATATATTGTTTAACGAATGAATTTTTATATATTGTTTGTTTTCCGTTTATATGTTTTTATATACTGTTTTCATTTTTTTAAATATATATTGTTTTACCGAATGAATTTTGTATATACTGTTTGTTTTCAGTTTATATCTTTTTTTAAGTTTTTATATACCGTCGCTACAGGGTCACTGCCGTATCCATCGCGCGGTATCAGCTCCCTTTCCATATATATAGAAAAGTGCACGAGTGTGACTTTTAAAATGAAGTATTGCATATCCTTAGTAAATCCATTTATTAATTATTAACAATATATAATTATAATGTGCTAGTTATTCTAACATATATTATTCCTTTTTCTATTTTAAATTTTCCTTATAAATATATCATCAATATATTATTTTCAGTGACAAAATACTATTTGTATTATCAATATATTACTGCAGCATCAATTTTATATTATGCTACAAAAGTTTGTAGATACTGAACTTATATTCTTGCAATAATATTTGCTTGATGTACTGTTGTTTGAAGCATGGTTAAATTTCTTTTGCAAAACTGAAAATTAAAAGAGGCAATGTTTTCTTACTTCCAGAATCTTGTGCCCCCTCTTATATATGCGATTAAGATCCTGTCTATATAGCTCTCTCTTAGACTAATTATATCATGCGAATTTTCTACTTCCATTAATTGCCACAGAACCACCTGCTTAATTCGTTTGACACTTTCCAATCACCCTCTAGAAGAAGAAAAACTGAAGACTCCTCATGCAACTTATTCTATTAACTCAATCATATCGTCTATTATTATAAAATATAATTCATATCACCAAATTATTAAAATTAATGCTTTTATAAATTAATAAGTTAATTTAAATTAGTTTGTATTTTATATTGTGTTTGTAATAAGATCCTTGGCCCATAACAATTAGGTGCCTTGAATAGGTGTTTTGTATGGGTGTAAATGAATGGGTGTATTTTGGGGTGCCATGAAAGGGTGCCATAAAAATAACTACAAATAGAGGGTAAGATTGAGGGGTGGTAACCGACTCATGATCCACAAAAATTGTAACCAAAAGAAAAAAAGAAAAGAAAATTAAGAAAAAACCTCTCATCTATTTTCTCTATTCAATAAATCAATCCAAGTTTCCAACAAATTAGCATAAGAGGCACGGTGTTTTGAATTTAGTAGAAGAAGTAGAAGGAGATCACCATAACAACCCAAGGCGGTGTATTTGGGCTTCCAAATTCTTCACAACTCATTTTTTATGGAGAGAATTACGATTATTGGAGTATTAAGATGAAGACGCTTCTAATTTCTCAAGATTTATGGGAAATAGTTGAAGAGGGGTATGAAGACGTGGAGGCGGTAACACCGTCGGAAAAAGAGACGGACGAGGCTAAAAAGATAAGGCTCGAATTGGAAACATAGATGAAAGGAAAGAATAAGAAAAATGCAAAGGCGTTATTCTTGTTACAACAAGCGATTTCAGAAAAAATATTTCCGAGAATAATCGAGGCGAAAAGCACAAAAGAAGCATGGAAAATCCTACAAAAAGGATTTCAAGGAAACGAGAAGGTACGAACGGTTAAACTCTTGACCGTCAAAAGGGATCTTCAAAATTTGAAGATGAAAGATAATGAGACGCTAAAGGATTTCTTCTCTAAAATTATGGAGTTGGTAAACAAAATAAGAAGTTTGGGTGAGGAGTTTTCCGAAAAGTCGGATTGTGAAAAAATTCTCATTAGCGTATCGCCAAAATATGACAACATGGCCTCGATCATTGAAGAAAATCAAGATATCTCAACCCTTAATGTACATGATCTAATGGGTTCATTAGAAAGATATGACCAAAGGATAAATAGAGATACCGAGCAATCTTTTGAGAGCGCATTCCAATCGAAAATCACCATAACCGAATCGTCAAACCAAAATACGGTGAAGGGAGAATCATCTCGTGACGGTAAAAACGGTGAAGGGAAAACTCGATTTGGAAAAGGAGAAAATAGAGGAAATAATCAAAAGTGGTGTAATAGTTGCAAAAATTCCTCTCATTTCGAAAAAGATTGTTGGTATAAAGGAAAACTCCAATACTATAATTGCAAGAAATTCGGTCATCTAAAAAAAGATTGCCGAAATAAAACCAACGAGCAAGCCAATTTCACCGAAGGGAAAAACGGTGTGTAACATACCTTTATTGCATGTTATGCGGCCCTAGAGCAAAAAGAAGAAGTGTGGTATGTTGATAGCGGATGTAGCAACCATATGACCGGAAACGAATCGGTATTTAGCGAAATTGATACAACCATCATCACTCAAATTACAATGGGTAATGGTGCAGTTGTTCAATCGAAGGGAAAAGGTACAATCGCTATTGAAAAAAGGAGAGGTCGTTTGTTAGTGGGTGATGTATTGTTTGTTCCGGAGTTGGCGCAAAATTTATTGAGTGTTGGGCAATTGATTGAGCACGGTCATGAGGTTCATTTTGAGGGTGAGTTTTGCAAACTTTACGATAGGCCTAAAAATGGAAGTAAATTAATTGCGAATATTAAAATGGAGAAAACTCGCAATTTTCCTCTTATTCTAAATATTTCCAAACACGCGGCGTTGAAGGCCGGTGTTGAAGATATATCATGGTTATGGCATAAAAGGCTTGGTCATGTGAATTTTGAAAGTTTAAAATATTTGAGTAAGAAAAATATGGTGTACGGATTACCGAACATACAAGAGAAGGGTGATGTGTGTGAAGCGTGTGCGCTCGGTAAAATTCACCGAGAACCATTCCCAAAAGAAACGGCGTGGAGAGCCATGAAACCGTTGGAGCTTGTGCATACCGATATGTGCGAGCCAATGAAGACAACTTCAGAAGGCGGTAACCGATATTTCATCACCTTCATCGATGATTACTCGCGAATGTGTTGGATTTATTTAATGAGACAAAAATCCGAGGTATTTAATATTTTCAAAAAATTTCAAATTATGGTTGAGCGGCAAAGTGGCCGTTTGATTAAAAAAGTAAGAAGTGATAGAGGCGGTGAATATAACTCGAAAGAATTTGTGAAATTTTGTGAAAATATCGGTCTTGAAAGACAATTAACCGTGGGTTATATACCGGAGCAAAACGGTGTTGCCGAAAGAAAAAATAGAACAAGAATGGAGATGTGTCGAGCGATGTTAAATGAAAAGGGCGTTCCGACAATTTTGGGCCGATGCGGTGAACACGGCGGTTTACTTGTTAAACCGGTGTCCCACAAAAGCGGTCAAAGATAAAACCCCATTTGAAGTGTGGTCAGGTGGAAGAAAACCATCCGTGAATCACTTGCGAATTTTCGGATCCGTTTGCTATTCGCATATCCCGAAGGAAATGAGACATAAACTTGAAGAAAAAGTCGAGAAATGTATTTTTATCGGTTATAGTTCTCAATCAAAGGGTTATAAACTATTTAGTCTAAAAAGAAATAAATCAATCACAAGTCGAGATGTGATTTTTAATGAGAAAGAAAAGTGGGCTTGGAAAGGAAAATAAGTTGAAAACGTACCGATATTGCCGGTACATGAATAAGAAAACAATGTAGAAGAAGCCGAAGATGAAAATAAAAATAATGATGAAGAAGAGGAAGTACCGCAATCTCCTCCGACTAATGATGGGTCGAGTTCCTCTACGCCAAGTTCAACACCACCGGTAAAGAATCAAAGATTTAGAAATATAAATGATATTTATTTAAATTGCAACTTTTGTGCTGTCGAACCGGAATGTTTTGAGCAAGCGGTAAAAGAAGAAGTTTGGAGAAATGCGATAGAAGAAGAAATAAAAATGATTGAGAAAAATGAGACTTGGGAGTTGGTTGAAACACCAAAAGAGAAGAGTGTAATCGGGTTAAAATGGATTTATAAAACAAAAACAAATCCGGATGGATCCGTTCAAAATAACAAGGCAAGATTAGTTGCGAAAGGATATCCACAAAAACCGGGTGCCGACTATCAAGAGACATTTGCACCGGTTGCGAGGCATGAAACTATTAGGTTGTTGATTGCCTTGGCGGCACAAAAAGGTTGGAAATTATACCAACTTGATGTAAAATCCGCTTTTCTAAATGGAGTATTAAAAGAAGAAGTATATGTGGAGCAACCGCAAGGGTTTATGGTTGAAGGAAAAGAAGATAAGGTGTACAAATTGAAGAAAGCGTTGTACGGGTTGAAGCAAGCACCCCGTGCATGGTATAGCAATATTGATTTGTACTTCACCGACAAAGGGTTCAAAAGAAGCCCAAGTGAGCCGACCCTCCACATCAAGAAAGACAAAAATGGTATGATTATCGTTTCTGTTTATGTTGATGATTTAATCGTTACCGGAAGTGATGAAGGAATTGTGCAAGAATTTAAGAATGAGATGTTGAAAAAATACGAGATGAATGATTTGGGGTTACTTCATTATTTTTTGGGTATTGAAATTGATCAAAGCAAAGATGGCGTTTTTATTTCTCAAAAGAAGTATGCTCAAAGTATTCTCTCTAAATTCAAAATGGAGAATTGCAATCCGGTGACGATACCGTTATTGGTGGGTGAAAAATCGAAAAAAGAAGATGGTAGTGGTTGTTAGTAGTATGCTCTAAGCCAATATATTTGAGACCTAGATGTATGGATTATGTCAAACAAACATTGTGTTTATTTAGAGATATTTTATATAATAAATGTGTATTGGTTATTTTATTCTTATTACTAAAATGAACCTTGAATATGATATTCAGCTTTATATCATCAAAGTATGTGACTTTGATAGTAAACTATAAAGTATTATGAATTATATTCTAAACCGTTCCTGATCATTCATAGGATGTTTGTGAGACAAACATACTTTATGATAAGCTATAAATGGACATCAGTATGTTAGTTGACTGATGGTCACGTTTTACTGATCATGAATAAGAGTTATTAAGTCATTAACGTCGGTATATGTTAGAGACCATATACTTGGATTGACCCACCTTGAGAATACTACATGGTTCGTGTCATTAGTTATTCTCAGTAAAGAATGTATCTGTAATCCTTAGACTTGAGATTATCTCAGTTTCCTACATGATAAATTTTATACTTTAATATACTCTAACATCGTCTTTAACCGGGCGATCATAAAGATTATAATTAGTTATATAATGAATTGTGCGGAGGAAAGAGTTTAATTAAGATAGGATTTGTTCCTCTCATAAATTGAGAGAGATATCTTTAGGCCTCTTGATGATTTGATTGAAGAAACGCACGGCCGTGCTCAAGTGAATTAATAAGGAGTTATTAATGTCATTTCATGTTCAATCAAATTCGGTATCACGAAATATTTATCGACCAACATAAGGTTGACACATATCATGCCTTATGGACGATATAGATATCGTGTAACAAAAGGATACAATGCATGACATAAATTAGGTTTGATCGAATCATCTATACATGCTTAATTTGGGTAATCATGATGTCTTGCTAGAGGCCGCTCATGATTTATAATCTATTGTGATTATTGCCAACATTAAGTAAACCTACAGGGTCACACACAAAGAACAACTAATGAGACGTACACAGAAAAATCATAACTTATGTGATAAGTTGTATGGAGAGCTACATAGTCAAGTGACACATCCAATCCTACATCTTATATGATAAGGTGTGTTGCATATATGGTTACATAGTTACCATGCACATAGGATATGAAACTTATGGACTATATAGGCACAAGAGACATACCAAAATCAGATTAAGGGTATAATATTTTCGTCCATCTTTTTGTAAGAAAAAGAGGAGAGAAAAAAAATCCGAAAATTAAAATTATTCTTTTGTTATTTTCTGTGAGAGAAATGAAGAACGAATACTAGCATATATCGTTCTTTATTTGTTCGTGTGGATACCGGTAGAGGACGAAGCAAAGTGCGGCGTCTTTGTGATTTGGGTTGAAACCGTGATTTTTGTTTGGAGAATCGGTTTATTTGGAGAATCAGTTTGTTAGGAGAATCTGTTTGCTTGGAGAATCGGTTCGTTTGGAGATTGCTTGGAGATCGGTTTGTGAGACCGATTAGGCGAATCATTCAAAGGATCAGTTTGGAAACTGGTTTGGAACGAGCAAAGAAAACCGTCAACCTAATTCGTTTTTGATCATCACGGATTAAGCGTAATCCGAAGGTACAAAGTTATGAACTTTTCTTTGATTTAATTGTAATTCACGGATTCTTCTTTTGGGTTTCGAATTCGATTTTGTTTTGTTTTTGTTTTTCCGCTGCGTTATGAATGGTAGAAACCCAACAGTGGTATCAGAGCCAAGTGAATTCCAATTAAATTAAGACGGATAAACCATTTTCGAAATATTTCTTTTAATTTTGAGGCGTTATTTTTCAATTTTTTGAATTTGGGTCATGAACGGTTGCAATTTCATGAAAGGGTGCGACTTCATGAAAGGGTGCATGTGATGTATCTTGATCATGAACGGTTGCAATTTCATGAAAGGATGTGACTTCATGAAAGGGTGCATGTGATGTATCTTGATCATGAACAGATGCGACTTCATGAAAGGATGCGACTTCATGAAATGGTGCATGTGATGTATCTTGATCATGAACGGTTGCGATTTCATGAAAGGATACGACTTCATGAAAATGTGCATGTGATGTATCTTGATCATGAAAGGCTATGAATTCATGAAAGGATGCGACTTCATGAAAGGGTTCATGTGATGTATCTTGATCATGAAAGGTTGTGACTTGATTGAAAGGGTGTGACTTCATGAAAGGGTGCATGTGATGTATCTTGATCATGAAAGGGTGCGACTTGATTGAAATGGTGATTCTCGATATTTAGACATGGTTAGATTCAACTGAACTATCAAGTCAGACTTGAGTTCGGGGCATATGATAGGATGCATACGCCGAGCATATGATGCTCATCCTATGGATTAAACGAGAGTTGTATGAGATATAATTGGAAACGTTCCTACATAAATAATTAGGTTCTAGGCGATGAGCCAAAGCTCACTTGGAACTTGATGAAATATGGATTTTGGCCCACTATGAAATTTAAAGTTAAAATTTTCGAATCAATACATTTGAGGGTTATTGATTTGAATAAAATAGTGGGAGTTAAAATTATATTAAAATATCTCAAATCACATATTAATATAAACCTGCATTTAATTCTGTGTAGAAAATGGCAACAAACAACACATCAACTTTAACATTGCGATCCGTCCTTGAGAAGGACAAGCTCAATGGGAAAAACTTCCTTGACTGGCATCGGAATTTGAGAATTGTTCTCAAACAAGAAAAGAAGAACTATGTCCTTGAAAGGCCCATTCCTAACCAGCCCGCTGATGATGCTGATCAAAAAGTGATAAACACTTATGCCAATCATACAAGCGACTCTAATGATGTGACATGTCTCATGTTGGCCACTACGGATGCCGATCTTCAAAAGCAATTTGAAAATTTAGAGGCATTTACAATGTTGGCACAGCTCAAGGAAATATTCCAAGAGCAAGCTAGAAATGAGAGATATAATGCACATTGTGCATTAGCAAGTTGTAAGATGGTTCCCAACTCCTCGGTGAGTGCTCATATTCTGAAAATGAAAGGGTACCTTGATCAACTTGAGAAACTAGGGGCAAAGGTTGGCAATGAGATGGCTACCGATTTGATCCTTAGGTCTCTTCGTCCGAATTTCAAGCCATTTATAATGAACTATAATATGCATAACATGGACAAGAGTATTGCACGGCATGCTGAAGAACTTCGAGGGGACTATGAAGACAAATGTTGTCAACGATATTCTCTTGATTCAGAAAGGCAAGGGTCAAAAGAGAAAATTCAAGGGCAAAGTCAAAGTAAAAGGTAAGGGCAAGGTGTTGTCCGAACCTAAGAACAAGAAACCCAAGGAGGGTGTTTGTTTCTTCTGCAACAAATCAGGCCATTGGAAAAGAAATTGCCAGACATACCTGGAGGATCTAAAGAAGAAGAAGAAGAGTAGTGAGACTACTACTTCAGGTATTAATATTATTGAAATTAATTTATCTGCTTCTTCATCTTGGGTATTAGATACCGGATGCGGTACTCACATTTGTAATAATGTGCAGGGGCTGCAAAGGAGTAGAAGATTAGCGAAAGGTGAAGTGGACCTGCGGGTGGGAAACGGAGCAAGAGTTGCTGCATTAGCCATGGGCATTTATTTATTATCTTTACCTTCTGGACTTGTAATAAATTTAAATAATTGCTACTATGCCTCCTATGAACAGGAATATTGTATCTGTGTCGAGATTGGTTTTGGATGGTTTTAAGTTTGTTATTGAGAATAATAACTTTACCATAAGTAAAGAAAATATTTTCTATACGAATGGTCAGTTAGAAAATGGTCTTTATGTTTTAAATCTTGATCATGAACATTACAAGTCTATCTATAGCATTAATACAAAGAGATTTAAATCTAATGATTTGAATCCGACATATTTCTGGCATTGTCATTTAGGACACATAAATGAGAAACGCATTTCTAAACTCCACCAATATGGACTTTTAGACTCATTTGATTTAGAATCATTTGAGACGTGCGAATCTTGTTTATTAGGTAAGATGACAAAGGCTCCTTTCACAAAAAGAGGTGAGAGGGCAAGTGAGTTATTGGATCTCATACATACAGATGTATGCGGACCAATGAGCACAACAGCTAGAGGTGGTTTTCGATACTTCATTACTTTTACTGATGACTTAAGTAGATATGGATATGTTTACTTAATGAAACATAAATCCGAATCTTTTGAATTGTTCAAAATTTTCAAAAGTGAAGTAGAAAACCAGCTAGGTAAGAAAATAAAAGTACTTCGATCAGATCGAGATGGCGAATATTTAAGCCTAGAGTTTGACAATCATCTTAAAGATTGTGGAATAGTTTCACAACTTACTCCTCCTGGAACACCTCAATGGAATGGTGTCTCGGAAAGGAGAAACCGAACTTTACTAGATATGGTTCGGTCTATGATGAGTCAAACAGATCTTCCGATATCCTTTTGGGGTTATGCCATTGAGACTGCCGCCTTCATACTAAACAGAATTCCATCAAAAGCTGTTCAAAAGACTCCATATGAGATATGGACTGGGAGGAGTCCCACATTGTCTTTTCTAAAGATTTGGGGTTGTGAAGCTTATGTGAAGCGTCAAATTTCTGACAAGTTAACACCGAAATCTGATAAATGCTTATTTGTGGGATATCCTAAAGAAACTAAAGGATATTACTTTTATAACCCATCCGAGAACAAATTGTTTGTTGCTCGAAATGGTATCTGTTTCGAAAGAGAATTTATTTCTAAAGGAACTAGTGGGAATAAAGTACACCTTGAAGTAATTCAAGATCCACTAATTAGCAATGAACAGCCATTGGAAGATCCACAAGTCTCTTCAAGAGTTGACGAGTCCGGTCTTGAAACACAAGATACTCCTCGTAGATCTGGTAGAGTTCGTCATGAGCCCGAGAGATATGGATTTCTCACGACTGATGATAGAAATGTGGCGCTCATAGATGATGAACCCACATCTTACCAAGAAGCTATAAAGGATCCTGATTCTCATAATTGGTTAGAAGCCATGAAAACTGAGATGCAGTCCATGTACGATAATCAAGTTTGGAACCTAATTGATTCACCTGAAGGTTCTAAGACCATTGGGTGTAAATGGGTTTTCAAAAAGAAAACTGACATGGACGGAAATGTGCATACCTATAAAGCGAGACTTGTTGCGAAAGGTTTCCGACAAACTCATGGTATAGACTATGACGAAACTTTCTCACCAGTTGTCATGCTTAAATCGATTAGAATTCTGCTTGCCATAGCTGCATATTATGACTATGAGATATGGCAAATGGATGTCAAAATAGCTTTTCTTAATGAAAATTTACTCGAGGATGTGTATATGACACAACCCGAGGGTTTTGTTGATCCTAAGAATTCTGATAAGGTCTGCAAATTGCAGCGATCCATTTACGGATTAAAGCAAGCATCTCGGAGTTGGAATCTTCGTTTTGATGAAGTAATCAAAGGTTTTGATTTTATCAAAAATGAAGATGAACCTTGTGTTTGTTAGTAGTATGCCCTAGGCCAATATATTTGAGACCTAAATGTATGGATTGTGTTAAACAAACATTGTTTTTATTTAGAGATATTTTATATAATAAATGCGTATTGGTTATTTTATTCTTATTACTAAAATGAACCTTGAATATGATATTCAGCTTTATATCATCAAAGTATGTAACTTTGATAGTAAAACTATAAAGTATTATGAATGATATTCTAAACTGTCCCTGATCATTCATAGGATGTTTGTGAGACAAACATACTTTATGATAAGCTATAAATGTACATCAGTATGTTAGTTGACTGATGGTCACGTTTTACTGATCATGAATAAGAGTTATTAAGTCATTAACATAAGTATATGTTAGAGACCATATATTGGATTGACCCACCGTGAGAATACTACATGGTTCGTGTCATTCGTTATTCTCAGTAAAGAATGTATCTGTAATCCTTAGACTTGAGATTATCTCAGTTTCCTACATGAGAAATTTTATACTTTAATATAATCTAACATCGTTCTTAACCGGGCGGTCATAAAGATTATAATTAGGTATATAATGAATTATGCGGAGGAAAGAGTTTAATTAAGATAGGATTTGTTCCTCTCATAAATTGAGAGAGATATCTTTAGGCCTCTTGATGATTTGATTGAAGAAATGCACGGCCGTGCTCAAGTGAATTATTAAAGAGTTATTAATGTCATTTCATGTCCAATCAAATTCGGAGTCAAGAAATATTTATCGACCAACATAAGGTTGACACATACTATGCCTTATGGACGATATAGATATCGTGTAACAAAGGGATACAATGCATGACATAAATTAGGTTTGATCGAATCATCTATATTTGCTTAATTTGGGTAATCATGATGTCTTGCTAGAGGCCGCTCATGATTTATAATCCGTTGTGATTATTGCCAACATTAAGTAAACCTACAGGGTGACACACAATGAACAACTATTGAGACGTACACAGAAAAATCATAACTTATGTGATAAGTTGTATGAAGAGCTACATAGTCAAGTGACACATCCAATCCTACATCTTATATGATAAGGTGTGTTGCATATATGGTTACATAGTTACCATGCACATATGATATGAAACTTATGGACTATGTAGGCACAAGAGAAATCAGTTGGCATAGAGCTACCAAATCTAGAAGGGAGAAATAAAGCATTGTTTCTAAAATCTCTTTGGCAAATCCAAAATGGGAAAAATTACATCTGGAGCTCGCTTCTAAGACAACTATATAATATAGTAGATGCAAATGACATCAAGAACATTCCTGACTCGATCTCTTCTTTCTTCAGTAAAGATTTGATCCAACTAACCCCGATTTTCCATACATCCATAGAAAGTAATATAAACCCCACGTGGAGATGGACTAGCAATGGCGAGTTCACTACAAGGTCGGCTTATGATTTCATTATAAATCCAGGGATCCAATGTGCATGGACAAAAAGATTGTGGAAGATCAAAGACGAAATAAAGTTGAGGATCTTCGCTTGGTTAATCTTAAACAATAAAATTTTGATGTTCCCAAATATACAGAAACGAGGCATAATGGGACCGTCTATATACTATCCATGCAAGAAAGCGGCAGAGACAACCGATCACATCCTTAGCCAATGTGAATATTCAAACAGGGTATGGAGCTACCTAGCGCAAACGAAAAATATTACCATACTTCACAATGGGACATCAACATTAGACTTCTGGCTACAAACTAAAAACTATATGGATTCAACCACAAGGAAGCATTGGGATTTTACTTGGTTAACCGGGTCGTGGTTTCTTTGGTTGAAAAGAAATAACCGGATCTTCAACGGAGTTGCCACAAATCATCAAGCTATTGCCACAAGATTCATCAAAATGATGCTCGAGTGGAGGAATAATAGTTAATGCCATTATCTGATCGAGGGGAGCAGAGTTGTAGGAAAATTATAACTGTCATACATCCTTCTTATTTCTATTTTCTATTTTTCTTTTTAATTGAAAATGTGATTACTGGTTATAAATACGAACGCTTTATTTTTAATAAATAGGTGATCGCCTATTGCGTATTCTCAAAAAAAAAGAAAATAAAATAACCTTCAAAATTTATGCTTGTCAGTATTTAAAAAACCTTGGTTAGGGGTATGTCAGCAATTTCCATTTTTTAAGGGGTTATATGAAAAAAAAAACCTAATTTTTTGTGATAAATACAGTATGATAGTGTAAGCATGGCTGCTAACTCGAATCAGATAATAATAATTAAAAAACATCACCAATAAAAATCTGACACGTGTCCTCTAGAGCTCGAAAAAATGCATTTTTTCACTTGTGATCCAACATGCCGTGTGGCTCATCAGGCCTCGAATCCAACAGTCACATGCGTGCACCTGGTGCATCATGAACCGCGATACTCTAAAATGGACAAAAAAATACAGCACCACGATACTCTAAAATGGCCAGAAAAATACAGCCGGGCCACTGGGATTCGAACCCATTAGCTCAAACCTTTATCTAACCACTTCACTACACTACTTTTGTGAAACAAAACACAATAACAAGTAAATAACGTTTTAAACAAACTATATCATAATAGATTTAATAAGACATACAATTAAAATAAAATCTAATTCTAATAATTATTAAAGGCCACTCCAAAAAATAAATAATTAATTAAGGGACTAAAGTATTTTGTATTAACATGTATTAATAATAATAAATTAATAATATACACAGACATGTACAAGTACGAACATATATATATATATATATATATATATATATATATATATATATATATATATATATATATATATATATATATATATATATATATATATATATATATATATATATATATATATATATATATATATATATATATATATATATAAATATATATATATATATATATATATATATATATACATATATATATATATATATACATATATATATATATATATATATGAGAAATGCTAAAAAACATACGTTTGTTGCAATATACATTTTTTTAAATACCGGTAAAGTGGTTATAAAAAGTAAAAATTCAAATTTCAACCGTACGGATGTAATATATATGTTATGAATATATTGTGGATTAATTTTCACAGGAATCAGAATAATATATCATTGTCATCATGTATCATCAAACTATTATTCCAATATATGTTTTGAATAGTGCTGCATATTTTGATGATATATGATGGCAATGATATAATATTCTGATTTTTGTGAAAATTAATACTCCAAAATTAGATTAAGGATCATTATATTTTCGTCCATCTTTTGTGAGAAAAAGAGGAGAGAAAAATCCGAAAATTATTCTCTTGTTATTTCTGTGAGAGAAATGAAGAACGGATACTAGCATATATCGTTCTTTATCCGTTCAAAGGGGTTGTTCGTGTGGATACCGGTAAAGGACGAAGCGAAGTGCGGCGTCTTTGTGATTCGGGTTGAAACCGTGGTTTTATTTGGAGAATCGGTTTGCTTGGAGAATCCGTTCGTTTGGAGATCGGTTTGTTAGACCGATTAGGCGAAATATACAAAGGATCGGTTTGGAAACCGGTTTGGAACCGGGCAACGAGAAGCGTCAACCATATTCGCTTTTGATCATCACGGATTAAGCGTAATCCGAAGGTACAAAGTTATGAACTTTTCTTTGATTTAATTGTAATTCACGGATCCTTCTTTTGGGTTTTGAATTCGATTTTGTTTCATTTTGTATTTTCCGCTGCGTTATGAACGGTAGAAACCCAACAGTGTTTACAAGAGGGTTAGTGGGAGCGCAATAGTTTTTCTAGTACTTTATGTAGATGATATATTACTCATTGGAAATGACATTCCGACTTTGACAAATGTTAAGACATTTTTAGGAAAGTCTTTTGCAATGAAGGACCTAGGAGATGCCGCTTATATACTCGGCATTAAGATCTATAGAGATAAATCTAAAAGGTTCATATGTCTAAGTCAAAGTACCTATATTGACAAAGTGTTGACACGATTTCGATTGGATGATTCGAAAAGAGGTTTCATACCAATGTTACATGGCATAAAATTGAGTAAGACTCAACGTCCTGCTAATCAGGAAGAACGAAATCGCATGAATAAAATCCCGTATGCTTCGGCTATTGGATCTATCATGTATGTCATGCTTTGTACTAGACCAGATGTATCATATGCATTAAGTGCAACTAGCAGATATCAATCTGATCCCAGTGAAAGTCACTGGACAGCAGTCAAGAATATTGTGAAGTACTTGAGAAGAACTAAGGATTCATTCTTGGTTTATGGAGGATTTGAAAGTGAGCTAGTTGTAACAGGTTACACGGACTCAAGCTTTCAAACCGACAATGATGATTTTAGATCGCAATCTGGTTATGTGTTTTGTTTGAATGGAGATGCAATAAGTTGGAAAAGTTCCAAACAGGACACTGTAGCGGATTCTACGACAGAAGCGGAGTACATAGCAGCTTCAGAAGCAGCTAAGGAAGCAGTTTGGATGAAGAAGTTCATTGAAGAACTCGGTGTGGTTCCTAGTATAGCAAATCCTGTGGATCTTTATTGTGACAACAATGGGGCAATCGCGCAGGCAAAGGAACCAAGATCGCATCAGAGAACCAAACACATACTTCGACGTTTCCATTTGATCAGGGAGATCATTGCGAGATGAGATATTAAAATATGCAGAGTTGATGGTGATGATAATGTTGCTGATCCGTTAACTAAACCACTTTCTCAAGCAAAGCATGAGGGTCATGCTAGGTCGATGGGTATTAGATACTTGTTAGATTCGGCCTAGTGCAAGTGGGAGATTGTTAGTAGTATGCCCTAGGCCAATATATTTGAGACCTAGATGTATGGATTATGTTAAACAAACATTGTGTTTATTTAGAGATATTTTATATAATAAATGCGTATTGGTTATTTTATTCTTATTACTAAAATGAACCTTGAATATGATATTCAGCTTTATATCATCAAAGCATGTGACTTTGATAGTAAAACTATAAAGTATTATGAATGATATTCTAAACCGTCCCTGATCATTCATAGGATGTTTGTGAGACAAACATACTTTATGATAAGCTATAAATGGACATCAGTATGTTAGTTGACTGATGGTCACGTTTTTTCGATCATGAATAAGAGTTATTAAGTCATTAACGTAAGTATATGTTAGAGACCATATACTTGGATTGACCCACCTTGAGAATACTACATGGTTCGTGTCATTAGTTATTCTCAGTAAAGAATGTATCTGTAATCCTTAGACTTGAGATTATCTCAGTTTCCTACATGATAAATTTTATACTTTAATATAGTCTAACATCGTCTTTAACCGGGTGATCATAAAGATTATAATTAGGTATATAATGAATTGTGCGGAAGAAAGAGTTTAATTAAGATAGGATTTGTTTCTCTCATAAATTGAGAGAGATATCTTTAGGCCTCTTGATGATTTGATTGAAGAAACGCACGGCCGTGCTCAAGTGAATTAATAAGGAGTTATTAATGTCATTCCATGTTCAATCAAATTCGGTATCAAGAAATATTTATCAACCAACATAAGGTTGACACATATCATGCCTTATGGACGATATAGATATCGTGTAACAAAAGGATACAATGCATGACATAAATTAGGTTTGATCGAATCATCTATACTTGCTTAATTTGGGTAATCATGATGTCTTGCTAGAGGCCGCCCATGATTTATAATCTATTGTGATTATTACCAACATTAAGTAAACCTACAGGGTCACACACAAAGAACAACTAATGAGACGTACACAGAAAAATCATAACTTATGTGATAAGTTGTATGGAGAGTTACATAGTCAAGTGACACATCCAATCCTACATCTTATATGATAAGGTGTGTTGCATATATGGTTACATAGTTACCATGCACATAGGATATGAAACTTATGGACTATTTAGGCACAAGAGACACCCCAAAATCAGATTAAGGGTATAATATTTTCATCCATCTTTTTGTGAGAAAAAGAGGAGAGAAAAAAAATCCGAAAATTATTCTTTTGTTATTTTCTGCGAGAGAAATGAAGAACGAATACTAGCATATATCGTTCTTTATCTGTTTAAAGGGGTTGTTCGTGTGGATACCGGTAGAGGACGAAGCGAAGTGTGGCGTCTTTGTGATTTGGGTCGAAACCGTGATTTTTGTTTGGAGAATTGGTTTATTTGGAGAATCGGTTTGCTTGGAGAATCGGTTCGTTTGGAGATTGCTTGGAGATCGGTTTGTGAGACCGATTAGGCGAATCATTCAAAGGATTGGTTTGGAAACCGGTTTGGAACGGACAAAGAAAACCGTCAACCAAATTCGTTTTTGATCATCACGGATTAAGCGTAATCCGAAGGTACAAAGTTATGAACTTTTCTTTGATTTAATTGTAATTCACGGATCCTTCTTTTGGGTTTCGAATTCGATTTTGTTTCGTTTTTGTTTTTCCGCTGCGTTATGAATGGTAGAAACCCAACAGTGGTGATGTCGATGAATCGGTATATAGAAGCTTAGTTTAAAGCTTATTATATCTCGCCATTATAAGACCCGATATTATGTATGCGTCGGGTTTATTATCTCGGTTTATGAATCGACCGAGTAGATTTCATGTGGGCGTAGCAAAGAGGGTGTTGCGCTATATTCGAGGTACGCAAGATTTCGGGCTCATGTACGAGAAGAATAAAAAAAAGAAAAATAGAATTGTTTGGATTTTGTGATAGTGATTGGGCCGGTAGTGCGGATGATTTGAGAAGCACATCCGGTTATGCATTCACTATAGGATCGGGAATATTCTCATGGGCTTCAAAGAAGCAAGAGAGAGTGGCGCTATCCACCGCGGGAGCGGAGTATGTGTCGGCAAACGAAGCCGCACGACAAATTACTTGGTTGAGGAAGGTGTTAGAAGACATGGGGGAGAAACAAGTCAATGCGACCATGCTCTTCTGTGATAACAATTCCGCGATAGCTATGTCAAAGAATTCCGTCTTCCATAGCCGCACAAAGCATATCAAGCTCAAACATCATTTTATTCGAGAGGTGGTTGAAGATGATGAAGTTCTTGTCAAGCATTTCAAGACTGACGATTAGTTGGCGGATATCTTCACGAAAGCACTTCCAAGCGAGAAGTTTATTTGCTTCCAAGAATTAATGGGGATGGCGAGTAAAAACATTAAGGGGGAGTATTAAAATTAATGCTTTTATAAATTAATAAGTTAATTTAAATTAGTTTGTATTTTACATTGTGTTTGCAATAAGGCCCTTGACCCATAAAAATTAGGTGTCTTGAATAGGTGTTTTGTATGGGTGTAAATGAATGGGTGTATTTTGGAGTGCCATGAAAGGATGCCATAAAAATAACTACAAATAGAGGGTGAGATTGAGGGGTGATAACCGACTCATGATCCACAAAAATTGTAACCAAAAGAAAAAAAGAAAAGAAAATTAAGAAAAAACCTCTCATATATTCTCTCCATTCAATAAATCAATCCAAGTTTCCAACACAAATGATGATGATGATGATGATGATGATGATGATGATGAACATTCTACACCATGTCATTATATAAGGGCTCATTGGTTCATGCTTTAGCTTCCACCAATATTCATCAATCCTTCTCTCGTTAAACTAGAGCTTGTCTTTTGATTCTGGTTATCTTGTTTTTTAATTTCTATATCTAGACATGATGCAAGCTGTTCATTACTTTGGCTATGGTGGTGGAGCTGCCGCTTTGAAGGTATCCTCTCTCTCTAACCCACTCACACCCATATGCACACAGAAATGCAGAGAGAGAAATTTAATTACCATTAAAAGTCTTTGGAACTCTCTTGTCATGCCAGTAGAAGAGGCAGACAGTATATGATTTACTAATAAATTACCGTGTTCTGAAAATAAGTACGCGAATTGGACATAGAGGTTAGACCGAGAATTGTTCAATCAATTTGAAATCAGTTGAACTAGATAAAAAAAATTCGAATTTTAATTAGTTGTGTTTTATTTTGGGAAAAAAATTAAAATTTCAAAAATAAACTAACAAAGTAAGAACTTAAGAAAATAAATTTGACTAATATCATGTTATTTTGTATTAATATTTTATATTAATTCTTACCAATGCAAAATACAGATTACTCATTCATCATTAGCAACTCCAAAAAAAAATATTTAATGTAAAATACAATAATAAGACATCTTTTAATATTTCGCCAAAAGATTTTATGTTTTATTTTATTCAATTTAAAATAATAAGAAAATAACATAGTAAAATTTAAATAAAGAACAAAAAGTATAAAATAAAATCATAATAATTGAAAAATTAATAGTTTACTTAATAATATAAGATTTTATACAAAAGTAGATTAGGAATTTTTTTTAATAATACTAAACTTTAAAATAAATAACATTCATCAATATCTTAAAAATAATGTTGTGAAATATTATGTCACCAAATAATTTTTTCTTTAATTTATTATCTTTTTTTGTATTGTTTGTTGAAAGATGTTAACGATAACAAAAATCAAATTGACTGTAAAAGTTAACACTTAATGTTGTGAAATATTATGTCACCAAATTTTTTTCTTTAATTTTATATCTTTTCTTTTATTATTTGTTGAAGATATTTTAATAACAGAAATCAAATTGTCCGAATGTAATAGTTAACTCTCGTATAAACGGTAAAACAAAAGTCAACCCACTTTATAGGGTCTAAAAGAGAACCTAAAAAAGAGGGGTTTGTAAAAAATATTCACAAAAGTTGAGAAGCTTTTCAAAAAAATTCCAAAACAAAATAGTAATTTTTTGACTTCTTTATCAATAACCCATGCTTTTAGAGATATTGGAAAGTGTCATTTGATACATATACCAGAAGTTGCACCCCAAAAATCATATACATATATCCTCTCGTAATATTTTTATCATCTTTACAAGTTAGTCACTATTGTATATATATTCTTTAGTATACTTTTACGTACTTTTGTTGTATTTTTTTATTTGAAAAACCTTAAGTGAGGAATATTACAAAGAAGAATTTCATTCATTATATTTAAATACAATGTTTGAGCCCACAAATCTCTTGTATCTCAATTGAGATACACAAGCATTAAACTATTGTTTCTTCTACATTTAGTTTTATTATCCATGCATATTATTTTATAACTCATATATTTTCTTCTTTACCAATAAGTTTATATTCATATATATAATCATATTTGTATACATAATTATATATACAAATTTTTTTTTACCAATATTTATTATATTTTCTTGAACCATATTTACTTTCTTTTTCATTTATATATTTTAAACTCATATATAGTTTTTTGAACTTTATATATATATATATATATATATATATATATATATATATATATATATATATATATATATATATATATATATATATACACATAATCTTAGTGTTTTATATACTTATGGTTCATATTTCTATTACATATGTAATATTTGAATTAACACACTTCAAATTTTTGTTCTTATTGTAAGTATTCAAGTCTTCATATATAGCTTTCCAAATCCTACATGCTATGAAAAGCACGCGCGAAGCACGATTGTGCTGCCACCTGCAAAATTGAGATGTGTTATCAAAGTGATGAAATATGGACTACCTTATTTTTAAACATTATTAGTTTATAACATTTTGTCACATGTGATGTATGTTAACATTTTTTCACACGAGACCATTTGCTATTTTGAACAGTTAATTTGGAAATTTGATAAATTGAAGTTCTCTCTTCTCTAACCAACTCCATTTAGAAATTTGATAAATTGAAGTTCTCTCTTCTCTAACTACCTCCAACTCTGTCAAGCATATATATGATTGACCTCTAGTCATATATCATTTGAGAATTTTACGTCAACAAGTAAATGTTGCAATCGTGTATATATGCTTGAGATGTTCTGATATTATATCACTTACATCAAGGTGCATATTGTTGGTGTTATGTGATTTTGCAAAAATATATGTTGTCATATCATATATTTAGAAGTTTAAACTCATCCGACAAATTAATAATTTTGAACTCTATTCGATATTTCTGTTTACATAAACTCATATATATATAAGAGTTCATTTTTGTAAATTTTCTCCTTTGAGGCTCTACATAATATGCAATATTATTATATATTACAAAAACAGCATGTAGAGGTGTCAATTCCAAGAGCAGCTGGAGAAGACGAGTTATTGATAAAGGTCGAAGCAGCCAGCTTAAATCCCATTGACTGGAGAATTCAAGAAGGGATTTTGCGTCCATTTTTGCCTGAAAAACTGATGAATGTTCTGAGTCACTTTTTACATGTTCCTATTCCTCTTGTCAATTGCAAATTTCCTTACATACCAGGTATAATCTTTTAGTAAAAAAATTCAAAAGCCCTCTCTCACGTTTTTCTGAATATTTTAAAAGTTCCATTTATCTTTCATATTCTCTCTTTTAATTCCAAGTTTCATTGCTAGTTAAGAGGGTGGAAGTTAATATTTTATCCAATTAGATAGAATGTTAACTTTATCCTCATATATGGATGAAAAAAAATTCAATATGCTTTAGTGAAACTGAAAGAGAGAATGCAAGAAATTAAGTTTTTTTAATATTTAGGAAAATTAGGGGGTTTCCCTAAATCTTATATTTCGGGACATAGTATACATTTATGTTCTTGTATATGATACATTTGTTTGTAGAAAAAATTGTGAATTTCATCATAAAAATGTAGGTGTTGAGGTCGCTGGAGAGGTGGTGGAGGTGGGCCCGAATATTCATAAACTGAAGAAAGGAGATAAAGTTGTTTCAACTGTTAGCTACCTGGTAATTAACTGCACACTCTGACATTCTGGGCTTGTGAAATAGTCCATTTTATTCCAAGTGTATTTGACAAAATGAATTAATGAAATAATAAAATAGTAAAATATATTAATATATTTTATTGAATAAAGAAACTAATAGAAAAAACGTAATCGGCTATTCTACTCTAACCGATCTATTCAATCTCTAACGTGAAACAGTTTTTCCATCATTCAATCAATTTTATTCCATGTTAATCCATTTATGTTCGGCAGAATAAATTTTTTTATTCCACTTTATTTCATGAAACCGCTCTATTCCATGTCTATTCCATCCATCTCTACGAAAGAAAATCATACTTTATCTTTTTATCATATTCATTTCTTCCTAAGAAAGCAAAATTTTCATATTTTACAAGGGGGTTGAAGATATCATTATTGCATGTTCTTGTACAAAATAGAATCATGCATTGCCCTTATAAAAAAATAGCATTCATACATGCTCTAAATAGTTGCGATCTTATCGTGCCATACAGGATGGAGGTGCATTGGCCCAATATGTGGTGGCTTCATTGAACCTAACGGCCGTCAGACCAGCACAATCTTACGCAGCCGACTACACAGCCCTTCCCGTTGCTGGCATGACCGCTCTTCAAGTTCTCAAAAAACTCGGGGCCAAGTTCGATGGTACAGATTGCCAATATGACTTACTAATCACTGGTGCATCTGGAGGCGTCGGCATGTACGCAGTACAACTTGCAAAATTAGCTGGAATGTATGTTACTGCCACATGCGGAGCTCGTAACATCGACTTGGTTAAAAGTCTGGGAGCTGATGAAGTGTTGGACTATCAAAGCCCAGAGGGTAAGCAATTGAAGAGCCCGTCCGGTAAACTGTACGACTGTGTGGTTAACTGCGTGCCAACTACTCAATGGTCCAGTTTGTTTGAGGCTAACATGGCAAGTGATGGAATTGTAGTTGAGGTGACCCCGACTCCTCTAACCATGATTAGATTTGGGTTGAGGAAGCTGCTTAGGTCAACAAAGAGATTGGAGTTGTTTAAGTTAGAGACCAATAAGAAAGATTTGGAGTTCTTGGTCGACTTAGTTAATGAAAGGAAAATTCAAACAGTTGTGGATTCAAAATTCTCTCTTGGCCAGGCTCAAGATGCATGGGAAAAGTGCATGGAGGGCCATGCGACAGGAAAGATTATTGTTAAAATGTGAAGTATGTAGTTGGGTATATGAGTGTTTCTATAGTGATTTGTATTGTTATCATAGTGAATAAAAATTTGGTTCTTATTTCATACCCAAAGCACTTTTAAAATTTTAAACAAGATTTAATCTAAGCCATTTAATTAGCTGGGGTATTTTAGTCAGTTTACTCATTTATTAGCCAATATGCATTTATTATTCTTCCCATAATTCATGCCGTTCTATTCTCTCCATTTTCTATCTATTCTTTATCTTCATTTAATATCCTCTGAACCCAACAAAACATCTCTATTTTGAAACAAATATCACCTCCGCCTATTCTATGCTCTGTCCCTCCTCCGGAAGTTCATTGGCGCCACTCACTCTTTCCCAAAATGATTTATCTTAAATGTTATGAAGATTTTTTGTAATAGGAGGTTTCATTAATAGTTGCATTCATAGTTGCTTTGGATTCGACCTATATACATACTTTCACAATTCAAATTTTGTAATCCTTAAGAATTACTAAATATAATATTATGTATTTGTGTAATAATTATCATATAAAAATATAATAATATTATACACATAAGGAGATGGAAGTGGAACCATGTTAATACATATAGCCTGTAGACTCAAAAATGCAATACCAATTTTTCACTCGAAACATGAAATCAATTAAAAATTATATTGCCCCACAGCTCATTATTAGAATAAATCGTAAGTTACACTAATTAGAGAGGGAGAATTAATTATAAAATTCAGTTAGAGTTGGCAAAATATAAATAACCATGACAAAATAAGATCAGTCATGCACTTGAAAAACGAACAAAATTTTAAAGTCTAAAACATTACACTCTCATTAAATGAAAATCTCGTAATCTTAATTATCAATACAACAGGCAAATTGAACCCCCAAATTTTCGGTATAAATATAAATTTGTATAACAAACCCCTAAAACGTAGCCACTCTCCCTTATACAATTCCTTGATATTAAATATCGATCTTTCTCTAGATTCTCCAACGAATAACCCAACAAATTAACCGCCGAACAAGACAGTAGATCGTCAGTCTTGCGGAATGGGCTTAGCGGGTCATTCCGACAATAGAGAAGAACACTCATTTTCCCCTTCTTCCTTCCTGAAAAAGAGAGAGAGCAAATTACTAGCAAATTTTCAATTTTTAATTAATTTATAGATTTTTTTAATTTAAGTTTCAAATCAACAATAGAGAAGAGAACAATTTATCATATTTCAATTTTGAAGTCAAGAAGCTTAGAACTAAAAATCTGAGTGTTTAGGACAGAAAAATCAAGATATCAGCTTGGAACAAATATCTAATAAAAGAAACAATTGTTCTTTATTGACTAAACAAAACCGAATCAAATAACAAAAATCTTCTAACCAAAACAATTCTAGTTGGAAGAACATAATGCGAAGAAGAACTTACCATGAAGCCATGCGCATGGCCTACAACTAAATATGCTAAGAAAAGAAATCAAAATTGAACAAAGTCATGAGTTACTAATTAGAGAAACAAATTACAAATCATTATATCAAATACCTACTGGGCTTTCTCAACTTCAATCTATCTCGCATTTTATCCTAATTTTGTCAACATTTAAACTTCAACTATGCTAGATGAAGTCATGTCATTAATAAGCCAGTAAATGCATAATTAAACGGTTGCAAAATTAAACATAAAAGGGGACATACAGAAGGGGAGAAAGTTTCAACTATTCAACAGAATAGTATTAGAAGGGGGCAGATGATTTAGATAGGCTTCATGTCGAACATATGTAGCAAGCTAAAACAGATCAATAGAGAAGGGGGCGGATATTTAGATAGGTTGTTGTCGTGATAGGACAGTCAAACTAAGAATTATATGTAAGTACGTATAGCTATCTCAATCATAATGGATTGGGTTGGATTAAAGTGGATTTTCAGTTGTAAATCCGCAATCTAATCCGTTATTCTGAATTAGTTAAAGACTAATCCTCCTATCCAATGACTTCAAAACACCCGTCTAGATTGGACAAGATTGGGCTGAGTTAGGTGGGTTGGAGATTTTCTTGTACATCCCTAGCGAGAGGCCAATGCATCCTAAACAACACTTCATGATTCAGTACCATGATCCAAACCTGAAAATAAAATTTGAGAATTTTTTTTGTAAATATGCTAAATAAATAAAAAGGAAAGAAAGAATTTCAAATTAAAATTAAAATAAACTTTATTTTTCGTATTCTGCTCTTTCCAAAAGTTTATGTGTAACTTGTTGTAATACAGGAAGATTGTTATACTCTCACTGAATTTCTTGAAATCAAGGTGGTCGCATCTATTTTGATTAAGTCAAATTCTTCAATTTACTTTGTCAAATAGATTCATCATGAGATACTTGCTTTAATCCGAATATTCATGAATTCAAAGCCCGTAACTTTTCAGAATTCTTGCGATCACAAAACTCTTGCCATGTATCAAAGATACATCCAGAGTAAAGTTCCTATAAAGGAATGTGAGTTTTATATCCTTGTTCCATCATTCACAATCGTATTGTGCAATGGAAGTTGGAATTCGTAATAGCAACAAGTGAGAAAATCTTTTAACTATAACTCATACTATAGCTACTTTCTTTGTTATTTTTAGGTTATCTATGATGTAATGGTCATCAAGCCATTGGATACTCCAATCAAGTTACAAACATGATTTCTTGTATATGCATTGCATCTCAGTTCTCATGGTCCAACCATTTTGAGAACATTGTCTCTTCACAGTCTCCTCGGTAAAAAGTCGACTCATCCTATCTGACCATCTTTTATGAGAGATCATATCTCTCATCCTAATATCTACCAGGTCTGTGAGGAGGATCTTATGTTTCAAGTATAGCCTTATCAACTACTTGATAGCCTCATTAATAGTTTATCACTAGTATGTGGACTTAGAACCTTTCGAGATGTATTACACTTCAACTACTTCTTTTAGAGATGAGATCTCTTTTAAAGAAGTCTGAATTATGAGTAACAAATATGGATGTAAAATAATATCGAGTTGATATTCCAGAAAGATTGGTGTGTTGACACTGTCAAACCTTCTGACACGAAACGAATCGTACTTCAACCTTTAAAGTCAACTTGGGCCTATCCCAAACCCATATCACATATGGTGTCGTTTTGAACCTTATGATATTGAGTGTTTAGTATATGCAAGAGTATAAACCTATAAGAGTCTCGGAGTCATAGACTTAATTTTATCCAATAAGTTTCATCTTCTTCTTTATGTGCACATCGTAAGATGCTGCATATAGAATTAATTTTGAAACCCTTTTCACAATTTCTAAGATAATTGTCAAACTATTGACTCAAATACTTGTCACTTCAATCTGATAGAAGTGCTCTTATTATCTTGTCCAGACGATATCGAGTTTCATTCTTAAATGCTTTGAACATTTCAAATGTGTTTCATTAAGTAAATATTTTACTTAAAATACTTTAATATAAAATTCTGATATTCCTTATTTCTAACCGGCTTGCTTTTTGTCTCTCGTGCATCTATATGCATGAGACTCAACAAACTAACCCATCAACTTTGTGATAGTTGCCCATTCTTGTCATCTTGTTCGATAAATAAAATTTGCACGTCTCAATTGATCCTAGATCCAATGAGTCAAACTTTCCACATAGGGTGAAGTTTAGAAATGCGATTCTCATTATGTGACTTAGATGACATTGCTAGATGTATGGAATCAATGGACTTATTATTTAGCATATAAAGGTTATTTTCTAAGTGAACATTTCAAATAGACAAATCTAGGAAAATTTTATTATTCCAAATAATAAATTTTACAACCATTTTAACACTAATGTAGAAATAACATTTATTTCATTACAAATTCACAATGGCTAAGTCAATAAATTCCTAGAGCTAATGTAGCAACTCTTGCTTCATCCCCAACTTGTAGGTTAACTTCTCCTCTAACTAATCTTCTACTTCTGAGTAATATCCTGCACATTCAGAATGTGAGAATTACAGTGGATAACCAATATCCAAGTAGAGATTTAGGAAGAGGAATATCTAAAATAGCAGCCATTGATTCTTCTTCTTGACATATTTTAGATCCTACTCTCCAGTGATCATGCATAGAACATGCAATTAATTCTTCCGATTCCTCAGGTTTAGGCAACTCCTTGCCTTTACTCTTAATCCAGCTAAACCATGCGGCTTGTCTATTCAACTCCCTTTCCTTTTCAATCCTGAGGGCATCAATGATAACTTTTGCCTTTATGTCCTTCTCTACCTGTTTAAGCATCTTATGCAATTCAGTAATCGTTGACTCCATCCGACGTTTATGATATTCAGTAATGAACGAATCAAAGTTCGGAGGAAGTGATCCAAGAATCATGTCAACTGTGAATTCCCTTGGAATAGGCAAACCGTGAATTAACATGGGTAGTCATGACATCAGTCTAGAGGTTACTCATGACTTACGATCTTTAGAAGATTGTTGTCAACGTTAAATGGAACCTACACGGTCACACAATGAACTCCATTCGTACATGATGAAAATACCTCAATAACAATTATACATATGATGTATAAATGGGCAAAATATTGGATATTTGATTGTGCTGGAATTACTGTTCACGCGCAGGAATTACTGTTCACGCACATGAATTATTGTTCACGCATTCGAACGGAACACATATGGTATGTGCTGATTTGCTTGGCGGACAAGCATCAGTTATATGGAAACGATGGTCCGTAAGTACTCACAAGAGATTCCCGAAGTCTATCAAACTCTTATAATAGTTCATCCCTTAATCCAAGTTCTACATTATTGTTTAAATTGTTTGAACTTAGAACTTTTATCTCTTCTAAAACATAATCAATACTAGGGTCTAGAAATACCTGAATATGATGCATCGAATCTAAATACCACTGGAGGTGAAGGACGTGGAACTCATCCTTGTTTGCGGAGAATCTCTTGGAAATCTCGCTCACAAACTTCATCCATGGAGTCATATGCCATGAAAGCCACGTTCACAATTTTTGGGTCGGAGTCGAATTCCTATTCGGCCGGGTTTGAGGAATCGCTCAAGAGACTCCTCAACTGTTGGGTCTCGGACATGCATAACACAGCGGAAAACAAAAATATTCATCCAAAACTCATTCCGAGGATCCGTGAGTATCGGTTAAATCAAAGAAATAAATCTTAAAGATACCTTTCGGATTACGCTTAATCCGTGACGCTCAAACCATGCGTGTTGTCCATATGCCTCTAAACCGGTTACCGTCCTAACCGATTTTTCGTTCGTCTAGGCTGTCTAGGTCAGATCGTGCGGAAGTCATCTAACGCACACACAATCGGTCTCCACCAAAACTCTCAACAAACCGTTCTCATTTTCTTAGGCCGAATAGATCACAAGCGCCGAAAGTAAGAACGCCTCTACCGGTGTCCACACGAACAAACCTCTTAAAACGGGAAGAAGAACAATATATATGCTAGTAGCTTGTTCTCCTCTTCCATAAGAATGGGTCTCGGACGTGCATAACACAAAAACAAAAATATTCGTGCAAAACCCATTCCGAGGATCTATGCGTATCGGTTAAATCAAAGAAATAAATCTTAAAGATACTTTTCAGATTACGCTTAATCCGTGATGCTCAAACCATGCGTGTTGTCCATGCGCCTCTAAATTGGTTACCGTCCTAACCGATTTTCCTTCCGTCTAGGCCGTCTAGGTTGGATCGTGCGGAAGTCATCTACCGCACACACAATCGGTCTCCACCAAAACTCTCAACAAACCGTTCTCATCTTCTTAGGCCGAATAGATCACAAGCGCCGAAAGTACGAATGCCTCTATCGGTATCCACACGAACAAACTTCTTAAAACGGGAAGAAGAACAATATATATGCTAGTAGCTTGTTCTCCTCTTGCATAAGAAAACTCTTCTTATTTTATCTCACAAAAGATGTATATAATTCCTCTCATATAATCGCACTCTTTCATTTTTGTCATACATAAGGCTTACGAATGCGAATTCGGGGCACGGTCGTCATTGTCAACATTTGACAAGTCAAAAACCAATATTTGATTTGGTCAACATTTGACTAGGTCAACGATCAACATTTGATAAGGTCACCAGTCAATGGTTAACATTTTGACTAGGTCATGATCAACTTTTGACCAATTCAATGGTCAACAGTCAAGGGGTAAATTAGTGTAGTCAACATAGTCCACAGTCAACACAGTGGGTCAACAGTCAATTGTCAACATGGTCAACACCTGGTCAACTTTGTCAACACATATTTTTCTACACATTAATTCATCATATGAATCTTTTCATAAATTCAATGCGTCACATGCAACTTTTCATGAAATAATGCATCACATGCACCTTTTCATGAAATAGTGCATCACATGCACCATTTCAAAAAAGACAATTCATGATATGCACTCATTCATGAAGACACAACTATTCAAGAGATTGCAACTCTTGCGATTGCACCTTTTCGGTTGTACCTATTGGTTATGCATGTCGATTATACCCGTTGGTCGCACCTCTTGGTGGCATCTGTTGGTTGCAACCTTTCGTCGCGTCTTTTGGATGTGACATTTGGATCACATCCATTGGTCACACCCTTTAGTCGCACCCTTTGACTGCACCCGTTAGTCGGACCTTTTGGTCACAACCTTTAGTCGCACCCATTGGCCGTAACTCTTTAGACACAACCTTTTGACGCATCCCTTGGATGTGACATTTGGATCACATACTTGGTCACACCCGTTGATCGCAACTCTTTGACTCAACCTTTGGATCGCATCTCTTGGCGGCATCTTTTGGACACAACTTCTGGATCACATCCATTCATCGCATCTTTTGATCGCATCTCTTGGACATAACTTTTGGTCACATCTGTTGGTCGCACCCGTTAGTCACACCTATTGGTCACAACTCTTGCTCGCAACCTTTGGATCATATCCTTTGGTCGCACCTCTTTGACGCAACTCTTGGCGGCATCTTTTGGACACAGCTTCTGGATCACATCCATTCATCACATCTTTTGATCGCATCTCTTGGACATAACTTTTGGTCACATATGTTGGTCGCACCCGTTAGTCACACCTGTTGGTCATAACATTTGTTCGCAACATTTGGATCATATCCTTTGGTCGCACTTTTTTTTTGACGCAACTCTTGGATCGCATCCTTTAGGTTTAAACCTTTTGATACAACTTTTGAATCATATTCTCTTTGTTGCATCTATATGAGGGGATGCCATCGTATAATCTCTTCAAATGAGACACGACCAAATGAAACAAACTTAACCATCGTATAATCTCTTCAAAAGAGACTAATGACGTTTCATGAATTAATCATGATATGAACTCTTTCATATAGATGATATATCTTATGTACCTTTTCATGAATCCCCAAACCTTCGCATTCTTTCGATTAAGAATATTCAACACTTGAAAACTCTATATGCAAGCCTTATAATTATAAATCAAAATTATAAATGGTATCTAAATAGTATATATCTCATATATATCGTCTCAATTTAACCGAAACACGTACGTCGCTCTGATACCACCGTTGGGTCTCGGACGTGCATAACGTAGCGGAAAACAAAAATATTCGTCCAAAACCCATTCTTAGGATCCGTGCGTATCGATTAAATCAAAGAAATAAATCTTAAAGATACCTTTCGGATTACGCTTAATCCGTGACGCTCAAACCATGTGTGTTGTCCATGCGCCTCTAAACCGGTTACCGTCCTAAATGATTTTACGTCCGTCTAGGCTGTCTAGGTCGGATCGTGCGGAAGTCATCTACCGCACACACAATCGGTCTCCACCAAAACTCTCAACAAATCGCTCTCATCTTCTTAGGCCGAATAGACCACAAGCGCCGAAAGTACGAACGCCTCTACTGGTGTCCACACGAACAAACTTCTTAAAACGGAAAGAAGAACAATATATATGCTAGTAGCTTGTTCTCCTCTTGCATAAGAAAACTCTTCTTATTTTATCTCACAAAAGATGTATATAATTCCTCTCATATAATCGGACTCTTTCATTTTTGTCATACAAAAAGAAAGCATGCTTTCATAATTTTGTCATACAAATTAGAAAGTATATTTTCTCTCTTTTGTCTCACAAAAGAGAATATGAAATAATGAGAGAGAGAATGATGTGTTGTGTTGTGAATTTGGAGCCCTCTATGTCCTTATATAGAGGTGAAGAGTCATGTCTCTTCACACTAAAAGATATGTATGACATCACTCATCATTATCCATATGCCATCATCTGGACTCTTCTAGATTACATGATCTTTTGTGCTCATAGTCTATATATACATATATATCACATCTTATCACATAAGATGACAATATATTTTGTGACATTCTTATGCAACTCATCATATAAGTCGCTAGGATTTTCTGCGCCCGTTTCAGTTTGTTCTTTGTGTGTGACCCTGTAGATTCACTTAATGTTGGAAATAGACTTAACAGTCTATAAATCATGAGCGGACTCTAGCAAGCCATCATGACTACCCAATTTAAGTGAATATCGGTGATCCGATTTATCTAATCAATAATCACGTATTTAGTCTCTTTGTCACACGATATTTATATCGATCATCAGGCATGTAATACGTCATCCTTATATTAATCGAATAATATTTCTTGATCCCAAATTAAACTGAACAAGAACAAATGATATTAATAACTCTTATTAATTCATTTGAGTATGGCCATACATTTCTTCAGTTCAATTCATCAAGAGGCCTAAAGATATCTCTCTCATTTATGAGAGGAACAAATCCCGTCTTGATTGCACTCATCCCTCTACATGATTCATTAAATACGTAATCATAACTGTTATGACTACCCAGTTAAAGGCAGTGTTAGATTATGTTAAAGTATAAAATTACTCATGTTGGAAACCGAGACAATCTCAAGTCAAAGGACTATAAATACTTTATGTTACAAGAATCGATAATGACATAAAACATGCAGCATTCTTATGGCGGGTCAGTCCAGTATATGGTATCTAACATATACCTATATTAATGACTTGATAACTATTTATCCATAATCCGTAAAACATGATCATCAATCAACTAATATACTGGTGTACATTTATACCTTGTATATAAATATATATTTATATGTATCCGCAAGTATATTTGTCTCCATAAATATCCTATAAATGATCAGGGACTATTTAGAATAGCATTCATAACACTTTATAGTTTTACTATCAAAGTCACGCAATTTGATGACATAAAGCTGAATTACATATTCATGGTCTATTTTAATTATATTAAAATAACCTATACGCACATATTATATGAAATATCTTAGAATAAATATTATGTTTGTTATTACAATCCATCATCTAGGTCACAAACACTTTGGCCTAGGGCATAATACCATCATCAACTTCTTCTTCTTGTCCTTTGTCTTGCCATCATGTCTCTTCCCGCGTCTTCTTTTTTGTTTCAAGGTGCAAGCTCGGGGTGAAACGTGCAACAGTTGTCCATTGTATGCTCCGTCTTGTTTCACTCGAAACAATACATCCTCTTGTTGTTGTGTCGACAGTTGTCGTTAAATTGTTTCTCTCGTGCTCACCAAATCATTTCACAAGAAACATCATCTCATCATCATGTGTGTCACTTGCCGGCATGGCTACAGTTGTCAGTTGAGAGTCATTTTGGTTGAGTCGAGTTTCGTAGTTCTGGAAGTAACTAATTAGGTCTTCTGCTTGATATCTTGAGTCGCCATCATCATCTCAAATGAAACCTGAAGTGTCTCCTAGCTTGACGGTATAGTCCTGATCAATTTACCTACAACTCGAGGATTTATTAGGGTCTCTCCAATAGCTGTGAATCCGTTTTGGATATGCGATATTCGTGTGTATATATCCTCGACTGATTCTCCTTCGATCATATGGAAAGAGTCTAATTATTGTTCGAGTCTCATTAATTTGGTACTCTTCATTTGACTATTTCCTTCAAATCGGTTTAAGAGAGCTCACCACATTTGATGGGAATTAATACTACATCCATTATAACCGATAAATTGTTTACCATTTTTCTGAGAATATGGTTCTGTGTCACAATGTAAAGTGTCATATTTATTTTGATTGTCACGTTATGAATAAAAAATACAAGTTGTTTCAAATTTAAATTTAAAATGATTTGTATTCCGACTCAGATGCCAATTGTTGTTCAATTGCAGCCTAAAAGAGAGGTGGTGAATAGGCCTAGTTTTGTGTGGAAGTGTGAATTTAACTTTTTAGGATTTTGAAACTTTTAGATTAATTGACTTTTAGACGGATGGTTTGTATTAATAAAGAAATAGATAGTTAAAACAAAATAAATAAAGATAAGTAGATAAAGATACCGAACATCAAACTCTTTGGCAAAGTTTGGCGAGGTAGTTGTGTTTTCCTTAACCACCCATTCTAGCTAGCAGCCCGTTCCGCGTTAACGAGTGCCTACTCTTCGGGTATGCCTCTCGGCTCCTTGATCCACTAAACCAAATAGCATTTTACAAGATTCGACTCAACGATCGCTTTACAAACTCATAGCGATTCATCGAGACTAAACAAACTGATCTCTTTCAATCAAACAAACCAACAAATAAGATCTAATTCCTCTCTAAATTGCTCACAATAATCTTGATTAATTAGACTAGTCTCAAGAGAGAAAAACTCAATAATTTTGCTTAGAATAGATCGGTTCAAACGAAATTGGAGGTTGCACTTTATAAACGAGAAAATAGCATCCAGCAAAAAAAAACTGCATTAGTTACATTCAGAATGCAACCTGTTCCGTTCAAAAATGACTACAAAATACAACAAGTAATAAAGGTAAGAAATAAAATAAAACGTCTAGAAAATCATATGTTCTGTTCTGAACGGAACTGTTCCGTTCGGGGGTAGAAAAAGGTAGAACAAAAGCTGCTGGAATGGAGCAGTTTGTTCTGGACGGAGTTGTGAACGGAACTAGAAATCACAGCCAAGAGAGTCAAATTTTTCCATTCTGAACGGAGTAGAGCTGAATTTTGAAGCAAAATTCTCTCTATGATTTCATCTTATTTATCAAACAAACACACAAACCAAACTCAAAATCCACGTAGAACTCCTACTATTTTACGCCACGAATGAGTCATCAAATCTTAAAACACGATACAATTCTCTGATGACTTCTAATCCGATCGAGATAAAACTTTTGCACATCGGCTCTGTTGGGAAATCCGTATCCATGTACGTTACATGCGCAGCGGAACCTATGAATTTAACCCGCCCTAGGATCTACATTAAGGGAATAAAAGTTCGAGATTAACTATTAAAATTTATACCTCGGATCTTCCTAATCCGCGAGACGAAGAACGGATGTAGGTATGAACTTTTCTGACTTGCAACGTTCTCCTTCCTGAAGCTCGACTCGCGACCTCCTTGCTTCTCCTAGGGATGAAGATCGATCGCTCGCAAGTTCTCAAGATAGAGAACCTCTACTCGTATCCACGCGACCTTCAGACATACGGAATAACCGGACTTGGCTAAACAAGTATGGAAATACTTTTCGAAAATCTCTCAAAACTTTCTCCCCTTTTCTATATAATAGACCGCCTCTAAGGCTTCTTGAATTGTGTGTCGAATAGAAGGGGGCTACCCATTTATTTATACTAGAGAGAGGGATGAAAGAATGGCAACTCTCGTTAAGGAAACAAAACCTGTCTGTCGCGTGAACAGTAATTCCTGCTTCGAACGGACCATCGTTTCTATATAAAAGATGCTTGCCTGCCAAGCAAATCAGCACATATCATATGTGTTCCGTTCGAACGCGTAAACAGTAATTCCAGCACAATCAAATATCCAATATTTGATTTATTCTTTCGCCCATTTATACATCACATCTATAACTGTTATTGAGGTATTTTCATCCTGTACGAATGGAGTTCATTGTGTGACCGTGTAGGTTCCATTTAACGCTGGCAACGATCTTCTAAAGATTGTAAGTCATGAGTATACTCTAGACTGATGTCATGACTACCCATGTTAAATGAAATTATCAGTGATCATAAACCTATCTGAATGGGCATTTGTTTATTGCTTTTGTTCTACGACATACGTCTTGATCACAAGACACGATAATATGTCATCCTTGAGTTTAATCAAAGTCTCTTTCCTGATCGAGAATTAGACTGAGTAAATATAAAATGATATTAACAATACATGTTAATCCATTTTGAGCATGGCAATGCATTTCCTTCAGTCCTAGTTCATCAAGGGGCCCAGAGATATCTCCCTCTTGTCGAGAGGAACAAATCCCATCTTGGTCACTCACATTTCTCGTCATGATTCAGTGCATACCTAATGATGATCTTAATAATCATCCCATTACGGATGACGTAGGATCATATTAAAGTATGCAGTTCCACATGCAAGAATCCATGGTGACCTCAGGTCGTAGGAACAAGCACACTATTCATATGAGAATCACTAATGACATATACTATGTATATTCTCATAGTGTGATCAGTCCAGCACGTGTTCTCTAACACGAACCTATATTCCAGACTTGACATCCATATGTCCATAATCAGCAGAACATGATCATCCGGTCTGCGAATATACTAGTGTAGATAAATAGCTTCTTACTTGAAGTATGTTTATCTCTATAAACATCCCACATATCACTAGGGACGGTTTAGAATATCATTCGTTGGTTCACAGTTCTACTATCAGAATCACTTATTCTGATGACATGAACCCGAAGTGACATTCATGGTTGATATAAGAAATTTACATTCACAACCATACACACAGATATATAAGAAACAACCTTTATTGAATAAATAATAATGTCTTAATACATAATCTATTTCCTATCACAAATACATTTGGCCTAGGACACTAATCCTACATATTTTAGCTTTATTTTGTTTAAGAATCAAGTTACTACTAAGATCGGATATGATTGCAGAAATTGGAGAAAAATGGTCAAAAAGGAGTCGAAATAGTCCCAAGGGAACCGATTCACGATTGGAACAGTTGATGCACCGTGGTCCCACCTGCTGAAGGAATCATGTTAGCACGGATCTGAAGGAATAGTGTGTGGTAAAACTCGACATGTTAGCACGGATCTGAAGGAATCATGACCTGAGTGGTGTGTCTCAATGGCGCCTAATTGAGAAAAGGAGACCAAAGTTGCAACCATGGGCTCGTTTGAAGATCTGATTGGCAAAATAGAGGGAAACTCAAACTGCTCAAGGCAGCCGCGCTCAGGAAGGAGTAGACCGGAAAAGTAATCAAGAATATTTATGTCGGAAGATTTGTAAGGATCTGCAGATTCACTGGTTGCCATCTCTGGATGCTGGAAACTCTAAGATGCTCCCTCTATAAAAGAATGACTTGTTCGCCGAATTGAGGAGGTACTGAGAGAGAGAGAGAGAGAGAGAGAGAGAGAGTTTGTACAGAGGTGCAGCGTGATAATGCGCAACCATGGGAGTTTGAGAATATTCTGCTCCAATTTCTATGTATCTTGTTTCGTTTAGTTTTAGTATTATATATTGTAACTAAATCCACCCATACGGTGCGTTAGTTGAATTCTTATGAAGTTATTCTCTTTTATTGTCACAAGAGAAAGACAAAATTAATTGGGAGTTAAAAGAAAATAAGAAATATACGGTTAAAAGCGCAAATCAAAAAATCAAACTTGATCAACAAAATACCAACAACGACCTCAAACACATCTGGCAAATCTGTGTTCCACTGAGAATACAAGTGTTCCTTTGGTATGCGTATCAAAACAAAATTACAACTCAAGACACCATGAACAAAAGAGGTTTTCAAATGGTAAATAGATGTTGTTTGTGTTGTACAGAAGCAGAGAATGTGAGACACTTATCTGTGGAGTGTGGATCGTGCAAAAGTCTTGGGATCTGCTCAAAAATGCTCTGAACCTTGAAGGTGATACTAGGTGCTCCTTGGAAAATCTCATAAATCAGGTGGTAATAGAAGGGGGTGATTGGGATTTGAAACAACTTGTAGCCATCTTCTTCTTTGATGTGTGGAGGGAGAGATGCAATCAGACCTTTAATGATAAGTCAAAGACCGAGGCAAGGTTGATGGAGGAAGTTATAGAGGATAGAAGTTCCATTAAGGAGGCGATGAAGAAGGAGGTGATGAGTAGTAGTTCAAGCAGATCTAGAGTGGTAGAAGGATATCCTTTCAAATAAGTCAGTAGATAGAAGGGAGCTGAAGAGGAAGTTAGGGGAGGAGATTAGAGTGAGGTGGCACATTTTGGATAGATAGAAGAAAGGAGATAAACTCACCGGTCAAGGCAGAACAAACGAAGTGCAAGATGTCACTCCAAGAAGAACCGAGAAGGATTTTAAATTTATTGGTTTTTAAATTTTCCGAAAGGATTTTTAAAGAGATGGATAAATTCAGAAGAAATTTTCTTTGGAAAGATAATAAAGAAACATGGTACAATCTTATTTCTTGAAAAAAGTTTCTACACAATTTAAACTTAGAAATGTTTAATGATGCAATGCTTTTAAAATGAATTTGAAAAATCTTTAGTGATAACTGGCATGGAGGCAACTAGTAAGTAGTTTAAGTCTAGAAGAATGAGAAATCATTAAAAATAGTGCTAATTCTTATTTTTGAAGAGAAATAAAAAAAATGGTATCTTTTTTCTTAACCAACGTTGAGTTTAAATTGGGAGATGGAAAGAAGGCAAATCTTTAACATAATAAATAGGGAGAGGAATTACCAAGCCAGAAATTCAATTCTCTTTTTTCACGTACTAAAGAAACAAGGGGATCAGAGAAATTAAAGCTCAAAAGTCACAGCAAGAGCTGTTAAACCTTCAAACAATCCTCAATTAAGCCCTGCTGAGCCAAAAGTCTGATTCTGTCAGTTGGAGATGGAGTGATAGAGGGGTATTAGAGTAGTAGTGTATAAGTGTAGTTGTGAATATTGTATACGTATATGGAGTTGAATTGTAGATAATAGATTGTAGAGTTGTATAATAGTTAGTTAGAGTTAGGTAGAGTTTAGCCTATAAATAGAAGGCTCTCCCTTATAATCAATAACTGAATCAATCTATTCAAACTTAATCATCCACTCTCTCTTGCATTCTATCATGATATCAAGCCTACTTTCCTCTCTTTCTTGCTTCCACATATAAAATTTCCCAATTTACTTTTTCAAATTCATCTCTGATTCATGAGTGCTGCTTAATGCACCTCTATAATCCAATTCTTGACTGAAATCATCACAATTCAGTCAAATTTCCCCTCTTTACTCAAATTCTTGACTGGAATCCTCAAGATCCAGCTCAATTCCCTTTCTTTGACTAATTTCTTGACTGAAATCATCAAGATTCAGTCATTTTTCCCTCTTCTGGCTCTCAAGAAACAGTCAAGAACTGTCTCTCTTCAAGAATCTCGACAGTTTCTAACTGTTATTCCCCAAATTCAGTCAATCCAGATCTAGTGTGAAGATAAAAGCAGTTGTGCCGCTTTTCAGAGGAATTCCTACCGATCTAATTCAACAGAAGACAAAATTCGAACAATCAAGACTACATCTTTGCCTTAGATTTCCATCTGGAGTGAAATCTAAGGAGCTACCTCTTGAAAATCAGGGTTCCTCAACCTCGACAACACTTCATCAGACTGAATTCATCACAGGCAAGCCAAATCAAAAAACAAAATCAAATCACTTACCTGGTTCAGAGTTTAACATCATCACCATGTTACCTCATCTCTTCTTTCTCTTCTCGTTATCTCACAATGGCTTCTGATTCGACCCCCAAAATCATAACCTTCACCAACCAAATCTCAACCAAGCTCGATGGAACAAATTACTTGGTCTGGAAATCCCAAGTCGAACCAATTCTTATCGGCTATGGCCTCAAATCTCACATTGACGCTCAATTTCAACCTCCGCCACTTGAAATCTCAGTCCCAAACTCAACTTCCTCAACACCTTCTCAACCTCAAACAATGGTGAACCCTAAATTCACCGCCTGGTGTCAACAGGACTGTATGGTCCTCGGATGGCTCCGCACGACCATTACAGACACTGTCCTGAGCCAAGTTGTTCACTGCACAACCTCTACGGAGGTCTGGAAAACCCTAGATCAATTGTTCAACTCGACCACCATGGCCAAACTTCTGAAACTTTTCCTTAAACTGAGTACCACAAAGAAGAGAGCTCAATCTTGCAGTGAATAATTCCGACAGATGAAAAGTTTCGCCAACCAATTAGCTCTCATCGGTCAAAAAATCGATGATACACTCCTCGTCTTGTTCATGCTCGGGGGATTGGGATCTGAGTTCAATGGCTTTGTAACAGCCATCACAGCACGCAGCGAGTCTCTTACCCTCTCTCAGTTACATGGGTTTCTTCTCGGTCACGAACAGCGCCTCGAGCAGCAAGCTTCAATGGAGAACGAGAGTCTCTCTCTTTTCGCCTCGCGAAACTCGACTGGAGGAGATACTTCGAGAGGAACAGTGACTTCTGCACTCTCCATTCCGTCTTATCTCTCTTCCTCTCCAGTAAAGCCGCTTCAAATTAATGGGCCAATGGGCCAACACCTAATCCCAGCCCACAATCCGAATAATTCCTTGGGCCACCAGATTATTCCTTCCCCACACAATCAATTGGGCTCTGTGCTGGGCCCTGGGCCTGGCCCAGACAATATTCTCGAACCGATTTATGAGGCTTTTGCGGCCCAATTTACCAAATCAAACGGTTTTCGTGGGCGCGGAAGACGAGGCCGTGGTGGACGTAATAATAATAATAATAATAATAATAATAATAATAATAATAATAATAATAATAATAATAATAATAATAATAATAATAATAATAATAATAATAATAATAATAATAATAATAATAACAAAGGTCCGAAGTATCAAATTTGCTCCCAACCTGGTCATGATGCCCTAAACGATTCAATCGTTATCCTCCAACCGCCCTTATCGCTAAACCGTTTCCTGGCCCCTCCAACGGGTGGTTTCTCGACTCGGGCGCCTCCAACCATATGACAGCGGACATCAACTCTCTCACTTCCCATTTTACATACTCAGGTAACGATCTTATACGAGTCGGTAATGGTGCAGGACTACCGATTCAAAATATTGGGCAAACGATTATTAATCTACCAAACGGATCCCTAATTCTCAAAAATGTTTTTCATGTACCCAAAATCACCAAAAATCTTATAAGTATCTCTCAACTAACGAATGACAATAATATTTCTATCGAGTTCCAACCGTTTGATTGTTTAATTAAGGATCGAGCTTCTAACAAGATCCTTCTACGCGCGGTTCTCGACAACGGTCTCTACCGCCTCTTTAAAAGACCGGATCAAATAACTCGACCTTCCGCATACCTCGGCGAGCGAGCATCTACCGACTTGTGGCATAGGCGACTTTGTCACACTTCTTTTCCTATTGTTGAACGTTTAATAAATCAAAATAAGTTGTTGTTTTCGAATAAACAATTGTTGTTTTGTAATGCGTGTCATGAGGACAAGGCACATAAATTGCCTTTTAATAAAAATATTTCTCGTTCTTCTTTACCACTTGAAGTAGTTTACTCGGACGTATGGGGACCGGCTCCGGTCCGCTCGCATTCGAGGTCCCGTTATTTTGTACATTTAACTGATGATTTCTCACGCTACACATGGATCTATTTCCTCGCCTCTAAAGATCAAGTCACCCAAGCCTTTTCTCACTTTAAAGCTCAAGCGGAAAATCTTCTCTCAAGCTCCATTAAAACTCTTCAAACCGATGGGGGCACCGAATTTAAACCCATTGCGTGACATTTTCCCTCTATCTCTCACATCACCACTTGTGCGTATACCCCTGAGCAAAACAGGCTTGCTGAGCGGAAACATCGCCACATTGTGGAACTTGCTCTTTCCACCATGACACAAGCCTCTATCCCACTTCGATTTTGGGATGACATGTTCTACAACATTGTCTACCTCATCAACCGACTACCAAATTCTTCTACTCCACATAAATCTCCTTTTGAAATTCTCTTCCACAAAAGCCCTGACTATAACTTCATGTGAGTACTTGGTTGCTTGTGTTTTCCATACACACGACCATATAACTCCCATAAACTTGAAACTCGGTCCTTACCCTGTGTGTTCCTTGGGTACAAATACCTTCACTTACCAACCAATAAGATTTATGTGAGTCGTCACGTAATCTTCAACGAAACATACTTTCCTTTCATGCATGAGAAACCCTCTTCTTCCTCACAAGTGTTGCCTACTCCAACTCATACCACCCTCACCCTTCTATCTCCCCACTCCTTTCCTCCTCTTGCGGGCCCTCTGGCCTCACCTGCCGGACCCTCCTCCAGTGAAGCTCCCTCAACACAATCTTCTTCTCCTCCTCCGCCACAATCCTCTCATCCTATGGTAACCCGCACTCGTGACAACACGCGCCGAACTCGGCAATTTACTGACCATGTCGTGTACACAACAACTAAACACCCAATTTCTACTTCCATTACCACTCAAGAAAGCAAACCGACATGCTTCACTACCACCAACAAAGATCCTAAATGGCGTCAAGCTATGCAAACAGAGTTTAATGCCCTTCTTGAGAATAGAACATGGACTCTTGTCCCTTCTCACTCCTCTCAAAACTTAGTTGGCTGCAAATGGGTGTTCAAAGTGAAGAAGAATGCCGATGGGTCCATTGAACGATACAAAGCGCGTCTTGTTGCGAAAGGGTTTCATCAGGAGGAAGGAGTTGATTATACAGAAACGTTTAGCACAGTGATTAAACCGACTACCATTCGTGTGGTTCTCACCCTTGCCTTATCAAAAGGTTGGCCAATACACCAACTTGACGTAAACAACACATTCCTCAACGGGGATCTCAAGGAAACAGTGTTCATGCAACAACCATCTGGCTTCATAGATGAAACATGACCCCACCATGTTTGCCTTCTGAAGAAAGCTCTTTACGGCCTCAAACAAGCTCCACACGCCTGGTTCACCAAACTCAAAAGCGCTTTAACAAATCTTGGTTTCGTTGGCTCTCGAACCGACACCTCCCTCTTCATTCGGTCAAGACAAGGAACTTTTAGTGCTCTTAGTCTATGTGGATGATATTTTGGTAACCGGGAGCAATCCTAACCTGATAGAGCAGCTAATCACGGATCTACATGTCCAATTCTCCCTCAAGGATCTTGGCTCTTTATACTATTTTCTTGGGATTGAGGCTCACCAGGTCAAAGATGGAGTTCTCTTATCACAACCACAATATATCTTGCATCTTCTCCAAAAGGCAAAGATGGATGGTGCTAAACCATGCTCTTCCCCCATGGTGGCAGTAGAGCAACTTTCAAAACTCACCGGGGCTCTAATGGAGGACCTCAAACTCTATCGTAGCACTGTCGGGGCACTTCAATACGCTACGATCACTCGACCTGAAATTACCTTTGCGGTCAACAAAGTCTCCCAATTCATGCATACACCGACCAATGCACATTAGGGTGCAGTAAAACGTATCTTGCGATACCTCGAAGGCACCATATCACATGGCCTCTTACTTCGATCATCTCCTTCCTTGCGACTTCAGGCCTTCTGAGATGCAGATTGGGCGGGTTGTCCCGATGACAGACGCTCAACGACTGGATATTGTATATTTCTCGGTCCAAATCTAGTTTCATGGAGTGCTAAGAAACATCCAACCGTTGCTCGATCAAGTACTGAAGCAAAGTATCGAAGTCTCGCCATGGCCACTGCTGAGCTCATGTGGATACAATTTCTATTGCGCGAACTCCACATCTTCCAAAAAGAGGTCCCGATCCTTTGGTGTGATAACATTGGGGCGACTTATCTCGCCGTTAATCCAATGTTTCATGCACGAATGAAGCACATCGAGATAGACTATCATTTTGTTCGTGAGCTTATTGAGTTAAAAACTCTTCAAGTTCGATTCATTAGCACCAAGGATCAAATTGCGGACATCCTAACAAGACTCACAACAAAACGCTTCACTCTACTACATGACAAGCTCACCGTAACTAATTCCGGCTAGACTTGAGGGGGGGTATTAGAGTAGTAGTGTATAAGTGTAGTTGTGAATATTGTATACGTGTATGGAGTTGAATTGTATATAATAGATTGTAGAGTTGTATAATAGTTAGTTAGAGTTAGATAGAGTTTAGCCTATAAATAAAAGGCTCTCCCTTGTAATCAATAACTGAATCAATCCATTCAAACTTAATCATCCACTCTCTCTTGCATTCTATCAAGGGGGCTTCGCCACAAGGAGTGCTTACATAACCTTGTCAATGGGTATTCATTATTCATACCTCAAACATGTTAAAAAAAATATTACCAGTAAGGATAACAATGAGAACGAAGATTTTTATTTGAATTTTTATCAAAATAAAGTGCTTGCACTGGATAATTTGATGAGGAGAGAGATTAATAACACATGCTTCCTTTGTTGTAAAGAGCTTGAATCAGCTGTTCATTTAGCTGGACAATGTTGTTTCGTTGAGCATGTCTGTTGTTTGTTCATGCAAGAAATCAGAGAGTTTCAGTGCATAGGTATATGTACCAGTAAGAGAATGAGGGGAAAATGACTTTTGCATGTAAGAGAAGAGAAAATGGTCTCATGACTAGGGGTGTTCAAACGGTTTGGTTAATTCGGTTACCGAACCGAAACGGTTGTTTTCGGTTAAACGGTTCGATTTTTCAGTTTAATTTGTTCGGTTCGGTTAAGAAAATGATACAGTTCGGTTTTCCGGTTTCGGTTCGATTTTGGTTTTTCAGATCGATTTTCAACCGAACCGACTGATGTAATTCAGCATATTCAAAAGCTTAAATATAAACAAAATAGTGTAAATACTATCTCTGCACACGGTCCACCATTTACTTTCAGTTCTATAGGCAATGTTTTCACATTAATAGTATGTATTATTCTTTTAATAACAACATAGTCTTTGCCTAGCAAACTTTTCTAGCTTTGCTTTTGCCAGCTAAGGAACTTGTGGAATCCTATGCTATCATTTATCTAGTGTATCTTTCATTTTTATGTGACCATTGATATGTGATCAAAACATTAACATACTAGATGAAGTACAAAAAGCATATAATACATAGATTTTGCAGCCATAGAGGATCCAACATAGTTTTGTGGGAAATAACACTAGGTTATTTCCAAGTCCTACTGTCATCACGTAATTTTTTTTTTTTTTTTTTTTTTGAAATTGTAGGCCAAAGACCTACTTAGACTTACATTAAAGATTGGATTTTACAAAAATTTATTTACAATCATTCCTTTAGGGGTTATTTTATACACCCACCCCCCCCCTCTTTTCCTTTTTACCTAAAGCCCTAATAAGTCTAAACTAACTTTCGGCTCCTGATTCTCCATTCATGTGTAGGGCTTGTATTTGACTTAATGCCTTGCCTGCCACTCTTATACACTTTTCTGCGTTCTCTTTGATAATTGAGAATACTCGCTAGTCGTGTTTTGCCTCCCTTAGAAGATTCTAGAGTTGCGTTCCTTTCAGATTTTTCAACAACATGAACTCTACATACCCCCGCAATACTTCTTTTGAGTTTTCTCAACTCACTTATACATCCAATTGTATAGTTTTCCAGAAGATAGAATTTTTGCGGGAGGTGCAATGCCGAATAAATTGCATACTTTGACCCAAATTGCGTGTGAGTATGTGCAATTAGCGAAAAAGTGCGTATGAGTCTCATGATTGCATGCGCTACAAAGCGTGCATTCTGCTGATTGGATACGTCCTTTTTTGACAAGTCTATCTCTTGTATTTAGTTTTTCATTGCTCATGAGCCATGCGAAAAACTTTACTCATGGAAGTGTTTTAAGCTTTCATATGAATTTGCCAAATATTTTCTTCTGAACTCGGTCTGTAAAAAATGATTATGCGGACTTCACTGAGAAATTTTTCATTTTACAGGCTCGCAAACCATCCTGTCTTCGTCATTTCTGACTGTTCTTTGTGAGGTTGATGCGACAAGTTCTCTAAATTATGCCTGCATGTGGGAGATGAGTGGTATGTCCCATTGAATTGCATATGGGTCAGTTATTGTTGCTTTGACCGTGAGGTCTTTATTGATTGCTCTTCGGTACAAACCCCTGTGTTTTTCTACAATGATTCCATCATGCCAATGGTCTTTCCAAAATTTGATCTTCTCCCCATTTTTCATTTGTATATTGGCTCTGTTATTGAACAGGGGTAAGATAGCTTCGAGATCTTTAATGAAGAAGCTCTTAAAGTTGTAATTCCATGGTTCATTTTGTGGCCGATAGTATTCTCTAATGGTTGTAGATTAGTGTGATGTGCCTCGGTAATGATGATAGTGTCATCTTCATATTGAATTGCTCTTATTTGCATTTTTTGGGGTCGTGGTGCTAGCGTGTTGATGTGAGATATCAGGTATTGCAGAGATTCTGCTACCAAATTGAAGAGTAGAGCGGTGAGTGGATCTCCTTGCCGAAGTCTTTTTTTGCGGAAGAAGAATGGCTAAATCTGACCATTTAGCTTTGTGGTTGAGCTGGATGATACCAGGAGGTTCTGTATCCATGCTATCCAGTTTTGCGGAAAGCCCTTTTTAGCCTTGAGTTGCTCTAGAAATTACCAATTGACCGTGTCAAAGGCTTTTGTAATGTCCACTCTATACAAAACATACGGGGTCTTGCTGTGGTGAGGAAGTTAATGTATTCTCTGGTTGCTAGAAAGGATTCTAGAATTTGCCTATTTTTAATGAATGTCATCTGGTTTTATAAAACTAACTCGGGTATTTTACTTTGTAGTCGGGTTGCAAAAAATTTTGAGAGGATTTTGATCGGACCTTCTATGACACTAATTGGCATGTAGTCTATGATTTATTTTGCGTCTGCCTTCTTATGAACGAGCGAAATTTATGCCTTATTAATCCTCCATATATCTAATTTGTTTGCTTCAAATTCCTTATAGAGCCATAGAAGATCATCTCTAATAATTTCCCAGAAATGCTGATAGAATTCTGACGGAAATCCATCTGGTTCTGATGCTTTATTTTTTTTGAAGGAATTATACCATATGCCAAAGTATTGGAATAGAGATTAGATTATGAGAAACACATTTTTTTAGTTCATACATGATTGGGTGTATGGATGACTAATATATTTACATATATTAGATCGACCATGAATGACACTTCGGGTTTACGTCACGGAATACATGATTCTAGTAGTAGAATTGTGAACCAACGAATGACATTCTAAACCATCCCTAGTGATATGTGGGATGTTTATAGAGATAAACATACTTCAGGTAAGTAACTACATATCTACACTAGTATATTCGCAGACTTGATGATCATGTTCTGCTGATCATGGACATAGAGATGTCAAGTCTTGAATATAGGTACGTTAGAGAACACATACTGGACTGACCAGACTATGAGAATATGCATGGTATATGTCATTAGTGATTCTCATATGAATAGTGTGCTTGTTCCTATGACCTGAGGTCACCATGGATTCCTGTATGTAGAACTTCATACTTTAATATGATCCTACGCCATCCGTAACGGGATGATCCTTAGGGTCATCGTTAGATATGCAATGAATCATGACGAGAAATGTGAGTGACCAAGATGGAATATCTAGGCCCCTGATGAATTAAGGCTGAAGGAAATGCATGGTCATACTCAAAATGGATTAACATATGTTGTTAATATCATTTTGTATTTACTCAGTCTAATTCTCGATCACGAAAAAGACTTTGATCAAACGCAAGGATGACATACTTCCATGCCTTGTGATCAAGACATATATCGTAGAATAAAAGGAATAAGTAAATGTCTATTCAATAGGTTTATGATCGCTGATCATTTTATTTAACATGGGTAATCATGACACCAGTCTAGAGGTTACTCATGACTTACAATCTTTAGAAGATAGTTGCCAGCATTAAATGGAACCTACACGGTCACACATAGAATAAAGTCTAGTCAGGAAGGAAACACTCTCAAAAGGTTATACATATGATGTATAAAAGGGTGAAGGAAATAATTAATCATTAGATGATTGATATAATGGATTGTGCAAATCTCAGCACAGTTCCGTTGGCAACAGAATAGTTCCGTTGCCAACAGAAGTTCGATTGGCAATGGAACAGTTCCGTTGGCAACAGAACTCAGCCAATTCCTTGGCAGCCAAGTTTTCATATTAGGAAAGCCTATTTCGTTGGCAACGGAATAGGCCCGTTGGGAACGGAATAAATGCTGGAATTAGAATTTTAGTTATAGTAACTGAGCAATCATTCGCCTCCCTCTCTAGTATAAATAGAGGGGCAATCTCCCTCTATTAGACACACTATACAGAGCCTCTATACTGCCGTAATACAGAGAGAGAGAGAGAGCCTCCTTAAAAGTATTTATGGAATCGTCTGGCCGAGTTCGATATTCCGACGATTCGAAGTTCGAAGTGGATACGAGTAGAGGTCTTCTGCTTTGAAAACTAGCGAGCGATCAGTTTCTTTATCCTATGAGAAGCAAGGAGTTCGTTCGAGTCGAGCTTTAGGATCACGAAGGAGAAGGAAGCGAGACGTAGCAGTTCTGACCTACATCCGTTGTAATCTCCCGGATCAGGAAGATCCGAAGTATAAATTTTAATAGTTAATCTCGTACTTTTATTCCCTTAACGATGATCCTAGGGAGGGTTGAACCAGTAGGTTCCGCTGCGCATGTAACGTACATGGCTACGGGTTCCCCAACATTTTTCTAGGCCGAAAACTGCGTCTTTAATCTCCTGCTCAGAGATATTTATTCCTAAATCTCCCAAGGTCGTGGACTCAGGTATGGATTGCATAAATTGCTGTGGAACTTGGGTAGAGCTTACTCTTGTTCCGAGCATTTTCCTGAAGAAACGGTTGAATTGTTGTGCTATTTGTGGTTGTTCTGTTAACTCTGTGTCATTGACTATAATTGAGTTAATGTAATTATTTTGCCTGTTTGCGGACCCAATTGTATGAAAATATTTTGTGTTTTGATCTCCTTCCTACAGCTATTTGCATCTTGATCTTTGCTTCCCTTTAGATTCTTTTTTATTTGCTTGCTCATATATAACTTTCCTGGGTGCTATTTTGAGCCAAAATTTCTTGTTTGATAGTACTCTTGATTCCTCTAGTTTGTCTAATTTGCCAACAATGAACACTGCCCTATTTGCATTAGTGTCCAGTTTTGCAAATTTATTTATTGCCCAATTCCTAAGGACAGTCCTTAGTTTGTTGAGCTATAGTGCAAATTTTTTTGCCGCATTGCCTGATATTCTTTCCTGACCAATGTTTGCTGTACCAGGTTCTCCGCTTCCTTATATCTGAGCTAAAAAAAGTCGTGGTTGAATTCGTGCCAGTGGTGTGAAACGAAACATCTATCTAGTTTGTTGAAAATTGGGGTTGGTCGCTTATTTGATCACGTAAAGTTTCTTCCTAATAGTTGCAGTTATTGAAGCTCCAAGTTGTTAAGATTGTCATTAAAGAGAAGTATCTCCTCTAGTGTGCGGTTGACCTTGCTGTTTTGGCAAAGTCTAGGAAGGGGCTTGGGCTTGGGCTTGGGCTTGGGCCAGGTTAGGTTGGATGGGCCATATTTTTTTTCTTTTTTATGCAAAACGTATGAAAAAGAATTTGTAAATAATTTGTAAATATAAAATATATATTTGGAAGGGAGATATTAAGCCTCCTCCAAAAATATTCTAAAAAAATGAATATTTTTTATATAACAAAATATTTTCTAAAGCTGTATAGACAAAATCATACATTCTTTAAAAAGTAAGCTAAATTTTTGGATTTTATTTTATAAAGCAAGGGATGAAAAAACTATATGAGTGGTATTTTACTTAAAAAATTTCTTACATGGCTCCTAAGTCCTATGTCCTAACAAAGAAAAGTCAAACTAGGGATAAAAGAGGACTAAAACTAAGTTTCGGAAAATATAGGGGGTTTACATAATATTTAGAAAAGATAGGGTGTTTTGTGAAACATTTCTCTAGCTAGAACTAAGTAATCAAATTAAAACATCGTCTCTTTGAACCGAACCCTCCTAAATCCAAATCCACCGCCCAGCTCAGACCAAAATCGCCTGAGCCTTTCCGACAATCCACCTCTCTCCCCTATCCTCTCTCTCTCTCATGGCGCGAAACATGTCCCCCCAAGCCCTAAATCCACGGTTTGAAAAAAGCCCCAAATTACACCTTTCGAGTTTCAATTTCAGCGATGTATATTGTTGGGCTTTTTTACAGCCCAAATCAACGGTTCCGTTCAAGCTCCAACTAACTAATCCAACGAGGCGCCAAAATGAAAGGTTCGTTCGATTTTATTCTTTTTCAAAAATTAAAATCAAAAGTTAAACTGTGAAAAAAAAATGTAAATTTCGTCTGTTTATCCCTATATATAATTGGAGTCTCAGTTCTTCAGTTCATCAGTAATAGCTTCTGTTTCTCTTTCAATTCAGCAATGAAGACTTGGAAGAGATTCAAGAAGCTCTTTAAGAGTTGCATAAGACCAGCCAATGAAGAATCCACCATTTCCATTTCACCTAATCAAACAGAATGTAAAGTCGATCTTAAAGAAACAAGGGCTTTGAGGGTGATCGAGGCTGAATACATGCTATACGACACAGTAAGTAACTTCTTTTTTTTTCATTTGATTGATTCAAATTCTTTTCTTGGTTTTCAAGTGGAATCTTTTTGCTTATTTTTTTTATAAATTTCAGATCTTGAGGAGGAGAACTTTTGTTGCAGCAGCAAAGAATGAGGTATCTTGTTATTGAGATTTTTTAAGTTTTTTCAACTTCTTTTTCTTATGTATTAAAAGATTAATTGATTTATTTTCTGTGTCATACACAGGAAAGGGCTTGCACGGTTCTTGATTCTGTACCGGCTCCTGATAAATACCTTTCCGCTTTGCAAAGGTCTTCTGTGGTACGTAATTTATTAAGTTGAAAATTTTGAGCTTTTTGAAAATTTACATTTCAGATCAAAGAAATTATTTTGTTTCTTTTTTTTTTATAAAATTATACAGAGCGTGAGCGGACCAAGAATTGATTCTGCTCTCACCATCGCCACCTTTGGTTATGATCAGATGATTACTGTAAGACAATATAAACACAATTAATTTCATTTTTTATTTTCTTAGAAATTATGTATGAAATAAAAATTAATGATTAATCATAAATTGGTAGGCATGGAATGTGCAATACAGATTCAAGATGTTTATAATCGATGCATTTCCAGCACCAATCATTTCTATTCCTCAATCTCTTGAGGTTATTTCTTATTTCTATTCTGTTTCATTTCATTTATTTCTTTATTTTGTATGAAATCCTACTAATTTTTATGATTTTTGATGTAGTTTCGCTTCTTTCAATATGTCGATGAACAAATCAAAGCGCGTCTGGTTGTCTTGTTTGGATCTCAGTTTGAAGGAATTACCAGGTAACTAAGTTGTTATTTACTTATCTTTCTTTTTTGGTTTTTATTCGGTCAATCCTAAAATTTTAAAAAGAAAATTCCTCTTCTTGTAAGCTGCAATATCTAACTTGATGTTGTTTGTTTTTTTTCAGTCTCTTATTTCTTTCGTGCACAGCGAGCCGATTTGCTCAGCCTCAACCACATTTACTAGAATATACTAATCCAGAAGGAGAAGATAATAGCAGGATTTGCAGTGGCACGGTTTACGATGCGGACATTCACAGCACGGTATGATAATAAAGCATTTTTCATGTAATTAAATCAGTTGTGAAACCAACAAATAATAGGCAGCTTGAAAACACTACATACTACCTATTAAATAAACAGTGTGCAATTCAAACCTTGTTTGTTTTCTTAAATAGCTATCATCTGTAGTAGAGCTTGGTACAAATGTTGTGAAATATTGTTTTGACTTAGTGTATTGTGTGTTGTGTGAATAAGACCTTCCTTGTACTCTTTTGTTTGATCAGACCATGGACGAGTCAGCAAATGAGTCAGCTGGAGAAATCGTGACTGTGTCACGCCAGCATTGCGTGTCAAGTTATATTCAGGTTGAGCTGGACCAGTCTATTCTCTACATAATTGCATCACATCCTGACCCAGTCTATCCTATTCAGAATTATATTCAGGTTTTTTTCTGTTCTATTCTGTTTCAATTTCAGCTTTTCTTTTTCATTTTCTCAGTCCTATTAATTTTATGTTTTTTGCTGTAGTTTTCCTTCTTAAGTTGTGTTGATGAGGAAATCAAAGCACGCTTGTTTGACTTGTGTGGATCTATTCGTGATACAAGGTAATAGATCTAATTGTTTGTTCAGTCTTTTATTCTTCTCATAAGCTGCAAGATCTAATTGATATTCATTACTTTTTTCAGCCTCTTATTTCTTTCCTGCACAACAAGCAGATTTGCTCAACCACTTATATTGGAGTGTGATAATAACAGAACTGACACTGGTGCAGCTAATTACACGATTGCCATTGGCACGGATTCTGATGCAGAAACTCATAGCATGGTACGATCGAATCGTACACTTTTCCTTGCATTATTCGTGACATATTTATTTTACCTCAATTTTAACTAATTTCTGTCTTCATTTCTGATAAACAGGTTGCACCTATCTGTGATGTGGCCGAGGTTCGAACAGAATTAGATGCTCTCAGGGCCGAAAAGGTTCATTTTTATCTTCTTATTTTGTCATTCCTTTTCTGTTGTGTGTAACCAAAATCATTGATTATCTCTTAGCTAATACGTTTTTTGATAACTACTTACTTTCCATTACTCATGCTTGGCAATATTTATCGACTAATATTCCATTTGTTTGGCTTATCATGCTTGGAAAAGAAATATTAAGCAAAAAATCATATTTAGCCCTAGTCACAACATAGTTTATCTGAATTGTAAAACCCAACAAATAACAGGCAGTTTTGAAAACACTGTGCAAACCTTGTTTGATTTCTTAAATGGTTATCCTCTGTAGTAGAGCATGTTGCAAGTGTTGTGTTATGTTGTTTGCCCACTTTGACTTAATCTACTGTCTGGTTTTGTTTGATCAGAGCATGGCTGATTCAGCAAATGGGCAGCTGGTGCCAGTTGAGTCACTGAGAGCTGGACAAATGGTGACTGTGTCTCTCGAACAGTGCGTGTCTAGGTCGACCTTTGAGATCGAGCGTATGAGGAATGAGCTGGACAAAGGCTGCACATTCCACATCAACGCTGGCCAGGACTCATGTCTTGTTCTCAAGGATATTAGTATGCCCTCTCATAATACTAAGGTAGGTAGCTGCTTTCTCCTTCAATCGCTCTAGTTATCTGTTATATTGTTTCATTAACAATTAATAGTTCATAATTTGTTCCTATTTTCTTAATCAGGGAGGTAAGGGTGCAAGTATCTGTCATATCGCTACGGCTCGGTCCGAGTTAGAGGCTGTGAGGTCTGAGTTCATCGAGCAACTGTTGCAGAAGGTGACTTTTTTCCTTTTTCTTTTTCTTTTTCATTTTGAGTTACATTTTTAGGCACTTGCTGACTCTTTTTGTTGTCTATTTGTGCCTTTTTGTTAATGTAACAGGAAGAAGATCTCACCAGGCTCAAGGTAAAGCTGAATATCTTAGAGAAGCAGGGTGCAGGAACGGGAACGCAGGCTGCCATTTTGGCTTCCCGCTTTGAGGCCGCTGAATCAGACTTGTTGGATTTGAGGAATAAAGTCAAAACCCTGTCCAAGCAGCTGCATTCAGTCAACTCAGTGTATTTCATGGATGAAGCATCGACCAGTTCAGCCCCACAGAAATACTCTTATGCTGAAAAATACAGATCAGTTAGCGCTTCTCTTGACAAAGAGGTAAACATTTCTCCACTTGATTCACTTACTTTTTTGGGTGTTATTTTACTCTTGTGAGAAATACTACTGGTTGTGTATGATATGAGGTCCTTCGGTTAGCGTTTCTCTCCCAAATATCCATTAGGTCTGGTAAGCCTAAAATGGTTTGTTTTCAAAAGTACTTTGTTTTATCAATTAGGAAAAAAATACTTTGTTTTCCTGTAAGACTTGAAAGTAGAAAAATTAGGCTTAATTGGAGAAAAGACTGAAATATTCGAAAGGCAGCTTGGTTAGCATCCTAGCTTTTAAGTATATTTTATGAAATCCATATTTAGTCTCAGTTGTCTAATTCATCTAAATTCCAATACCGTTTAGGTTGCTGAATCAGACATCATATATGCAGATGAAACTGAAACCCCGTCTGAGCTGTTCACGAATTTCGAGGCGAGATGTCCACCTGGTGGCCAGGACTGTGTGGTTCTATACACTTCCACTCTTCATATTGTACGCAAAACCTTCGAGGATTGCAATCGGATTCGGTCTTTATTATCAAATTTGGGCGTCAATTTCTTTGAAAGGGACATCTCGACGGATTTGGGGTATAAAAAGGAATTAGTGGATGTTTTGGGTTTCCGTGCAATTCCACCGAGACTGTTTATTAAAGGGAGGTGTATTGGCGGAGCTGAAGAAGCGATTCGATTACATGAGAGTGGGAAATTGAAGCTCATGACGTGGCCGTTTGTGATTTCAACCCAGCTTGATGAGATTGACAGAATACATGTGAAATGTCCACCTGGCGGCCAAGATTGCATAATTCTATACACAACGAGCCTTCACACTGTACGTAAAACCTTTGAGGATTGCAATCGAATTAGGTCTTTATTAGAGAATTTGGGGGTTAATTTCCGCGAAAGGGACATCTCGATGGATTTGGGGTATAAAAACGAACTATCGGAAGTTTTGGGTTTCCATGCAACTCTACCGAGACTGTTTATTAAAGGGAGGTACATCGGCGGAGCCGAAGAGGCGATTGAACTCAATGAGAATGAGAAATTGAAGCCGATGATGTGTCAGTTTGTGGTTGGTCAAGAGGAGAGGGGATTGGTATGTGAAGGATGTGGAGGTTTGAGGTTTATGATGTGTGCGGCTTGTGATGGGAGCCACAGGATTTATGACAAGTATGAGGCTTATGATGTTACAGTACTGTGTTTAGGATGTAATGAGAACGGACTTGTAAAGTGCCCCTTGTGCAGCTAAGTCTTGGGTTTGTTTGGTTGGATTTAATTTTGTTAGGGTTTGAGTGAATTAGTAAGGTTTTGTGAGTTATGGGGTTATTTGATGGGGAGTTTTATAGGTACATTTTGTTCATATAGAGAGATTTGTGAGAGGAAATATGCATGAATTTTTCTGGAATTAAGTGAGTGGATATTAGTCTAATTTTGTTGATAATAGTTATCAGCAAAAGTAAGTTATAAAGGTTTAATTGACTTGTGAGATTTCAAATTCCTTGTTTTTTCCCTTTCTACCTGTTTAAGTACTAATTGACTTGTCAGATTTCAAATCCCTTGTTTTTTTCCTTTCTACATGTTTAACTACTAGTGTTGAACTATTAATTGTCAGTTTCTTTAATCTTGGATTGTGGAATTTGAGATTTGATCTCATGTTGAGACCTAGAATTTTGGTTGTTGCCTTGTTGGGCAATGCCATGATTCAGAATCTCAGATTTGAAATCTGAGGTTATGAGATTCTGCATGATTCTCAATCTCAGATTTGAAATCTCAGGTTTTTGAGATTCTCCTTTTTCTTTATCTAGCAAAGTTGTTCAGTAAATATGAACCTGTAGCAGTCCCAAATAGAGTTGGATGAATATACCGTTTGAAGATAATGTTTGATTATGTCTTTTTAAACAATTTAACGATACCTCATTACACTTTCTTTTGTGGTTCATTTTATTAGTTCAATACGGCACTAACAGAAAATCCAGCCCTCAGTCAGAAATACACTGGTATTTCAATACACTGCCCTGTTCGAAATGTAATTCATCATAGAATCTTCTCTTAGCTAGTTTTGACTCTTTCTCTGGTCTGAGAACGCAGCCCTGGACTGGGCAAAAAGATGTTTCTTTAGGCGGCTTACCTTTTTGAATAGTTAGCCAAATAGTCAAGTTTAGGCTTAATAATTCGCAGTAGTGGGGGCACTGATTTATTTGCATGGTAAGTCTAAAACACAGCAAGTTGAATTTAACAAATGTGGATCCAGCACATGATAAGCCGAATTTGTAAGTGGCAAGTCTATTGCATGGTTATTAGTGGAAGAAGTCAAGGTTGCCTTGATTCTCTGCAAACCTTGCGACCCGATGAGACTAAATGAGATTTGAAATTAACTCCTTATGGGTTTAAAGAAAGTAAACAACGATACGGTGATAAAAAAAAATACGAAAAATAATAATAAATCACGTTAAACATCACAAACTTGGTTTATTTTTCAAACAAAGCACAAACCGAAATAACAAGCACAATTCAACAAACCAGTTCACAGTTTATAGTTCTTCCTCCAAACATAACATCACAAATCAAGCAACCAGATACAGTATCTGGTTCTTATTACAATAACATAACAAATGCGCCTAAAAGGCTCATTTAAAATTATTTTTTTACATGCACCTGGTCCATTCAGACAGTGTTGAAACACCGTCAAGAAAGACATCAAATGCTGCCAAAGCCAAGGATGAATTGCCTCAAGACACAACCAGACGACCTTTTCGGTTTACCATCTGATTGCACCTAGCCCAGGAGCGGGGTTTCAAATCCTAATGTTAAATTTCAAATTTCAAATTTCAAAACCCTACTTTCTCCTAAGCTTTCTCTCTCTCTCTCTAAACTTTAAGCAGGTCACAACAGCCATCAGCTGCCGTGGCCCACTTGACAGAGAGATCAGTCACATGATCACACGTTTCCATATAATTCTGAAACGGGTGAAAAAATGTTGCTTGGAAGTGATCCACGTGGACCAGGTCCTCACCGGTTGACACACTAGTCACATCAGATCCAGACAGGCTCGAACCGGAACGGGTTATGGAGTTAATGGGTCGGGGTAAAGGTTCGTTTGGATAGCTATTTGGATGATCTTTTGTAGTTAAATAGGTTTTGGTATTTGAGTTTTGCATGTTTTTTGAGTCTTCTTTTTTGGTATTTAAGAAGCGGCCTCCTGATCCTCTTGCACGACGCATTGCATGGAGATGGCGTGATTCGTGTAGATACGGCTGAAATATAGAAAAGCTCATAGTTATTCAGGGTTCATTTAGCATCGTTACCATTTCATGTATTTTTTTTTCTCAAGAAAAAGAAACAAAACGTGTTTGGATAATAAGCTCTATTTCCAAAAAAAATTCTATCGGAATGGCAAGAAAATACATGATTGAAAACGAGAAAAGGTTGTTTCCTCTTCTTATTTTTCATTATCAAACCTACAAAATTCATGTCCTAAATCACATGAAAATGATACAGTCACAACACTTAAAAAGAAATATTGATCCTAAAATTTTTACATCGTACTAAAAAAAGGGTAAGTTAACACTGAAAATGATATATTGACATTAAAAAACGATATTGATCATGAATATTATATATTCACGCTTAAAACAATATATTGTCATTAAACAATATATTTATACTGAAAACAATATATCGACACTGAAAATGACATATTGATACTGAGAATGATATATTTATACTGAAAACGATATATTGGCATTGGAAACTTGATATATTAACACAAAAAATAGTATATTGATATTGATATTGGTTGATATTGAGAACAGTATATTGATATTAAATAATGATACACTAAGAATAAAATATTTTTACTGAAAATAATATACTAACTCCGAAAATGATATATTGATATTGTAAATAGTAAATTGACGTTGGAAACTCGATATATTGGCATAGAAAACGGTACTGGATTGAAAATGATATATTGATACTGAAAACAATATGCTAATTCTTAAATTGATATATTAATTGGAAACAATATATTCGCACTAAAATAATACATTGATATTGAAAACCGGTACATTAATGTTGGAAATAATATATTGACACTTAAACATTGATGTAAAAGATATATTGACACTGAAAACTCAATATATTGGCACCAAAGATGGTATATTAGGACTAAAAACTTTATATTTATACTAAAGCGGTATATTTAGACTGAAACAACATACCGACATTGAAAACAATATAATGATAGTGAATATACTATTTTGGTATTAAAAATAGTATATTAAAACCTAAAACTCAATATAATAACACTGCAAACAGTATACTGATATGGAAAACTTTACATTTAATATGAAAAGTGTATCGACACTAAAACTTTATGTTGAAACTCAAAACAATAAAACTAAACTAAACATAATATATTAAAACGGGAAACAATGTTAGATATTTAAACAATACATTATCCTTGGTTAGCATGGTATGGCATGGTAGAATGTACATTTGATAAAATAATAAATTGCTATCAATTTTACAAAGATAAACAGTTATTTTGAAAATGAAAACAGAAAAATGTTTTTCGTTTTTAAAACAGAAAATTGTTTTTATGAAACTATAAACAGAAATTATGCAAAACAAGACGTCAAATTCAAATTCAAATTCAAATTTGAAATTTGTGAATTCACTCGTGATTTTGCATTTGTTTTGGTCATTCTTCAACTGGTACAGTATGAACTTGTTGTTGGTTGGTTCTGAAATATTATATTACCCTACTAGAGTAATTGTAGTTATGATCATTAAAATTATAATAGTTTGAATAAAACAGCCATTAGCTCTTAATTTACACACCAAACAAGACCAGAAGAAAATTAATGAAAGAAATTGATGTCAAATGGTACCTTACGAGCTTTGGCCAACTTATTATTCTTTTCCACCTTAGCACGAGCTTTGCGCCTCCTTAAGATCCCATTGAATTGCTTTGCATTCACATAAATCGGTCTCTCATTTGTCGCATTTAAAGGCAAAAGCACCTTCCCATGCTTCAAATCACAAAAAAATCAAATCAAATTACTTTTAATAGATTAAGGAAATAAAATAAAATGAAATTAAGAATGAATATACTAAATATTGAACCATTTGTTGAGCACCATAGAGGCCATAACATTGATCAGTATAAGAGAAATTTGAATGGACCTACATTTAGAAGTTAAAACAAAAAAAGAGGTAAGGTAATAAATAATAATACAGTTCTCGGTAATTGTAAGTTTATTAGTGTAGAAAAAATTATAGTCCAAAAAAGAAAATCAGAAAAAAGAAATGAGAAATTTCAAAACAAACCACCGCGTTATGCAAAAATTGCACAAAAGCCCCTGCATTATTGAAAATTGCTAAGAATCAATCACCCGATTGCCAAAATAACAAAAACAACCCTACCATTAGTTTTAGACTAACACTATTAGTTTTCTATTCTAATTATTTGAAAAAAAAAAACATTTAATTAATCTTGAAAATAATATTCTCAAAAATTGGCAATAAGCTTTTGGTCCAGTGGTTGAGTGCAAAATACAACAGCTATAGGTAATGAATTCAAAACCCATTGGCATGAAAATAATCGATGTGGGATAAAGAGTTTGCTTCATTCTATCAAAAAAAATATTCGTAACAAATATTAAAGTTTAATTAAAAAAAATTTAAGAGTTAAAAAAATTCTTGAACTTCTCATTATTAAGTTTATGAAATGCTATTTCAAATGAAGAGGGAGAGAGATATCAACTTGAAGAAAAATCTTATTTCCAATGATATTGTAAACAGAATGGGGAGAGAGAGCTCTAGAGAGAGAGAGAGAGAGAGAGATGCCAATTAATATTTAAATATGTTTTTAAAGTAATAAAGTATGACAACTAGCAGTATTAACTTCTAGCTAACGGTAGGGATTCTTTTGTAATTTTCACAATGCAGAGGTCTTTTTGTAATTTCCAATAATGCACGGCCATTTCTGCAATTTCAGCATTATGCAGGGGCTTTTTTGCAAATTCCTCAAAAGAAATATCTGACCATGGATTGACCCAGGCCCAATTGAAAAGGGCCTTGAAATTGTGAGAAAGTTGAAGGTGGAGGAATAGCAACAGTACGTTGTAAAGCTTTCTCTCCTTTTCCAATGTCAACTTGCCCTAATTTCAAAAGAAAAGATACAGAAAATAAAATAACTTAATCATACTTTTTTACTGAAACATATGTCATGTTTATCATGTTTATTTCATTATTTGGGCGTTCTTTTCCCTTTTCTTTCTTTTCCTTGTATTTTTTTTCATTTTTTTTCTTTTGTAAGGTACATGTAGATTTTAGCATAATATTTATTATCAAGTCATGTAGCAAGGTTAAAAAGATATCTGGGGTGGAATATAAAAAATAAACAAATTTCTCAATAAATATTGAAGGAATCAAATTATAAAAAAAATGTTGAATGAATCGTACTTGAAACTGATTGATGGAAATTATGCGAGAGATATTTAATCTCTCTGTATTATCTCAAAAGAAATGTTGAATGAATCAACCACAAATAGTAAAAAAGACTCGAAAACCCTTGACGAATTGGACCACTTTTAATGAGGTTTTCAATAGTATTTATATATCTAGTTTTCTGTCTGTAAATAATAAACATTGAGAGTTGTTCAATTTGCTTAAATTCCCCTTTGATTATTTATTACAAAAATCAAGCAACAAATCAGGTATTTTCTCTTTGAGAAACAAACATGACATAAGCAGTTTAACTGTTTAGGAGTCATTTTTTGTCCTTTTTGCGTATTCCTCCTTGGACCACAAATCTATCATGGATATTTTTCATATGTATCCTCGGGAAGGTTCAAATATTGAACAATTCATACAAAATAAATGCTATTCTTAGGAATGAGCATACATGAAACATCCAAATTGAAGCATTCTATGGAATCTACCCATTCATATTGTTCTTTTGCATATAAAACCTAAACCCTCCAAATATCTATCATCTCGATGGACCAAAACGTACAGATAAATCATAAATGTACACATAATGAGATCCTATATTTACAAGGGTGTAGATGCAAAAAAACAAGAACCAATGGTCCATAGCAATAACGAGACAAGACAGCACTAATTATTGAACAAGAAAAAGAAAGAGTAAATACTGGCCACTACATAGGTAAAAAAAGTTAAAAAACTTTGCAAAATAAATTATGAAACTTACCTGGAAAAATTGAAAATTCCAGGATCGGCTCTGTTACTTTCTCCTGGCCAATCTTACGCAATGGATCTATGAAGTGATTGGTCTGTTTGGGAAAATTTGCAAAATGGTCCTCACGGTTTGCTGATTCGCCGGAAAAGTGCTTGAATTGGCTGAAAGGTTCCGAGCAAAGGATTTGAGGCCCAATCAGCCATGGCAGTGAGGTTCCATTTGAGCTCATTTTCTGAAAAAAATATGAATTTGAACGGTCTAAAGGTTTTATTTAATAATTTACAGCTGAAATTTTGAAAGTTTACAGTGTGAAGTGATTTGGAGGGAAAAACGAGAGTTTGGTACTCATATTAATAGAACATTTCATATTCAAATTAAGAGAAAAAAAAAGGAGTAATAATGGTACTAAAGGAACCAAAAGAAAACTGAAAGAGAAATAGAGAGAAGCACGACAATACTGAGAATTAATTTAATTTCTCAGTAGTCTCTTCTCCTACTAACAGAAAAAAACCATTTGGAGACAAATATTTGCAAGTCCAGATTGATTTGAGAGAAAATCCACATCAAAATTAGCACTAAAAGGAGGAATAAAGAAAAATGAGCACAACCAGATTCGTATTTGGCCAAACCCATACCGCAACTAGAAATACAGAGAGACCAAGAGCTTTTTCAAGCGTAGAAGATATTTCACTTCCTAAAAGAGTGCATAGTACAGAAATCTTTACAAAGATACCAAAGGTACAAAGGAGAAAAAAGGCTCACATTCCTCAAGAGAAGAAGGACGCACAAAGCACAACCCTTGACCCTGTTAGCAAGAGAGATATAGAGAGAGAGAGAGGTACTGAACTCAAAACAGAGAAGGTAAACGAATGGGAGAGAGGCTTTTCAAGACAAAGATACTAATTGGGTTTTATTATTTCATAATCGTGTGATTAGAGTACTTTAATTATGTGCCAATGGCTTCTCCACCTCTTAATGAAGTAATGGAAATGATTAGCATCTCTTAAGTACATATACAATAATATGAATTAGTATCTCTTATATTTTATTACAATAGATTTTAGAGCTATCGTGTCATTAGTAGAAGAGTCTTTCATGAGCTCAAATATAAAATCTACAAATATTTTTTTTTATTTTAGTGTCATAAGCTATTTCTTAATTTTCTTTTATTTATTTTTGAAAATATTTATATAAAATTTGCCAATATATATTTAAATAGATAGTAATTAATTAATTAATCTATAATATAGTTTTGTTTTTAACATATTTTCAGGAGGTAAATAAAATTTTCTTACCCCTGCCACATGTGTAGGGGAATCTCCCCTCACTAATCATCATTGTGGTATTAATGAGCACACTAGTTGGAATTAAACGATTATTAATACTTGATTATTAACTATTAATTATATTTTATTTTATTTTTGCAAAGTAAACGGTTTTAGTATGAGAATCTTAGTCTCTCGGCGAAAAGTAGTACTTTGCCAACCGTGCTCTTTCATGGATTCGGTTCCTTTATAGTTCAAAATCTTGGATAATTTGTGCAAATCAGAAGTGGCTGGTTAAGATATAAATATAAGAACTAAATTAGCAAATTATTAAGTCCAAATAATTTGAGAAGGGCCTGAATGCGCTGCCGGAAATTCAAATGTAAGTCGAGCAAATCCCAACTAAACGAGACTTCAATTTTTAAATGTAACTCAGGTTTTCAGTCACCTACGGGTCTTAAAAAAACTCAGGTTTTCAGCGTTTATTTATCATTTTTAATATCATATATATTATTTTGAGTTCAATATATTGTTTTTCATGTTATTGTTCTTAATTTTAATATACAATTTCCATAACTATTGTATATTTAGTGCTAAATGAAAAGCAAAAAAAGAAGTACGTTTTTTTCAGTTTCAAAATCTTATTTTATAACTAAATTGTGCCTCGGCAATTTGTTACGCATATAGCAGCAACAAAACATCTTCACAAAAATTCGTCAGAAAACATGTTTTTTCCATTTTCTCCGATTTTCTGATTAAACATGTCAACCTGACAGACAAAAATGGCAGTGAACTTTTTCTTAAATCATAATACATGGACGCTAACTTCCTCATGTAATGCAAGTGAAAACAATTTTAACTTCAATTTATTAATGCGGATCATGGAAAATTTAATATCATATTTTGCGTTATAAACATCACTGCTTCTTTCTGTGAAGTTATTTTTAAAATAACCTTGAAATAAACAAGAATCTGCAAAAATAATGTTTGTGTTTGAATTTCGACAAATAGTTTTTTAAATTATATGAGTTCGAAATTATTATTTTTTATTTGGGAAATCTGATATCGCGATGCATTGTAGTAAGAACAAATCATGACGGACTTTATAAATATTATTTTTCTACTTTTCAATATATTATTTTTCTTCTATATATTATTTTCATAGCTTTAGATATATTTTTATTTTATATGCATTATTTACTTTTATAATATATATATATTATTTTAATATACTATTTTATTTTAATATATTTTTTCACTGTTTACATATATACTATTACAATGAATATATAATGTTTTTCAATTTTATACATTGTTTATTAGCTGTATATATTGTCGTCGTGATTTCGGCGTGCTATAATGTATCGTGACATATCAAATCTCTTTTTATTTATCATTTTAAGTTATGAGAGTTGGAAATTATTTTACTGGAAGGAGTACCATTAAAGGCCGACTTGTAATGTCCACTTGAATGGGCATGTAAAGATCCGGTTATCTTATGGTTGAATTGGGTGAAATATGTCACTTGATAATGTTGATATTGTAGGTTCGCGTCATATTAAGTCCATTTTGTTGTTTAATTGAGGTCTATAGGGGGTGAATAGGTCAAATTCGGGCGGAACTCTGAATTTGATTTTTAGTTTTTACGACTTTTAAGTAGATTGACTTTTAGGCGGATGATTGTATTAATAAATAAATTGATAATTAAAATAGGACAAATAAAGATATGTAAGTAAAGATGCCAAACAGCGAGACTTGTTGATGAATAAGTAGATTGACTTTTAGGCAGATGATTGTGTTAATAAATAAATTGATAATTAAAATAGGATAAATAAAAATAAGTAAATAAAAATACCAAACAGCGAGACTTGTTGATGAAGTTTAGCAAGATAGTTGTGTTTAGTCTTAACTACATGTTCTCGCTAAAAGCTTTTGCTGCATTCACGAGCGCCTACTCTCCGGGTATGCATTTTGACTTGTTGATTCACTGATTCGAATAGCGTTCGTTGCAAAACTCGAATCACCGATCGTTTTTCCACACTCGAAGCGATTCGGTGAAACTAAACTTGATTTCTTTCAATCACAATCAACAACAACACAAAATAACCGCTCACCAGATTTAGAGTAATTTTGTTGAACACTTAAGAAAGAATTCTTGCTTTTTAATATTGAAAATCTCTGTTAAGAAATTCGGATTGGGGCTACTCTTTAAAGAGAGAAGGAGCATCCCCACAAAAAATGAAATCCTGCATGTTCCGTTCTGAATGGAACCAATTCCATTCAGAACGGAACTAAAAAAATGAAAACAGAATTAAAGAGAATCAAATCCAAACGGCTAAAAATATGTCATTCCGTTTTGAACGGAATAAACGTGTTCTGTTCAGAACGGAAGGGGTGAAAAAGTGGCAGAACCAAATCTCGCAGTTCCGTTCAGAACTGAACAGGTCTGTTTATAAGTGAACACTATTCATAGCCCAAGTCAGAACCGAATTTTAAGCAATTTTGACAGGAATTTTCTCTATAAATGTAAAACTAAAATTACTCCAAAAACAAAGACTATTGCTAGAAGAGCACTTGAATAAGACTCCAAAACTTGAACATCAAGAACACGAAACTTGAAAGCTAGAATACACGAAGTAACTCTTCGACAACTTCAAATCCGATCGATTTGAATATTTTGCACGACGACTCGAACTTAAGAATTTTATGATCTTACATACGAAACTCAAACAAGATTAGTAATTACGGAATAGTCTAAACATCATCAAAATAAAAAATAACACATCTGACCTTCTTATGCTTAATAAATTTGATATAAAATGTCACAATAGAAAAGTAAGACAAAAATTTCAAATTCCTAAAGTACGAATTATACAAATTAAGTAATAAAAGTAATATTTTTGTAAAATCATTGTAAAGCTCACTTCAAAAACTAACTCTCTTTTCTACATTTTTTGAAATATAAGTATATATTTCAAACATATTGACTTTCCTCCTATATAAGAAAAGCATATTGATCTTCACACAATTGTTTTCTATCTGATTGAACATATCATTTTTTTTTTAAATAATGGTTTAGGAAACAAAACAAAAAACTAGTGAGCCTTCGGAGTTTGTTACTAGAGGTGTAAACTTTTACTAGAGGTGTACACTTATGGTGCATTATATAAATGCCAATTCAATATATATTTTTTTGTTGCCGGCAGCTTTAGATTCTATTCATTTTACAGAAGAATCACGAAAAAAAATAAAAGAAAAGAAGCTCAATGGGGGGACCTCATTAGATTCTTTCATCATCATTAGAGGCTGTCAAGAAAAATGCTATAAATATAATATATATATATATATATATATATATATATATATATATATATATATATATAGATATTGATTTCTAAAAACTGCATAGTTGGTCAATTCACGAATAATTCACGTATTAAACACGTATTTTCCAAATAATTCAAAAAACGCGAAGTTCGCGTCTCTATTTCAATAATTCACATTGATTCACAAATTTTTTACAAGAGAAAAATTCGACCCGAATTTTACGATTTTTACCAAATAATAATAGTTTTTCAATTATTTCTAAATAAAAAGTTTGTATTTACATAATTTATATACTGAATTATTCCGAACAATTAGCCGAATTGACGAAATATTACCGTCTCAGTTTTATTTGACCGACTTAGAAAACGTTCAATACGAATTATACACGAACGTATCGCGAATCATATTATTCGCGTATTACAAATGACTAACTATGCTAAAAAGAATAAAAATACATGATATGTCGCAAATTAATTTTATAGTACTTATTTATATTTATCTATGTTTTATTTTGGAATTACTTAGAACTTCTCACCGGAGAAATGGTAAGAGAGACATTTAAGATTCTATACAATAAAAAGAATTTATAATTGTCTTAGACTAAGATTCCGCATATCAGAAAATCCCACCAAATTTAAATAGGTAAAAAGCTATTGATTTGTTATTATGTTAGCATACACACTTTATTATTTTATTGGTTCAAATCTTTTAAAAAAACAGTATGAAAATATATAATAAATTTATTTATGTTAACATCACCAATTTCCTATTTCTATTCCAATTGAAAAATAAAATTCATCTTCAGTGTAGTTAAGGCCAAAGGGGGAATTTGTTTAATAAGTTGATTTGATAAAATATTGTTAGAAAAATCAAGAAGATAACAAGGAAAGAAAGAGAAATACTGTATTTATTATCTATGCAAGTTAGTGCTTGATTAGTAGGAGGCTAACATGCACGATTAAAATTAATCAGTCTTTTAAGTTCTTAAATAAATTTTCTAGTAGTGTACACCACGTGTCATGACTTGATGGGATTCGTTTTGCGTAGACCTGGTCTGCGGGCACCTGTGCACCTTGAAATATCTAGGTAATTAGAAATGTGAGGTAATTTTTTAATTGTGTATTAAGCATGAAACATATAAAATAGAAAATTGTGTTTTTCATTGTGAACATGCGGGAGAATGATTCATCTACAGTGATAAAATATTTCAGGACGGTGATACCGCCTCGGTCTCGTGGAGTCTGACTGCCCGCAGGTGAGGAGTACTCCACGATTAAAATAGAAAACTGATGTCATAAAATATAAATAAATGATGTTAGAATTAGTAATTTTAAAAAAAATCAGAGCTAATAGGTCCATAGCTTACTGGTTGAGTGACTCAACATACCATAAGATATGAGTTCAAATCTCATTAGCACAAAAAATAGGAGTTGGACAAAGAAATATCTCTATTCAAAAAATAATATTAGAAAGTATTATAGCATTTATAGCTTAAGGTAATTTAGAGTAAAAATTTTGTCAAATTTATGATTTGCAGTAGAATTTTGTGTGTTCACTTATTAAAATTAAAACTTTCTTGAATGTTCCATATAATTATTTATATTTTATAATTCTTTAATAAATATGTAATTATTTATAATTTTCTTGCATGATTTTAAGAACTTCAAATGATGAATTTATAAAGTAAGTTTGTGATTTTTATTCTGTATTATTGTGACCAATGTCCTAAATGGGATCATCAAATAAATTTATCTTAATTCTGTGACTTACAATTAATATAAATAATGTTACAAACTTACATTTATGTTACAAACTTACAATTCAATGTTTATAAAGTAAAACATGAAAAATATGCTATATTTACAATAGACCAGGTCCAAGCAGATCGGAGAGAGGACCACTTGTGGAGTTGTGCGTGGTTCTATTGGTGTTGGAATCCAGGTCATGTGGATTTTGCATTGAGTGGATTCATCATCACTACCATTTAATTTTCACCATTTTCCTTTTTTTCCCACACTATTTTTTTTTCCTAACTTTTTAAGTATAAGCTCAACATTGCAACAGAACAGTTTAGAAAAAATAATATTTTTTCTATGTAGAGAATCCAAAGTTCTGGGCCTATGTTTCATTTGTGTGATTATTGAGGTTTTTTCAGAAGAAAAAAAAAACTTGTGGGTGACAAAGAGAGTTTGAAAAATTACATTTTTTTTTTCTTGAGTTAAGATGTTTTTCTAATTTCTTTTAAGACTAGACTTGAATCCACAATCGCTAGATCGAGGGACTTTGATAAATACACGTTAATACAAGATTGTTTTTTTTAAACCTCGACATTCGTGGGAACTCGAACTTGGAATATGTCCCACATATTCAAAAGTGTCTTACATCTTGACGTAGCAAGTTTTTGCTGAAATTATTTTTGTATTTTTCTGTTTTCAATTTTGGAATTCCAAAAAAAAAAAAAATTCATGTCAAATCAGTGAGAAAAAATAAAGAGAAAAGTTCAATTTTACCCCCTCAACTATTGAATTAGTTCATTTTTAATCCCTCAACATTTTTATGGTGCAATTTTAGTCCCTCAACTATTTAATAAGTGAGTTTTTGGTCCTTCAATCCGTTAAGTACTTAAGTGTCCGTTAAATATGACACGTAATCAATGATGTGGCATATATTCTTAACACATACACAATAATGTGTTAATTTTTATTTAACAAATAAACATGCATAAAAAATATACATTTTTTAATAAAAATAATATTTTAAGAAAAGAAGGGAATTAATAATTTTTTTATTTTTTTCAAACATTTGTCACGTTACTAATGCCACGTTATTGCTTACGTGTCAAATTTAACGGACACATACGCACTTAACGGATGGAAGGACAAAAAATGCACTTATTGAATAATTGAGGGACTAAAATTGGACCAATAAAAAGTTGAGGGATAAAAAATGAACTAGTTCAATAGTTGAGGGGCAAAAATAGACTTTTCTCAAAAATAAAAAAGTTATTCCAAACTCTAGAGTAAATTCGAATTCTTAGATTGAAGGCTTAAAATTAACTCGAAATTTTGGGATTTAGAGATCTGGATTTAAGAAATATATAGTGTTTGATTGTGGTTAATTATATGTGAGTATAAATGAAAGTTTGACCAAATAAGGTAATAATAGTTTACATAATTATGAAGTAAACAATATATATTAATATATATATTAAGGAAGTGTATAGAGGAGAAGAATACATATGTTATTTAAACACCCACCAAGTCATTAGCAACCTTTCAGTGTCTAGATAATGGGATAGTTGAACAAAGTGAATGAAAAAGCAAGAGTAATTTCACAAGTGTTAAGTTTCCTTGTTGTCACTTTTTTTCAAAACGTTTTCAGAAATATAATATTTTTCTCATAACAAAAATATTTTCTAAAATTTGTTTTTTTAAAAAGGGATAATTTCATATATGCCATTACAAAAACTCAAAATATCATATTTGCCACTCCAAAATTGCTAATATCATATTTGCCACTCTAAAAACACAAAATCTATCAAATTTGCCCAAAAATTAAAACCATCCATTTTTTCCGTTAAAACTAACGGTCCAATCATAAAATTACCATTATACCCTTATAATAAGAATTTCATATCTGCCACTACAAAACACATGAAATATCATATTTGCCATTCAAAAGTTGCTTATATCGTATTTGTCATTCTAAACACACAACTCTACCGAAATTATTTCTTATCTCAGTCATCATCTCTTGGTTCTGACAAATATAGCTTAGAATTGAATTATTTATGTTATGAGGTTTAAGAAATAATTTCGGTAGAGTTGTGTGTTTAGAATGGCAAATACGATGTAAGCAACTTTTGAATGGCAAATATGATATTTCATGTGTTTTGTAGTGGTAGATATGAAATTCTTATTATAGGGGTATAATGGTAATTTGATGATTGGACCGTTAGTTTTAACGGAAAAAATGGATGGTTTTAACTTCTGGGCAAATTTGATAGATTTTGTGTTTTTAGAGTGGCAAATATGATATTAGCAATTTTGGAGTGGCAAATATGATATTTTGTGTTTTTGTAATGGCATATATGAAATTATTCCTTTTAAAAAATATATTTTGTCTTAAAAATATTTTTTGATTTTTTCTTTTCTAAAAATATTGTTCTGAAATATTCTGAAAAAAATTGAGAACTTCTTTTTAAAAAAATTTGCTACCTTAGCAGTGCCACTTCATCATAAAAATGATTTCTTGCCACTTCATCAGTTAACCGTAAAGTCAGCAATTAACTCGATAGAGGGTGCACGTTTGTGCACAATTGAGAGAGGGGGCAACTTGCACAAAATTAAGAGTTTGGTAGGGGAGGAGCAACATGCTCAAAATTGAAGTTCAATGGGAAAGTTGAACATTTTTGAAGAATTGAGGCCAAACGTGAGTTATTTTTCCGAATCTTATGTTGTTTCTATTAAAATTTTCGAAATAAATTATCTTATAGTTTTTTTGTCTCTATCTTGGCCTGATTTAGATTTGGATTCTTGTAGTATAATATGTCAATAAACAATAACATTAGATGTAAAAATATTTTTGAAATGGATAATAATAAAAAAATAATTTTAGGATTTAATGCAAAATTATAAGTAAAAAATAGTCAACTTACTCCATTTAATTATTCTATATTATTTATGTATTATAAATTAATTTTAAATTTTATTTTGATTTTCCACAATAGCAATTTTATACAATTTATAGAAATAAACAATAAAAATGAAATATTCGCAGCGTTGCACGAGTATTATCCTAGTATAATTTAAAGCATAATAAACTAAATATAATATAATTATTCCAAATATAAATTATCATCTTATTGTTCAGAATTAACATAACATATAATACTTAATAGCTAACTCAAACATGATTGAGAAAAACATTGTATATAAATGGGGCAACTAAAAAGTGATCCAGCCCCATGTTATAGTACTCATATTTGACATCCTTAATTAATATAAGATTAGTTTTTTGAATGTAGTGAATATAAGATTAGTGCTCATATTTAATCTCCAATCTAACGTCAGTGATCGTATGAATGACATATATTTACTATATAGGTTTTTTCTTTTCTTTTACCTTATATATTGTAGCGGGCAATAATAGACCAATCCAAACATGATGGAACGAAAAGAATGACGCTATATATATATATATATATATATATATATATATATATATATATATATATATATATGTGTGTGTAGTGTTATAGCCGTCTGTTCTAGCAACGAAAGATAACACACCGTTAAATTTTAAGCAAAATTAGATGGGACCCTCGTTCCATTTCGGGCGAGTCATAAGTATTATTTCTAGATTCTCCAATAGTATGTTAAGAGAATGACTAAATAACTTATACAAGTAAAGTTCGGATTTTGCTTGTGATTAATATATTTTTTGAATATGTTGTAGATTAATTTTTACAAGAATCGGAATATTATATCATTACCATCATATATTATCAAAATTCATCAAAATATATAATACATATTATATATTTTTTGATGAATTTTGATGATATATGATGGCAATGATATAATATTCCGATTCTTATGAAAATTAATCGATATTATATTCAAAACATATATATTCTATCCGTACGGTTGAAATTTGAATTTTTGATGAATTTTGGTCACAAGCAAAATTCGGACTTTGCTTGTACAAGTTGTTTAGTCATCCTCGTATGTTAATGATTCGTATGAAATATTTGGATTTTTCAAGGTTATGCTCTAAAATTTTCTGAAGATTTTACATGAAATATATTGTACAAAAGATGGAAATAAAATAGAAATGCCCATTCTCATTCTATAGAGATAAATTATATTTTTCAAATTCTGATAGGCTAGACGTGAAGTTTCTGAGTTTTATATGTATTGTTGTGCATATACACATCCATAATTTTTTCTGAATAGGGATACAATTCAGATATAGAATGAATAAGGATACGGGTCAAACAACATGATAAAAATACAGATCTATATTTTACTCGGGCAATTAAAACTAATAATTAATATATAATACAAATATTTCTTTTTGTAACTCTCAACTACCAATAGTAATATTGCATAAATAGCATTACACACATTTTTTACTATTCGATAAAAACATAAACCCCATAAAACAATGGCAAAAAAACTAACGAAAAGATTATGAGCATGCACTAAACAATCTTGTATTACATCTCAAATTATTAGAATATTAATTTACAAATAGAGAAATATATTCTTCTATTATTAGGATATATTTAAATCAATTTAAATTTGGTTGATAAATTATTTCACATATTTTATAACTTCAAAAAATGGGTATTTGATGCGGATCCGAATCAAACACTGAAATTCAATATTGGATCCTGATACAGATCTAAAGAAACGTATATGAATTCTGATAAATACACATCGTGAATTTTTTTATTCGGATCTTCTTGAGGCCTGTTCGGGAATTAACGAACCGTTTAATTTTCAATGACAAAACAATTTAAAGGGTGATTATATGTAAATATCAATCATAGTTTAATACTTTGACTATTTATTATTTCTTAAATATACTATTTTATAATTATTATTAATGTGATGTTACTATCAAATTAATATCTGACATTAACTAATACTATGTTAATCATAATAAAATAAATATTTTATTGCTTAAAATAACTTTACAAATATATTTATAGTATTGTTAATACCACACAGTAGTTAATTGATAAATGCATAATAATTTTAAATTATATGATTAAAAGCGAGATATTTTTTTGGTTGTAAGTAGAATCATATTTAAACATATATACATACATATATGTGACATTTTTACTTCTAATAACATGTATAAATAAAAAAAATTATAAAAATGAAAATAATTATTGGGTTCAAACTGGGGATCCTTATTAAATGAAAATGCATAAAGAGACTTGATATTGTGTTCAAATTGGGGATCCTTAATAAATTCTATAAAAAATAATATTATTTATTGGGTACAAAATGGGGATGCATATCGAATAAGAAATACATATGGAGAATTATTTGGGTGCAAATGGGTGGCGTTATCAATTCTGGAGATATTATACTAAGTATGAATGTGTATTTTGTAATGAATCATAATTAACCCCAACCCCTTATTTTTCACCTACTTTTGAGCATCCTCAAGATATCACATCATCACTTTTATCTCCATCGTTCGATCAATTTTTTGTCAAATCTTAGCCATTTATTTTCTCAAATTTATTGATATTTTATGGCAATATGTGTGTGGTTATTAAAGCATAATCATATAATTGGTTTAATTAGTGTTTTTGTATTCCATCTCCGATTTAGTGAGAACCGTTGAAAATTTGTTTATAGCCATTAGATCTTAATCAGATGGTTTCAATGAATCATAGTTCAAAGTTATTCTCAATTATTAATACCAATAATTAATGAAGAGTTCACTCTTTAAAATATAAATAATTTTTCTTTTCTTCTTTAAAAAATTATAATTCCTAATGAAATATTTTATTTCTCGTGTTAAAATCATCAAATATAAATTTGTTGAAATTTTCTCTTTATTTTGAGTTCCATATTGTTATGGTTCTAATTTTTTTTCTTGCTAAAATATGTGAATAAATACTATATAAAAGAACATGTAAAAAAATTATATGCTCATTAAGTTATATCTTATATATATTTTTTATCTCTCTTTAAGAATTCTCAAAAGACATGTCGTCAATTTTATCTCGGCCGTTGGATCAATTTATTTTCAAATCTTAGTTTTTTATTTAAATTATTATCACAATATCACATGATCGGTTAGATTAATGTTTCGTGTTATATCTCTAATTACGTGAGACTATCATATCAAATAAAATTCCAAAGTATTAAAAATTATATACTTAATGTATTACGGATAATATGTATCATTTTAATAACTAACAAAATATAAATAAGAAAAATAACGGTGATAATTTTTTCGAAAAATGAGTCATGTTATATTTTCTTTTTACAAATCATGTTAAATATAATTATTATTTTTATATTTTTTTTTAAAGTTAGTCATCTCTCATTAAGTCTTATGGATTTTCAACTAAAATCTATGAAATCAATTATCATTTATTTTAGTTTTTAGATATCCTTCATCGTCCGATTAATACTTGATTTTTTTCTTATATAATATGTCAATAAATAACAAAGACAAGAAAACTAAAGAGATAAAAAAAGATGATATTTTAATCTTAGAAATCTTAATGCAAACATAAATTAATTAGATTGTAAATTAATAATCTAAATTATTTTTTGGATTATTATTTTTCATTTTTTTATGAATTTATTATTTATGTTATTTTATTTCATATATGTAAATTTATTTGTATAGAATTATTCATCCTTATAAAATTAGATGTGAAATAGAAACTATTTTTTAATGAATAATAAATGAACAGAATATCTTATGATATAGTTCAAAATGATTTTAAATATAACTAACTTACATAACATAATTATTATACATAATTATAATTTATACATAAATTTGAAATTAATAACAAATTTAAATATTCGCAGCAAAGCACGAGAATGATCCTAGTTTGTATTAGAAGCGACCCGCCTCAAAAGTTGCATATCAAATCGATTGCAGAAAATCGAGGACGTGACACGTGTCAGCACCGGATTCTCTCTATATATATATAGTTGAAATGGTTAAATCACTCTTATATCACTTTGCTCAACATTCAACCTTTGATTGGAGCACGTGACTTATCCATATTGTTTTTGTGTTTATATACTGTTTTTGTGTTATACATACTTTTTGAAATATATTATTCTATATGTTTTTATATATTATTTTTTATTTATATATCTTATTTTTCAATTGGTATATATTGTTTTTCTATTCTTATATATTATTTTTGTGATTTTATAAACTGCTTTTTTTGTACGTATTATATTTAAATATATTGTACAATGGTTTTTATGTATTGTTTTCAAAATACATATTTTATATATATATACTGTTTGTTATTTCATATATCTTTTTTCTCTTCTATATACCAATTCGCTAAAAAAACTCACTTGTAGTTTTGCAGTATGGGAAATTTCTCTTGGTGCACTAACAGGTCTCTAAATGTAAACCTAAGGCAATGACGCGAATATCTTGAGAACTCTATTATAGCACCACTATGTATAATTAGAGGCCTCTTTCTAACTAATTACATAAATAAATTAACTAGTAAGTTGTATGCTACCTCTAGTTGAAAGGTTTACTCAACAGTGAAAAATCTTCTAATTACGCAGTAATTGTGACCCACCTTGTCCATGAAAAGGTTAAGAAAAGCTTAAAAGCCGAAGCATTGTTTTTGTTAATTTGTTCAGCCTAAAAAACCCTAAATTTCAATTTGGTAAATTAATTGAAACACGTAACTAAAGCCAATGATTGTTAAAAGTAGATCCCAACTCTACAAAAGGTAACAAATTGTTAGACAAGTACCTTTTTTTTAAATTTCAACAAAGCTTGATGATATAATATTTAATCTTATCTTCTCTTTTATGTTAAAGGTCATAACATATATTAATCCTTTGTTAGCATCCAAAATGTTCTTTCTATTAATCTCTTTGTTACAAGCTTTGGTTTGGTCAATAGCTGTTGATCCTTGATTAGAGAACTAGATGAGAAACAGATTAATAAACCCTAGCTATATTTTCAAATAAAAGCTTTTGATCATTCACTGAAAAATGACCGGTAAGGTACCAAAGGTGATTTGTTGGGACCTTTTTGCCTCTTCCTATCAACTTTTTGTCAACAACCAATAATTAGGATACTATAACTATTTAGCATTACAACATGGGTGATCGTCATGCGCATATATACATCTCCAACTCAAAAAGTTACATATAATTACTATTACAGCAATACATGTCATGTCATATCACATCCGGTACCAAACTAACAGAATTGCTTAAGAGCAAAAGACAAATAAAACTAACAGAAAAATTAAAAAGCCAAAATATATTGATCCAACCGGTACCAAACTGGTACGAGTTCCATTCAAGAAAGTACCTGCCAATGCTATCTTGGTACCAAATCTAAGAGGGCTAAGACGCATTGATATCAAAATTAATATAATTTACTACAAGAAAGTTTATGCACATATAACCATACAAAATTCCAGGTCAACTTATTAAAATTTAAAGCCAATTTTAATATTTTTTTCTCATATTTTATAGTCTTATATAAGCTGTCTATTCTGCTTCCATCCAGGAGACAAAGACTTCGCTTGCCGCTTCTCAAGAATATAAGTTCTTTTTTGTGCTTTACCAGTAATTCTAATATTTGTTGATTTATGCAATATGCAATATGTAATAAGAAATTATATTTAATTACTCAATTTATAATTTCTATCATTAGAGATCCCATTTGGATTCCAATTGACAATTTCAAAAATTTAGAAATTCTATTTGTTTGAAATTCTAAGTTTTGAAGTTGTCAAATGGAATCCAAATGGGATCTTTCATGATATAAATTATAAATTGAGTAATTAAATTCAAGTTCTCATCACATATTGCATATTGCATAAATCAACAGTAGAATTACTCATGAGACAAATAAAATTTATAATTTATACAGTTCGTCTCCATCTTTCCAACAGCTGCTGCTGGAATTATTTTTCCCTATAATTATATATCACAAACGCCTACGGGTTTCAACAAAAAAAAAATTATATATCACAATCTTTATTTTCTAATATATATGTAAGTAACAGCTAACAACATTTGAACAACTTGGTTTGGAAATTTGCATCAAATAAAACCTCAACTAATTGCAACGTGACAAAAAAATAAAAAAATTTAACAAATAAACCAAGAAACTAAACGAAAAAATAGTCCACAATCATCACCATGAACGTAGTTCAAACTAAACCAACACAAACAACACACAATATACACATCTCCTAAAACCCCAAAAAAGAACAAAAAAACCCCAACTTCCTTCCAAACCAAAGTTCAAACCCTAGAAAAGATTCTTGTATTGATTAGTCAACCCATCCTTCAAATTCCCGTACAACCCAAACAAACTATACTGCTGCATATTAGAAACCTCGTACCAAGAATTGAGCACCGTTTCGTGCTTATCCGTACCGCTGAACGCCAGCTGGATTCCAATGCTGCAATCGACCGTACCGCCTTGGTTTTTGCAAATGTTGGTACGAAATGCACAAGTCTTTTTGTTTAAACAAACGAAGTTGGTTTTGCCTGTGCATTTGGAGCAGCCGTCGTTGTTCTTCCAGTAGAGGTTTTGGAGCGTGCCTTTTTTGAACTCGAGTACCTGAAAAGTTGGGAAATTACGGTTTGGTATCTAAGATGTTTGGAAATGGGAGTTTTAATTTAAGGGAAATTTGCAAAAAAAAAACCCTACATTAGTATAAAATTGCAAAAGATTTTTAAGTTTGATTAAAAGAATTCTTACAGTTTTCTTAATTGAGTTTGAGAAATATTCTTTCAAATAAGATATTGAAGAGAGGGAGAGAAATAAATGTTAACTAACTTTAGAAAATCTTATGTATGAGAGAGAGAGATAATTAATATTGAAAACATGTTTTTGAAGTAATTAGAGTATGAAAACTAACGGTAGGGGCTTTTTTGCAATTTTTGTAATAATGTAGGGGCTTTTTTGAGAATCGCAATAATGCAGGGGCTTTTTGCAGATTTCCCTTAATTTAATGATTTGTTTTACCAGTGTGAAGCTGGATACAGTGAAAGAAGAGTTGGAGACGAAAATTTGGGGGGACCTGGCTGCATATTTCCTGCCGGCAAAGGCTACCATATAGCCACCTGTTGAGGCCTGAAAAATAAATATTCATTAAATAAAAATTTATATTTTGTCTTCGTGCAAGTATATGTAGTTAATTAAAGAATTAAAGTTTTCAATTTCGCAATTATTTGCTTGTTTGAGTATTGATTTGCTGAGTGATTATTTGATATTGAAAATTAGGGGGGAATGGATAGCTCAGTGGGCTGTGATTTAATTACTTGGGCTGAAACTAAGTAGAAATTCTTAGATACTATTATGTGATAAATGCAACAATTATGCATGTTTTGCAAGTTGCATAATATAAAATGGGTAAAGTCTCTATAAGAAAATCAAAACCTGAAGAGCTTTAATGATGCATAATTAAATTTATAATATACAGTTCACGTATAATAGTATTCGGGTAGCTGATTAGCTGCTATTTCTGATATGAGACCATTTTTTTCTTAATTAATCCTCTATTTAACAATTAAGATCGTGCAGCTACCATTTCTCCGTCAGTTTCTCTCTTATTCCTATTAAATTTATTCAAACTAATCCCATTATAGTATTATTTCTCTACTGTTTCCAGTAACAGCTACCAACACAAACAGAACTTTTAACCTTTTCAAATTAAATTAACTTAGTAATCTTAATACTATACCTAACTTTTCTCAACACACAGAGAAGCCAAGAGATTCCTAATAATTAAAACAGATCTAACAAAAAGAAGGTTAAAACTTAAAAATCTCACCGGATTGAACCCAGTGGTAGTATTAACAGTGAGCAGCGAGATCTGATCGACCTTGGGCCGGAACACGGCGAGCTGGTTAGCCGAGTTGGAGCCGAGCGCGAGCCGCCGGTCGCACGGCGAGAGCTGGGTCTTGTCCTGGTAAAACGAGCCCAAGCCGGAGAACGCGATTCCGAAGCTGAATCCGTCGCCGCGCTGGATCTTCGCGTCGGCGCACGGCTCGTACACCCGGTTCTCGTCCGCCGCCGACGCAATTCCGGCTATGAGGAGGATCAGTAAAATTGCTGCTGTTTGAAACATTTTGTGTTCTTTTTTGAAATTTTGAGTTGAGAGTGGAGTTGGTGAAGGAGAAGAGAGAAGTTCAGAAGAGGAGAGAACAGCCTGGATGGACTGTCTGGTTTGTAGGGCCCAGTAACATGCTGATTAAAATATATTTTGGGTTTTTGAATTTTTGTTGGGCTTTTAAAAATTAAATTGGGCTTTAAGGATGTAATTATGCTTATAATTAATTGAATTGGGCTTTATTATAAATGAAGGCGAAAGGGGCTCATTTTGCTGGATATATGAAATTTTTTATTTGTTGGCTAGGAAAATATAGGAGATAATATTATATAAGATTTTATTGTTGAATAATTGATATTACTTTAGTGAGTTCCAAATTTTAGTGTTTTATTTTTATTTTGTTAGGGTTAGTTTCCCTTTCATAGTTAAAAACTGATGGGTGTGTCATGACTTTGTAAAGACTGATTTTATTTTTAATGCAATTTAAAGCAGGATTATTATACTTTCTTTCTCAGGTCTGATACAGGAAAAGCACACAGATTGGAGGAAAAGGTTTTGAATGAAAGTACTACACGCAAGGAGCGAAAAGCAAATAGCCTTCGTCTCATTACTGTGACTCTTTCTCTCTTATACCAAAGACAATGCCCCAAAACGATCTAGTCAAAAGCAGACTACTACTATAAATAAGGGGAGGTACAAAGGAAAAGTGAAAGAAGGGGTGAGGGTGCAAAGCCCTACAAGTCTCCTATGGCTCTTTCGTCATCAAGGGGAACGAAAATCCCATATCAATATTGGAAAGAGCATTGTTGGTTCTCTCTCATACACGCCAACCATACATAACCTTTGCTGTCAAGCGTATTATTCAATATCTCAAGCATACTCTCACGTTTGGTTTTCACAAAAATAAGCCCAAACTTCATCAACAATGTGCATATTAAGATACTAATTGGGCTGGATGTCCAGATGACAGAGGCAGCACTAGTGGGTACAGTGTCTATATGGATTGGAATCTTGTCAAAGTCAAGTAACATCCTTCGCTTGCTTTTAAAGACCCTGACAAAAAAGAAGAGTGAAGCTCTATGTGAAGGAATTATGCCATAGGGAAAAGTGTTGGACTATATATTAGATTATGAGAAACACGTTTATTCAGTTCATATATGAATGAGTGTATGGGTGACTAATATATTATATATATTAAATCGATCATGAATGACACTTCGGGTCCATGTCATCAAGAATACGTGATTCTGATAGTAGAACTGTGAACCAACAAATGACATTCTAAACCGTCCCTAGTAATATGTAGAATGATTATAGAGATAAACATACTTTAGTCAAAAAGCTACATATCTACACTAGTATATTCGCAGGCTGGATGATCATGTTCTGCTGATCATGGGCATAGGGATGCCAAATCTGGAATATAGGTACGTATTAGAGAACACGTACTGGACTGGCCACATTATGAGAATATGCATGGTTTATGTCATTAGTTATTCGCATATGAATAGTGTGCTTGTTCCTATGACCTGAGATTATCATGGATTCATGTATGAGAAACTGCATACTTTAATATGATCCTACGTCATCCGTAACGGGATGATCATTAGGGTTATCATTAGGTATACATGAATCATGGCGAGGATTGTGATTGACCAAAATGGGATTTGTTCCTCTCGTCAAGAGAGAGATATCTCTGCGCCACCCCACCCCGATGAACTAGAACTAAAGGAAATGCATGACCATCCTTAAAATGGATTAACATGTGTTGTTAATATTATTTTGTATCTACTCATTCTAATTCTCAATCAGGAAAGAGACTTTGATCAAACTCAAGGACTTCCATGTCTTGTGATCAAGACATATATCATAGAACAAAAGGAATAAGCAAATATCTATTCAGATAGGTTTATGATCGCTGATCATTTCATTAACATGGGCAGTCATGACATCAATCTCGAGGTTACTCATGACTTACGATCTTTAGAAGATTGTTGCCAGCGTTAAATGGAACCTATACACCTACACGGTCACACAATGAACTCCATTCATACGGGATGAAAATACCTCAAAACAGTTATACATGTGATGTATAAATTGGTGAACGAAATAATCAATCATTGGATGATTGATTGTGCAAATTCAGCACACTTGCGTTCTGAACGGAAGCCCTTCCGTTCTGAACGGAAGGTGCTAGTTTCTTGGTAGCCAGTTTTTGCAGTTTTGGTAACTATATTCTGTTCTGAACGGAAGGGTCCCGTTCTGAACGGAATATGCACAGAAAATTAGGTTTTCAGTTATGGTAACTGAGCAATCATTTGTCTTCCTCTCTAGCATAAATAGAGAGGTAGCCCCTCTCTATTATACACACAATTTTCAACCCTTAGAGGCTGTTGTAATACAGAAATAGAGAGAGAGAGAGAGAGTTTTGTGAGATAATTTCGGAAAGTATTTCCGGACTCGTCTAGCCGAGTCCGGTTATTCTGTGTGTCTGAAGTTCGCGTGGATACGAGTAGAAATCTCCTACTTTGGAGATTAGCGAGCGATCATGTTCTTCATTTCTAGAAAGAGCAAGAAGGTTTGCAGAGTCGAGCTTCAGAAACTAGGAAGGAGAAGGAAGCAAGACAGAAGTTCGTTTAGACCTATATCCGCTTCTCTCTCCCGGATCAGGAAGATCTGAGCTATAAATTTTAATAGCATAATCTTGTACTTTTATTCCCTTAACGATGATCCTCGGAAGGGTTGAACCCGTAGGTTCCACTGCGCATGTAACGTACATGGCTACGGATTTTCCAACAATGGTATCAGAACGTTCGTTAAGGAAATAATCGTCGATTATATATTTAAAATTTATAAAATTCTAGTATAATAAATTTTGGGGTTTTTGAAAATATTATTACATGTTTCTCCCCCCGAAGCTTCAATAACGGGCTCGTTGGCGAGAGTAGGCAAAGGCTATTACATGTCTCTTCCACCGAAGATTCAATAACGGGCTCATTGGCGAAGTAGGTCATGGTTTGATTTGACTCGGTTGACTATTGACTGCTTGCTTTTCTCTCTTTGTTACAAACTAGATGAAATTACTTACTACTCTTATCTATTGGTATCCCCGGCTGACAAACTACGGCCCATCTCAGGCTTAATAGGGCTCAAAAGACTATCTACCCACGACTTCACAATAATATCTTAGAAAGATTAGGGCTGAAATGCTATCTACGGCAATGAATTCCTTACAATGTTACGATAGAGCAGTTGGACCGTGCTTTCCCTTCCCCTCAAGTGTTGTCACTTCAATAGAGCTAGTTCGCTCTTTATTCCAGAGGCCAATTAGGAGAGTCAAGTATGTCTATCATAGTAGGTCGAGCTGCTTTGCTTAAGGTTACGGGTTCTTGTTTGACCAAATGTCTAGTTCATTCTTGATATTAAAAACCACTCTCCCTTATGCGGAAAGCAAAATAGAGAGAATAGCACACATAATCCAATGAGCAGTCATGCCACTCTCGAATGCGTTGTTATATCCCTACTAGTTCACTGGCGGACTATACTTCTCAAGTGATTTCACGCAAGGGTCACGGTCAAAGAGTGGTATACTTACTTGCTTGTCCGTTGCGAGTGCTTCAAAAAGACGTTCCTCCCCTCTGAAAAGAGTGTCTCTGGTACGGTTTTTCAAAGCTGGGATTGCTAAGTTGGAAATGGCAATTTTGCCCCAAAGCATCGGACATAGTACTCTGATTCATTGCCCCCCATTTAGTTTATGCCCGAAAGGAGACCGGAAGACGTACATCAGAGCTAGCTTTTCGAGCCAACCTATCCCGTTTTATTATCCGGAAGCCTCTCTTTGTTTCATTTCTCTCTCAACTCTTCCTCATGACGAAAGATCCTAGCCTACCCCTCCGTCAGTACCCGTTGTTTCATCGGCACCCCTAATTGTGTTACGGATTTTGTTGCCCAAGAACAATCAAATTGTTCGTAGCTCTAATTGCGCGATCGGCTGTTAGGACGATGAGGACGAGAGAGAGTCCTCTAGACCGGTCCCATCCTTGGTGTCATGGGGTTGAGGAATTCTGACATTCTATCCTTCTGAAGAGTCACTTTACAGTCCATTTTCATACCTTCACGTAATTTGAAAGAGGCTATAGGCTTCTTAGCATGAGTAACATAAAGTTTCTGACCTCCTCAAAGGCAGTCATGTCATTAATAGCAATGGCTCCGATCCTGATCGATAAAGAAGGAAATCCACCAATAAGCCAATAAGTTAGCGACATTCCTGCATGCTCTGGGAGCGTGTCACTATGTTGATCGACGTGAATCTGCCATCCGGAGATACTAAATCAATCAGCGAGCTCAGTCTGTAGAAGAGGCAAAGACATGGAATCAAGCCGAATCAAGATTGTCTACTCCTCTTCGAACATAGAGATTTGGTCCATGAGACCCCTCCAAGAACTAACCATAAGAGTTTGCCAGTGAGATTCGAGTTGACCTATCTTCTGACTTTTTTGTTCGTCAATCTACCACCCCATGACTTTTTGGAAAGCAAGCCCCGGCCTAGACGCTCTAAGGGAAGAACTGATGAAGCTGGTGACCCCAGAGTGCCTTCTCAAAAAGGGTACCTAGCTAGGGTCATGTTGCCATCAGTCACCAGGATGGTTGCCTGAAACCAAGACTCATTGTCTTCTCTTTGCTTTGTCCGTATCTATCATATGATGCGAAGTGTGCTTCGCAGCAAGATATTTATTGAACCAAGGACTGGAAAAAAGATCAAGAAAGTATCAATATCGGTTTTTTTTCTCGAAAGGAAATAGACTAATTGGACTTCCAATCTTCACTTCGACCATTAGAGAATATATTGATCCGTAATTTGTTGAGTATCTTTGTTGAATTGATAAATTGAGACTAGACGAAATTCTCCAATTTGAATATCATGGGAAAGAGGCGGGAGACAAACACAATGAAACACACAAATTACAAGTTTTAGAGGCATACACTGTGGTTTTGTTTAGATTATGGTAAGTTTGACTTCTTTCCGTGATATTAATCATTCACTTTGTTATCAACTATTTACTCACTATCCCACCCATTCTCAATGCCTTTATTACACTTCCAAGTCAATCACTACCCTTCCTAATTACAGTCACAATATCTGGGATGCTACTATCTCAACACCTGCTATCAGAAGCGCAATCACTAATATAAATCAATGAATTCATTTCTTTGCACATCCCAAGTGTATGACGACTTCTTATTGTTTCGGTATTGATTTGGATCCGGCAGTGATATTACCATATGGGAGTAGGTCAATGTTGCTACTATGTCACGTATACGCAAGGCTCCATCATTGTTTTTTCTCACTATTGTATTCCCAAATGAGAAATATCAGGATATCAATTTGGTGGGTAAACTTATAAGTGAGGTTCTAGCTTGTCATCGATTTATGATTGTCAAATCCCCCGATACGCCTACTCCTCCGGGGGTTGTTGCTTATCATATACTATGCGACCTATATCCAACCGTCTTTATATCTGACTTATGGATGTTCTTGGAAAAATACTTGATTGATCAAGATGAAAAGTGATTCATCAATATCGTTCCTGTAAGCTCATTTGCCAAACCATGCCAGTATTTGATTGATATTAAAGTAGGAGATGCTCTCTTCTTTAATTTCTCAGATGAACTTGCTCTCCAACTATGCAAATTGAGCCGTCTCAAACTCAACACAGACCATATTGACCGCCCTATCGACCCAAAGAATGTCACTGAGGAACGATATTATAGGCATAACTTTCAACATAAGTATGGAATTCATAGAGTACCAGAAAAGAGAGGAACAAAAATCAATGATGATGCGGGAGATAAACCACTTCCTGATACTAAACTGGGAATTGACTGGATTAGGGGTGGATAAAGTGTGGGCAGTTTGAGGGGGGCGGTACCGTCCATTCTTTCTGTTTTTTGAGAAGTTCTACTGATTGTGCTTAACTAAGAGTTTCTTCCCAGGAGGATAAAAAGATGTTGCATATATTAACAAAAAGGAGAAAAAGTTAATTGAGTTACTAAATACTGAAATTAGGTCGGCAACACTGTCAAATAATAAAAATATATAAACTTTTTCACAAAATTGGACTTCTCTAGAAGAACCATTAGGGAAGGCTTTATAAAGAGCAGAGAGATCAGAAACTCTATGGAAGTAAGACAGGCAAGGTCTATAGAGGTACAACAATTTAATTATTGGGAAATTCTTCAAAAACTCCCTAACTTTTCTGCTATTTATCAAAAACCCCCTAACTTTTCAATGTTCTTCAAAAATCCCCTATAAAGTGAATTCAATTTTTTTTTTAGCCCCCTATGGTGTTAAATTCAACTTTTCCATCCAATTTTGATTTGTAAAAGACTAAAATACCCCTCATATATTTATTTTCATGTCTATTTTATTGCATTAAATAAAAAAATTATATTTTACACTAAATTTAAATTAATGACTACAATATAGACAAAATCACAATAAATAGTAATGACGAAAATAATATTTTACGAAATATAAAATTATAATTTAAATATAGGATAATAAAAAAATTGTAATATAACACCATAAAATAAAAACTAACATATCATAAAATAATATCATAAAATATCGTAAAATTAACATCGTAAAATACTATATTAAAAAATAATATATTTATTTATTATTTTATTGAATATAATAAAATATGAAAATAAATATATGAGGGGTATTTTAGTCTTGTACAAATCAAAATTGGATGGAAAAGTTGAGATTAACACCATAGGGGCCAAAAAAAAAATTGAATTCACTTTATAGAGGGTTTTTGAAGAATATTGAAAAGTTAGGGGATTTTTGATAAATAGCAGAAAAGTTAGGGAATTTTTGAAGAATTTCCCTTTAATTAAATCCCAACAAACATTTTTAATATTCTGATTTTAATGAAAGGCCAATAATAGTTGGTAAAGTTTGGTCACCTTTCAGTTGTCCTGTGATCAAAATTTAATGACAAAATAAATAAAAAGGACGCATTTCCATAAAATAAACAACCAAATCAATCACTAATGGAATATTAATGAAACTAGTACTGCAAAAGCAAAGGAAATCACATACAAAAGATAAAGCATTAAAAAGTGCAACAATATTGTACAAGAATGATTTTTTCCACTATAAACCCTTCTTGGTTACGAAATCACAAACGTCTCAATTTTAGAAATAGATAAAAGTGAGTTGTTTTCTTTATAAGAAATGGCCTTACAATAACGTAAAAATTGTAAAATTAACTAATGTTTGATTTTATATAAACAGAGAGATAACTCATTGGATTGTTAGACTTTTATTCAATATTATACTAAATGTGTTCGGCATGACTCAACTTGAGTCAATCTCTTGAGTCAATCGCAGCGTTAGCAGGTGACTTACTGCTTGAGCTAACAAGCTTTGGCTATATAAACAGAGTTCAACTCTTCTTTTGATAAATAAGCTGAAAAGTTAAATTTCAAACTTTCAAAGTTCCAAAAGAAGCAAAAATATTGATTTCAAAATTGGTGTTTGAAGATGTTTATACCTACTAAAATATAAGAGCATTATTTTTGCTAATATATTTTATCATAGAGTTATCTGAGATAATAACTCAGAAAAGTGAGGAATCAGTCTCACCTCTGTTGCAAGCAAAGAGAGATCCACCATACATTTTCCTCTCAAAGTGAAGAAGCATTACCTCTAACTTTTTGGGGTCTAATTAAAGTATTAAGATTATGATTAGTGTAGAAAGGTATCTCAAGGATTTCAGATTTTCAGTTTCACATTTAATGGCCGAGCTGAAGTCAAAACAGGTATATTCATATTAAAAAGATCCGCATAGAAAAGAATTATTAAAAATGAAAAAAAAAACAAATGAAAAGAAAAGAAAAGAATTTTTAAACAAAAACAGGAATGCAAAAAAATGAAGAATAAATATAAATATATATAACTAGAAACCATCACTGCATGTATTGAATAGATTTTCCATGTAATACAAAGGATGATCATATTTATCATACTCTAAACACCTAATAAACTTAAAAAAAAAAGACAATTTTGCCCTTTTTCACCATGAGAGAGAGACGAAGCTTGCGCTAGCTCCTCGCAGAAAAACAAAAAAAAAACTGCAAAAAAGAAAAAAGAATTTAGAAACAACCAAAAATTTTAAATCTCAATTCTTGCTTATTTATTTCAATTATTTCTTGGTAAATGCAAAGCCATAAATATAATAGGTCATGCATCAGTGTAATACTGAACTATAAGAGGACAATTTAAGATTTTTTTACAAGACTATATATGGTAATAAAGTTTCTTTTTCTGAGAAAAAACCAAGTTTCTGAAAAATAACCATTCAAAACAATTTGACTAAGACAGCTTAATTTGGCAAAACCCCTAGCTAAACCATAAAAAAAATCAAAATAACAAAAACTAACTCACACTTAAACCCTAAAAACACACACACAAACCCTAATCTACCTATCTCAACACCCAAAAACAACTCAAAAACCCCAAAAAATCAATATAAATCCCATCCCATAAAACCGAGCCGCAAAACCCTAATCTCTAAACACCACCTAAAAAAAACCCTAACCCTAACCCCATATCTCAACACCCAACCTAAGTAAAAAATCAAAATAAATCACATACCTTAACGAATGCACAACCCTTCAAGATCTACAACCAAACCACAAAACCCTTTAAACTCAATCTTTCAACATGACATCATCAGCAATCTTCATCAACGGCTCCAAACACTCTGGCGAAAACTTTCTAGCAAACAAATACTCATAACTCGAATTGGATCTTCTCAATTCCCAAATCAGACCCGGATCCACTTCGCCCGCTTTGTACAAATGTGGATGACCCTCAACGCTATCCGTCCAATTAACCCTAGTCAATGTATAACCAGTACAGCCTTTCGGATCCAACAAATCCAATAAAGTAGGGAAATAATGCTCTTCAGGGTAGCATGAATCTTTCATTTTCATTAAGCAAGGTTTCTTGAATTTCTTCCAGAGCCTTCTGTCTCTGACGACCATTACTGCATGTTTTCTTGTCAAAGCGAAGAATTGAGAGCCGACTCGGAATCTTTCGAAGGGTATTTCTGGCAACATTACCTTTTCGCCTCGAGCGATGTAACGGGTGTAAAGACCCGGATCGTCAGCGATTATTTCAATGAAACTTTTGTGGGGGCGGGAAAGTAAGGACCTATACGCGAAATTGAAAGAGTGGAGTGGTATGCACGTTTGAGAAATCAGGGCGAAGTAGGAGTTTGATGGGTCGTCTAGTAAGGCGAAAGCGAGGAGTCGCCGTGCTGCAGAAATTAGGGTTGGAGAGGCTCGTTGAGTCGGTTTGGAAGGGATGAATCGGTTCTTGAAGAGAGGAGAGATTGGGTTGAGGAATTTGGTTGTGGGATCTGCGTGTACGTAAATGTTGTAAAGATCGGAGTGATTTTGGAAGAATTTCTCCCATAGTGGCGCGAAGTGGAGGTCTGAGTAGGTTAGGAACAAGAATGCGATTTTGGGTGAGGGGCGGTGAGGGAGGTTGAGGGAAGAGGAATTGGAGGCGAGGATTGCTCGTCGGAATAGCGCGAGATCGGTGATTTCGTCGGAATCTGGAATAGAAGGGAGAGTTTTGGGTGGAAGGAGACGAGGACCGAGGAAGAAGAGGATTGGGACAGAGAGAAGGAGGAGAGAGGAGAGGACGAAAGGAGAAGAATAGTAGTTGGTCATGATGATTTGGTGAGAATGGAAGGTTTTATGAGGGAAAAATCATCAAATTTGAGGGTTTATTGGGGATGAGCTTCTAACAACTTGATTGAGTCGAATCTTGGCGCAAATATGGAAAGATCGAATCTTTAGGGCAAAATTGGGGGTTTTGGAAAGTGGAAAAGGAAATGCTGATATGGGTTTTGGACCAATTTGATCTGTATGTCCCGATTGAGATAGAAGATCAAATTTCGTGAAAAAAAAAACCCGCTGATTTGAGAAGGGAACTCACTAAAAGCGGAATGCGTTCTTCCCCTTTTGGGTCGAATCTCGCTTTGAGCGACCAAAGTAAGAACGATTTCTCAAAGGGGAAACAAACAGTAATGGGAATTAAAATCGATAAGAAGAAGAAGGAGATTAGGACCTTGAGATCAAAAAACACGAAATGGGAATAATCGTTGTGCTCGAATTGGATCGAATCTCGCTTCTAAGACACGAGATATTATAGATTTCGGGCGTTAATAAACGAAAATTGTTGGAGCGGAAGAACAAATTTGGTTTGGTCGTGTTTCTGGGAGAAGAAGAAACTGAAAACTGAAACAAAAGGATGAATTGTTGTTCAGTGTGGAGAGAAGGATTTTCAGAGAGAAATGGAGGATTGCTTGTCCCTATCACTAACTCCCTTTTTCTACTGTTTCTTTTTGGAAACAGTTTCATACAACCCCTTCATAATTTCATAATGTAATAGTTTATAATGTTGGTATACACTTTAAAAACTGAGAAATATCATATATACCCCTTATTTTTATTGAACAAGAAAAAAAATATCATCTATCTACCCCATCCATTTTTCTTCTTTCTTAAAATGAATCAAAGATATATTCATTTTCGCTCATGTATATATATTATAAAAGTGATGAATAAGTTAGGGGTCTTTTGAAGTAATTAGAAAAATAAATGGTGTATTCTGTTTCTAATTTTTTAGGGTATTTACGGTATTTTTCCACTTTTATGGTATGCGTGATATTTTCAGATATTGCATGATTTTTCTTAATCTGTTGAGATTTCTTTTTCAGATTTTAATTCAAGTATTAAAGGATATCTTTCCTTAAAATAAAAAGTATTAAAGGATATCTAAAATCTGTATAAAAATGACGTGTATGTATTTTAGAAGACCCGTCGTAGAGTTACGAACTTTGATATATAATAATATTTCAGGATTTATTGAATTTCATATATTGATTAATGATTTAGCTTTTATCCTGGCCGTTGGATGGAGATGTAGGGTGTTGAATTTTGTAATTCAGCCCCTATAAGTTTCTTATTTGTATCTTCATTAAGCCACTGAATGTAGGGTGTTGATGTAGGGTGTTGAATTTTAATCAAGCCTATTAATTTACCTGACTTGTTTATCCACTTTTTTTTTCAATAGTCATTACTCTAATTTGGCAAAAATAACTAGAATGTCATAACTAAATCTGAGAATGTATACTTCATTGATGTGTATATAATATATATAATCAAGATGAACATTATTTCCAGTAGTCAACTATAAAACAAACAGTCAATTACCTAAATACATTATATCGTTGCATCAAAGGAAATTTCTCAAATTATTTGCCCGGGGAAATGATTTACCTAAATACATTATATCGTTGCATCAAAGGAAATTTCTCAAATTATCATTTAATATACATTTTTGAGTCTTCTCCTTTTAATGTATCCTTCAAAAAAAAAAAAAAAAAAAGAATAAGGTATCAATCAACTGATTCGTTATCTTACTTTATCAAGTCAAATAGTCTAGAAAAATTAAAGTTGAAGATGTTATTAACAAATTTATTCCTACTGATAATTTTTTTTTAATTTCTTTGAATTCTTATTAATAATTTTGTTCAAGCATATTAAAGAATTCTTTTAGATAATTTCACCATAAATCACACAACTTTACAAAATACCCAAATAAATCACTAAACTTTCAATTATTCCCTCCAAGATCATCTGACTTTTAAATTGTCGAAATCAAGTCACCCGCTAATTTCTCATCCATTTTTTTAATGGCAGACTGATTTGGCATGTCCAGGTCATCCGTTAGAAAAAAAAAATTTTAAGAAAATTTTGTAGGAAATATATATTTTTTTTAAATTAAACTTTTTGAGATATATTTTTTCGATTTTTTTTTTTGAACATATACCTTTTTTTAAATATATTCTTATGAAAAAATAAATTATTTAATTGATCTACATCATCAGTTTTCTGTTAAAATTTAATGGAAAACTAACGGAGTGACTTGATTTGAATATAAAAATTAGGTAATGTATAGTGAATAATTAAAAGTTAAGAAATCTATTTATGAAATTTACCCAAAATTTAGGGTTGTTGGTACTTGGTAGTCAATGTACCGAATCCGACCCGCTATCTGCTCTTCAGATCTGTGATCTGATTGGGTAGGTGGACACGTGGCAGAAGATCCGAGCATGATGGAGTCGGAGGGAACTTGCTCTGTCGTTTCCCGCGTGAAAAAGCCTGAAAATCTGTGCTGTGCTTGCACATTCTCCAAATATACCCTTCAATCGTTTTATATTTGAATACGTGGAATGGGAGAATTTATTGGTTTCATTGTCCTCTTTTTTTGGATGAACTTATTAGTTTCAATGTCACTGTCACTGTCACGTAAGAAATGATATTTTGTGTTAAATTAATTCATCTGAAAATAAGTATATTTTTTAAATACACTGATTTATGCATTATTTTTATCTAACTACATTATATATATATATATATATATATATATATATATATAACAAACACGTATCAGTAGCTAACTAGTTTAAGTTAAGTAAACATTTTTCTTGTAAATATCCATACAGTTTTATAATTTATGTACATATTTTTTTTTTATCATACATATATTTTTTTTTATCATACATATTTTCAACTTACACATTTCCTCTTATAATCTAAATCTATCACTAGTATATAACAATAATTCTATAAATCTGGAAACAAGACTCAAAATAAAAAAATTATATTTCATATTTTTATTTTTATATTTTGATTTTCATTGTTTGAATTAATTTTGAATTAATTCTGAATTTCTTTTTTCCCACATAAAATTCTGAGTTTTTACGACTTTATGAAAACTGAGTCTTACTCCAGTAGTCTTACAACTCGTTCCCACATGAGAGGTCTCTAGTTGGAAACCCGGGTCTTCCCCTTCACAAAAAAAAAAAAAGGGAGTTTCTACGACTTTCTAAAACTTCAAAATGTGCGAACTATGCTCCAATTTGAGTGGATACGATTTGAGATTAGCTGCTCGCTTTGCGAGATTCTCTGACAATTTGCCTCGTGAGTTTTATTATTTTATTTTTATCTTTCACTTGGAAAAGTACGAACCAAACTAGACCGTAGTTGTTGTGACACGCGTCTTGATACGTGAAGATAAAGCCTACTAAAAAAAGTAGAGAAATACACATACGAAGCCTACTAAAAAAAAGTAGAGAAATACATATGAGTATTTTCATCCTGGGCCTTAAATTAATAAAATCTCAAAGGCTTGGCCCAATATGTAGATTTATACTCTTTTTCACATAGGTCCAGTCTAATATTTTCTTTTGACAAAAATTTATATTGCCAAGGCCCATGTAAATAATAATAATCATATTTTTTTCAGTTTTGTTATATTTTTTCGTTTTTATGGCTCAGTACAATCTTTTCAGCTGCACTGATTTAATTTCCACCTGGTTATATTTTGTCATAACTTTAACATTAATATAACTATTTTTTTTTACATTGTCCATAACTATAAGCTTACATATGCATATACATAGTCTAACTCACTAAATTTTTAACTCTCTAAAATCGGCTAGTTCAAAACTTCAAACTCAGGATATCTTGTGAGACTTGATTTTTAATCGCTCTAATTATGAATCCACTATTGTAAATATTATTATCCATAAAGTATGTTTTTTTTGAAATAATTTGTCCTTCACACCTAGCTCTAAAAGGGCAAAATATGAGAAGATTGTAATCAGAGACGATCCTCAATCAATTTTCAAAATGTTCATATAATATACTTTCATAATATAACATGGTACTTGATAAATAGATAATCGATTGATGAAATAAGAAAAACAAAAGTGATATAATCAATTTTCTTATATATTTATAATGTTGCAAATGAGCATATTATTCATACTTCTATCTATCTCTGTCATATTTCCTTATCAAATATCCAAATATCAGGACATTATACATTGACACTTTTATACTATCATTATACATCGACATTTTTATACTATCATCATACAAAGTAATTTTCAGCATTAACAATTGATACCTAAATCAAAATTGAAAAAAAAAGATCAACATAAAATATTTCCAACTTTTATAGTCACCATAGTTGAAAATAAATGACATTTTTATACTATCATTATACATTGACAATTAAAAAAAAAAATACTATCATTATACATTGACATTTTTATACTATCATACATGATAATTTTTATCTTCAGCACTAACAATTGAAACCTTCATCAAATTAAAAAAAAAACACAAAACATTCCCAATTTCCATATTTATCATACTTGTTAGAATAAATTTCCATTTCTTGGTCACCACACATACCCCCACTTCCTTCTTTATAAATTCCAATATCTAGGGTTAGCAAAAGGAAACCTTCCTTTCCCAATCAAAACACGACTCAAATCCAACTGTTGATTTCCAATCCAAAGGCTCAGATCTTATTAACCCAACCATGATTCTAGATCCTTCTTCTCTACCGCCCCTCTCTCTCATTCTTTATATACTCTTCCTATTGCCCCGATTTTTCTTCCTCTTCTCAGCACTCAACTTTTGACCCATCGAACCACTCTCAATTTCGCAGCAATTTCGTTGCGATCTTAAGTTCTTTGGTCTTCTTTTCGTTTGATCTCTGATTATTGTGTGAATTTCGAAGAGAAGGATGTTTGGAAGGGCGCCGAAGAAGAGCGACAGTACGAAGTACTATGAGATTCTGGGCGTGCCGAAGACGGCCTCGCAAGATGATCTGAAGAAGGCGTATCGCAAGGCCGCGATTAAGAATCATCCTGACAAGGGTGGAGATCCGGAGAAGGTATTGACAGATTTCAGATCTTTTAGCTGATTTCGCTTAATTTTTTTGTTGGGATGGGAATTGGTTGGTTTAGTTATGGATCTGCGAAATAAAGGTTCTTTCTTGGATTTGATGGTATTATGTGGTAATTTAGAACTGATGAATCTGTTAATTTGTGGTGATTAATTGGCATTTGAAATATTATATTTAGGTGATTTTTTTAGCTAAATATGAGTAATTTCTCATATTCTATTTCTGATCTAGTAGAGATTTACTTCTAGATCTGATTATTTACAACAAAGCTACTTTCTTTTTTCAGTGCTACTAATATTTTCAACTAAAACATAAACAATCGATCACTTACCTAATTACATGCTTGCAAGTTCCAAACTTATTTAGCTCAAAATACTGATTTGAAAGTTGAATTCTTGATTATCAGTTCAAGGAATTGGCTCAAGCGTACGAGGTTCTGAGTGATCCAGAAAAGCGTGAAATATACGACCAGTATGGTGAAGATGCTCTCAAGGAAGGAATGGGCGGAGGCGGTGGCGGTGTTGACCCGTTTGACATCTTCTCGTCTTTCTTCGGTGGCGGCGGTTTTGGAGGTATGGGAGGTATGAACTCTTTGAAATTGAATCATAAGTCATACTACGATTGTGATTTGAAATTGATTTAGGAGTGATTATTAATGTGTGTTTAATGTTTTGTTTATGTAGGTGGTGGGAGTAGCAGGGGAAGGAGGCAGAGGAGGGGCGATGATGTAATTCATCCTCTCAAAGTCTCTTTGGAAGACCTTTACAACGGTACTTCCAAAAAGCTCTCTCTTTCCCGCAACGTTCTGTGCTCCAAGTGCAAAGGGTCCGTCTCTCTCTCTCTCTCTCTCTGCTATAGGACTGTTTTAGAACTTTAAAAGAACAGGGACTTCTTTACAATTTAAAATAATGTAAGGACTTTTATGCAGAGTCTGAACTACTAAATTATTAATATCCCTTCATATTTTCAAAGTTCAAAGAAGTCCCTCACTCTCTCTTTTAATAAGTTCCTTTTTTTTTTGAACTTTCTTAGCCTTCATTGCAATTTTAAAATAATGGAGGGACTTGTATGTAGTATCTGAAGTACTCCTAGAAATACCTTCATTTTATTAAATTCCAAGGAAGTCCCTTTCTTAGGAAATTTATAAAAAGGTCCCTATTATGATCAAAGTACTTCTGTATTTCTCTCTTATTTTATCCTCACTAACAATTTATCATCCATCCTCTATATCAAACAGTAAGGGGTCAAAGTCTGGTGCCTCGATGAAATGTCCGGGCTGCCAGGGCTCCGGCATGAAAGTCACAATCCGCCAGCTGGGTCCCTCCATGATTCAGCAGATGCAGCACGCGTGCAACGAGTGCAAGGGCACGGGGGAGAGCATCAACGACAAGGACAGGTGTCCCCAGTGCAAGGGCGACAAGGTCTCCCAGGAGAAGAAGGTCTTGGAAGTGCATGTGGAAAAGGGCATGCAGAACGGACAGAAGATCACCTTCCCCGGCGAAGCTGATGAAGCGGTGAGGAGATTAGTTGGATTGCAATTTAGTCCCTGTACTTTTATTGGATTATGATTTGGTCCTTGTACTGTTGATTTGACATGCGTTGTCCTTGTGCTCTATGAAAATGTGTGTGATTAGTCCTTGTTGAGATGGGGACTGATCGTGTACTTTTAATTAAAGTATGGGCGTTAATCATGCATGATTAAAAGTACGTGGACCAAATTGATTAAATGGTTAAATGCACGGTTAGTCCATGTATTTTAGTTAGATTGTGGTTTAGTCCTTGTACCGATCATGTGTTTTGTGGTGTGATTTGTGCAGCCGGACACGGTGACAGGCGACATAGTGTTTGTGCTTCAGCAGAAGGACCACGCCAAGTTCAAGAGGAAGGGAGACGATCTTTTTGTCGAACATACTTTGTCTCTCACTGAGGCTCTTTGTGGATTCCAATTCGTCCTCACTCATCTCGACAACCGACAACTCTTAATCAAAACCAATCCCGGCGAAGTCGTCAAGCCTGGTAATTTACAAAAACACCCCTTAACATTTTCACATACCCCTTCAAAACTTAAAATATGCTTACTGTTATTTTTTGTGTGTATAGATTCATTCAAGGCGATTAATGATGAGGGAATGCCGATGTACCAGCGTCCATTCATGAAGGGCAAGCTCTACATTCACTTCACGGTCGAGTTCCCTGAATGTCTGACGCCTGACCAGTGCAAGGCTCTTGAGTCCGTTCTTCCTCCCAAGCCGGCGGCAACCATGACCGACATGGAACTGGACGAGTGTGAGGAGACGACTTTGCACGATGTGAACATCGAGGAGGAGATGAGGAGGAAGCAGATGAATGCCAGGGAGGCGTACGATGATGACGACGACGATGATCACATGCATGGCGGGGCCCAGCGTGTCCAGTGCGCTCAGCAGTGATTTGATTATGGGGTTTGGTCGGTCGGTTGATTGGTCGGGTTTATTTTATTATTATTATTGTTATTGGTTTTGTTTTTGTTTTTGGTAGGGATGTTTTTGGTTTGTGTTGTGGATTGTGGTGTGGGATGTTATTGGTGTTGGTTGTATGAGTAGGTGGTATAGACTACTATTTGGTTAAGAGCTAACTTGATATTTGCTCAATATTTTTCATCAGATGCTGTTGGTTTTGTGGCATTGTTTGAATATTTGCATTATTTTATCCATGTCTTTGTATTAGATTATTTTATTCGGGTTGAATTATTTAGTCCATGTCAGGAATTTTTATATCTGCTGTATGAATGGTAATTTGTTTTGTTGAGTTAAATTCTTGTTGAGTGGGAAGTCCTGTAAAAGCTCACCAATCTGTCTTTAGATGGATTGATTGGTTATTTTGGAGTTTAACAAGTTAAAACATGCTTGTGATGAATTGACATGATGAAATGATTGTAACATGCACTCGATTTACCTGGTAATAGGATTCACATAACAAGATATTGTGATCTAGCTGGAGTATTCTATCTTTTCTCGTCTCTTACTAGCAATATCCTATATATTATACGTTATCACGAGAGTGATGCTAAAAAACATACATAAACAAGACTCATTTTTTTGCTTATGGTCTTGAATATTATATGTATCATCAAAAAATTCAAATTTCAACCGTACGGATGAAAAATATATATTTTGAATATGTTGTGGGTTGTGGATCAATTTTCACAACATATTCAAAATATATATTCCATCCGTACGGTTAAAATTTGAAATTTTGATGATACATGTAATATCAAGACCGTAAACAAAAATGAGCCTTGCTTACGTATGTTGTTTAGCCTTACTCTTATCATGAAAAATAATTATCGGAAACAAGAAATTCTTTTTACAATTGAAGAAAAGAAAATAAGAATCATGCCAAAAAAATTATCCTTTTCTAAAGATGAATTTTATTTAAAACAATAAATTAAACACAATTAGTGCACTGTATGACTCCCATCTTCATAAATTAATATATGATTCCATCACAAGTTCCGCATATCTCAATCTGACCTAATCACACCATGTACATGATCTCGTGCCACACTGAGAGCGCCATTGAAGTGGCTTCTGCCTTCCTTGGTTCCATTCATAAAATAGACTAGGGTGACATCTAGAGCCCAGAAGTTGTGCATCTCTTCTATATATCCGAGTCCCAAGGATGACCTTAAATAATTCGCTTCAGTTTATTTCACCACAGTATCCATGCCTATATAGAATCATGTTTTTTTCGACTACTAGAATTTCATATCCATTGGTATTAGTAAGGTATCTTATTTTTCATATGCATAATAAATCACGAAAAGAAGGAAAAAAAAAACAAATTTGAAACTTGTTGAAAAATATTACCTTTCTTAAAAATGATTCATGATTGATCTTTTTCGACATTGGAGGATTTACGCGAGTTCGAATCGATTGAACATTTATCCATAACAAATATGTTACGTATATATATGTAGTTATAAATGTTTTGATTTCCACCAAGATCTTACGAGAAATGAAAATTGTTTTATGTTTCTTGAAAAGAAACATATGAAGCTAATAGAATTCTAGAGAATTTGACTTACATAAATATAAATATAAATATAAATATAAATATAAATATAAATATAAATATAAATATAAATATAAATATATTAAAGGTTCATGTATCTTGCATTAGTGTCATGCTAATAAGGTTTTAAATATAAATATAAATATAAATATAAATATAAATATAAATATAAATATAAATATAAATATATTAAAGGTTCATGTATCTTGCATTAGTGTCATGCTAATAAGGTTTCCAACCACTAATTGTGTATGTGACATACACACCCGACAAAGTTCACCCTATGATTGTTAAGATCACTAAAATAATATTTGTATATGGGTTTAAATTTGGTATTAAGGAGCTAGAGGTATTACTATATACTAGCGATATATTTTTGAGAAAAAACAGCATGCATAAGTATAATCCATACATAATGGCGGAAACATTTTCAAATAAACCCTAAGTGCTAATTTCGGGATTTCAAATTATTATGAAAATTCTTTAATAATATTTGATTTTATTCTTATAGTCCAGTTAAACTTGTTTGTTATTTCCCTCAAAAAACTTGTTTGTTATTCATTCGGTATGCTGTTAAATTGGATCTAACAAAAGCTAGTTAACTATGACTTTGAGCTATATTATATTGGATTAAATTTAGAGGCAAATTGGAGCTCTGTCAATAGTTGAGGCAAATTGGATCTAACAAAAGCTACGCCAATTCCGATTTTTCTCAAAATTAAATGTTCTATTAATAAGTCTTTAAGAGCTCAACTAAGACCGCCTAATCATTCAGGCCCACATCATATTTGTCATGAAAAATACTTAAACTTGATTGATACTAATAATTAATACACTACCATATTTAAGTAATTTCAATTTATATTTACTACTCAAGGTAACACTAATTAACTATCTGGTATCCATAATTTCCACTAATTTTGTTTCGGGACGTTACAAACTCCCATTTAAACTTCTGACGTCCTCGGCAGAACTCACAGATGGGTACAATCTCATCCTAGTACACATCAGTCGAGACCTCTTACTTGCGTCGAATAGACACCTTAGTTATCTGCACACACGATAGTACCCTCAAAATTTTGCTCTAATACCATTTATAAGAGCTCATCTACTACATTAACTAGCTCAGTCAACCATTCATGCCCACACCATATTTATCTTGAAAAACTTAAGGTTGGTTGATGATATTAGTTAAAGCACCCTACTTAGGAAATTTTTATTTATATCTACTACTCAAGATGAAACTAATTAACTAATCCACTTTCCACTAAATTTGTTCGGCGTTACATAATTCATTTCTATGTTGCGCGAACACTTTAAAGAATCAGTCGTAATCTTGTCGGACATGGACACACACCAACATGGTTCGAACACATGTCGGACACACCACTTATCATGTCCAAATATTTTAATATTAATTAATGTTTAAACATGAGTCAAATATATAAAATCTTAGTTCAAATCCATATTTTCTATTTCGAAAAACTTTTCTCCTTTTCCCCAACAATCCATCCTTTCTTTTTCTTTTTTTCGAACTAACTAACTCATAAGAAGATACTAGAGACGATATTCTCTTTTTTCTTGGTGCATTTTTATAGAAAAGAGCAATTGTTTCTATTATTCTCTTTTTGGACTCTCTCGTTGTCATATTTATTAATTTTATATGTTTAGATATATAATTAATTATATAAAAATAATATTAAATAATATATTTATTATTTATATATATTATATATTTATATCGAAAAAATAAAAATAAAATATATATATAAATGTGTCATGTTCTGAGATTTTTGAATTTGCTTTGTCGCTGTCTCCATATCATATCATATCATATCGGACACGACATTCATGTCTGGATCCATGCAACATATACATATGTCTATTTTAAAAGGAGGGACTAAAATAAATAATATAAAGCGTTAGGAATATCTTACAAAATTATGAAAAGTGAGGGGTTTATGAACAAAATAGCAAAAAGTGCTAGTCGAAGAGATGCGAACGTGGGGGAAGCGATCGCATATAAAATGGTTTCAAAATCAATCAAACTCTCACTCTCACTCTCTCTTTTCCTCTTCCAATTATTCTCTCGCCCGTCATGGCTACTGAGCTGAGACGTCACATCTCTGAGAACGAAGAGGACAGACCAGGGAGTAGGTGCAGCCATACTCTCACAGCTGTACCAGCGTTCGGAGAGGAGGGCGCTCCTGGATATATAGGGCCCCGTCTTATACTCTTCGGCGGCGCCACGGCTTTGGAGAATAACTCCTCCGTACCACCATCTTCTTTGTTCTGTAGCGCTGAGATTCATGACTCATTTTGGTTCCATTGTATTCATGGTTATGTGAGGCGAGAGAGTCTGATTAGCGCGTGAGATTAGCGAGTAGTTTATTTAATTGCCTTTTTGTTTTGTATTGGATGAGCGTACCTTTTTTAGTGATTAATTTATGGTTTATGATATTGCGCGTCACTTTTGGGCGCGACCTGTGCGTGACGCTGACGTGGAGGACACCACGTCAGCCAAAGCATGACGGGAGCGCGACGCTTCTCCACTCAGCGTCTTCCAGCTCAGCAGGCAGCGACGACAATACGACGGGGTGAAAACAGGGGTATGACACGAAAATAATATATAGATGGTGATATAACAGTATATAATTCAAACAAACAGTATATATATAGCAGTATATAAGTCGGACAAAAAAACAGTATATATATAGCAAGATATAAGTCGACAAAAAAAAACAGTATATATAGTATAACTTATGATAAAAACAATATATATAATTCAAATGAAAAAAGTATATATATATATATATATATATATATATATATATATATATATATATATATATATATATATATATATATATATATATATATATATACACTACATGTTCTAATAAACAATATATATTATTCGAGATAAAAATAGTATATAGATATGATATAACAAAGATATAATTCATATAAAACAATATATATATAACGATACATAATTCGAGATAGAAACAATATATATAATAGTATAAGATATAAATATACATATGTTATAACAATATATAAATATAATCTATTTCGAGACAAAACTGTATATATATAACAAATTCTTAACTCGATAAAACAGTATATAGAAGACCCATCGCGCCGAAGAAGAAGGGGACGATGGGAAGAAGGTAGGTGACTCCGTCGGCTGACATGTCATGCAGCATGACGTGTCGTGCGCTGGGACTCTCCAACAGTGAAGTAATTTCGATTATCACTTAATTTATTGATTTGTTTGCTTGATTTCTCTTTTTGAATGATACCTACAGAAGTATAAAGAGGCCAAATTGAAGGAACTGTGTCTTAATTGTGATTTTCTTTCACTAATTAGTCTAATTATGTAATTGACCATTTGAAATGAAGTTAAATTTTCTTGCTTTCCAAATTGAATTCATGATTAAATTAATTTCTCATCTATGTAAAGTAAAATGTTTCCGGATAGGGGATATATAAAGCCCTCTTCAAAATTCTCAAAAAAAAAAAAAAAAAAGAGTAAAATTTCTACTAATATAGACAAATAAATGCATGCTACTGAGTTAAATAAGTTTAGAACTGATTTTGTATTGTATGCATGTCAAAACTTTGTTGAATTAATCAATTTTCAATTTTTGTACAGCACTTGCAGGCCCAACCCCTGATGTGCATTGTAACAACGTATTATCAAATAAATGGTCAAGATAGGTTCAATACAAACTTTGTGTAAATTATTATGAGAAATATCACTTAAAAAAATGTATTTCATTTATTTATTTATTTGTTTGAACTTGCAGATTTATTGAACCGCCCTCATTAGGGCCGCGCATGCTTCAACTGCTCTTGGTATGATGGATGTAGCTCAGGTTATTTTGTACATAATTTTCAAAATAAATGCATGTATCTTTCTAGCACAATATGCATATATTATATTTTATTTCTATTTTTAAATTGGGTGGAATAGGTGCAGCTGGTTTATTGAGATCCGGATCTTCATATTTTGGATCTACCACAACAGACACCACAATGGCATAGGTCAGAAACAAAAACAAAAAGAATATATATATATATATATATATATATATATATAGACACACATTTCCAAGTTCATGATATTTGCTTCATTTTATTTAAATGATTAATTATACTTAAAATTATCTTATTTTCTTAAAATTTAAAATTATTTAGAGTAGTGTGGTTCATGGACTGGGTCCAGGCCAAAGATACGGACATGTAGTGGCTCTGGTTGGTGGAAGGTTTCTCTTAACAATTGCCGGGAATGATGGTGAGTATTTCACAATACGGCCTCAAAAAGTATTTACACGAATTTGCATTAAATGCTTGAATTCTTATCAAAAACTCATTGTCCGTGGTGATTCGGACGTGCTACATATGTTTATTGGATGAAAAGTTAAATTTAACTTCATAGGGAGATAAATAATAATTCAACACACTTTATAAGAAGTTTTTGAAGAACTTTGAAAAATGAGGGGGGTATTTGATAAATTTCAAAAATATTATGGAGTTTTTGTAGAATTTTCCATATTATAGTGTTTTTTTTCTTTTCTAGGTGGAACATCCGAATAATGTGCATTTAATTCGTGGGAGTCATGAGACGGCTGATATCAACGCTCTCTCTGACTTCCATAAAGAATGCGTCAAACGGATGGTAAAACTCAAACAAGTCCCAATTCTTCCTATTAATTTATCTCTGAACATATCGTGCTTATTATCATGCCTATGATAAGATAAATTTCTTTTTGTAACTATATTTTGGTTGTGAAAATAATAGGGGGAGAGAGACGGGAAATGGACATGGCTTAGAATGAACCGGCTGTTCAACTGGCTTCCATTGGCTGCTTTAATAGAGAAGAAAATAATATGCATGCATGGTGGTATAAGCCCGTATATAAACCATGGAGAGCGAATAGAGAATCTTCAGATATCCTTATGGATCTTCTATGGTCAGTATCTCTGTAACCTAACCTTTTGTGTTTCTTATTTGAATATGTTTTTATTCAAATGGTTTAACTTTTTTTGTGTGTGTTTAAGGTCTAACTTTAGAGAGAATGGTAGTAGTCTTGACAAGTCAGCACCCAATGCTAGGATCTAGTTACATTTGGGGTCAGTTTTTTTCTCTCTTTATTTAATCTTTCTGCAATTAACCTTCAAAATGAACAAATGAGTATTCAATGACATGAACAAAGCCATACAGACTTTCTTCTGGCGAGAAGACAAATAGTATACTCCGATACATAATCTAGTCAAATGGAACAAGATCTGTTTATCGAAGAAATCAGGTGACATAGAGCTACCAAATCTAGAAGGGAGAAATAAAGCATTGCTTCTAAAATCTCTTTGGCAAATCCAAAATAGAAAAAATTACATCTGGAGCTCGCTTCTAAGACAACTATATAATATAGTAGATGCAAATGGCATCAAGAACATTCCTGACTCGATCTCTTCTTTCTTCAGTAAAGATTTGATCCAACTAACCCCGATTTTCCATACATCCATAGAAAGTAATATAAACCCCACGTGGAGATGGACTAGCAATGACGAGTTCACTACAGGGTCGGCTTATGATTTCATTATAAATTCAGGGATCCAATGTGCATGGGCAAAAAGATTGTGGAAGATCAAAGACGAAATAAAGTTGAGGATCTTCGCTTGATTAGTCTTAAACAATAAAATTTTGACGTTCCCAAATATACAGAAACGAGGCATAATGGGACCGTCTATATACTATCTATGCAAGAAAGCGGCAGAAACAACCGATCACATCCTTAGCCAATGTGAATATTCAAACAGGGTATGGAGCTACCTAGCGCAAACGGAAAATATTATCATACTTCACAATGGGACATCAACATTAGACTTCTGGCTACAAACTGAAAACTATATGGATTCAACCACAAGGAAGCATTGAGATTTTACTTGGTTAACCGGGTCGTGGTTTCTTTGGTTGAAAAGAAATAACCGGATCTTCAACGGAGTTGCCACAAATCATCAAGCTATTGCCACAAGAATCATCAAAATGATGCTCGAGTGGAGGAATAATGGTTAATGCCATTATCTGATCGGGGGGGAGTAAAGTTGTAGGAAAATTATAACTGTCATACATCCTTCTTATTTCTATTTTCTATTTTTCTTTTTAATTGGAAATGTGATTACTGGTTATAAATACGAACGTTTTATTTTTAATAAATAGGTGATTGCCTATTGCGTATTCTAAAAAAAAAAAATAACCTTCAAAATTTATGCTTGTTAGTATTTAAAAAACCTTGATTCCCTGGTATGTCAGCAATTTCCATTTTTTTAAGGGGTTATATGAAAAAAAAACCTAATTTTTTGTGATAAATACAGCATGATAGTGTAAGTAGGGCTGCTAACTCGAATCAGATAAAAAGAATTTAAAAAAATCACCAATAAAAATCTGACACGTGTCCTCTAGAGCTCGAAAAAAATGCATTTTTTCACTTGTGATCCAACATGCCGTGTGGCTCATTAGGCCTCGAATCCAACAGTCACATGCGTGCACCTGGTGCATCATGAACCGCGATACTCTAAAATGGACAAAAAAATACAGCACAGCGATACTCTAAAATGGCCAGAAAAATACAGCCGGGCCACTGGGATTCGAACCCATTAGCTCAAACCTTTATCTAACCACTTCACTACACTACTTTTGTGAAACAAAACACAATAACAATTAAATAACGTTTTAAACAAACTATATCATAATAGATTTAATAAGACATACAATTAAAATAAAATCTAATTCTAATAATTATTAAAGGCCACTCCAAAAAATAAATAATTAATTAAGGGACTAAAGTATTTTGTATTAACATGTATTAATAATAATAAATTAATAATATACACAGACATGTACAAGTACAAACATATATATATATATATATATATATATATATATATATATATATATATATATATATATATATATATATATATATATATATGGAAATGCTTAAAAACATACGTATGTTGCAATATATATATTTTTTAAATACCCGTAAAGTGGTTATAAAAAGTAAAAATTCAAATTTCAACCGTACGGATGTAATATATATGTTATGAATATATTGTGGATTAATTTTCACAGGAATCAGAATAATATATCATTGTCATCATGTATCATCAAACTATTATTCCGATATATGTTTTGAATAGTGCTGCATATTTTGATGATATATGATGACAATGATATAATATTCTGATTCTTGTGAAAATTAATTTACAATATATTCAAAGCATATATATTCCATCCGTACGGTTGAAATTTGAATTTCTGATGATATACATATATTTTTGGAACGTATGTTTTGTGGCTAAAAAACATACGTATGTTTTTTAGCCACTCCCTATATATATATATCGATTTGACAAAAAAATACGTTTTCGAACAACCTCATGTGGACAGACCAACAGCCACATGCATGATTTTCATGCACATTGAATAATTGTTCAAATCTGTTTCTCTGTTTTTTTGCTCTAGGGTTGTGATGCGTCGGTTTTATTGAACTTAACAAAGGACAATAAGGCATAGAGAGATGCACGTCCAAATTTGAGTCTACGTGGTTTTGGTTCCATAGAGAAAGTGAACTCTAAGTTGGAGAAGGAATGCCCAAACACTGTCTCATGCGCTGATGTTCTCGTTTTGATGGCCCCTGATGCTGTCTGGCTGATAAGTCACTTTGGTCAAATCATGTTTACAACAATAACAAAAGCACTCTTCAAAAAAAAAAAAAAAAACAATAACAAAACCAAATTAACCACTAACTGAAACAAAAATTGGAATAATTTTAGAGCAATGGACCTACATGGCCGGTATGGCTGGGAAGGAAGGAGAGATGGAAGAGTTTCAATTGCTCACGAGACCAAGCAATTACCACAGCCAACAGCAAACCTCACTCAACTAATTCAATTGTTTGGTGTCAAGGGTCTTGATCTCAAGGACATTGTTGTCCTTTCTGGTATTATTTTCTTTTTTTTAGATAGATATTAATACAATAATGTTATGTTTAAATCTTCCACTGACTTTGCTAGACAAAACTAAGGTACTGACATTCACAAATTAACTAGGTGCTCACACAATTGGAACCTCACACTGCACGGCCTTCAATGACCGTCCGTATAACTTTACTGGCAAGAACAACCTAAATGACGTGGACCCATTCATGGACAAGAATTACATAGTGAAACTAAGACAAAAATGCACTCCGAGAAATAACACTACACTTAAGTTATTACAAGTATGTGACTAAGTTGAGATCAAATTTCCACTCTGACTGGGCTCTCGTGACAGATAGTTTCACCAGAGCTCATGTTCTAAAACAAGCCAGTGGATTGTACCTAGCTGAATTCTTTAAAGATTTTGGCGAGTCCATGATTAAGATGGGAAATATTGGTGTTCTCACTGGGAATCAAGGAGAAATTAGACAGAAGTGTTACATTGCTAACTGAAATTGACTTTGTTTTCTTTTTCTTTTTCTATTTGTTATTTTTTGAGGAGATTTGTTGGGGGGGATTGTGAATGTGTAATAATTGAGCTTGAGATATTATGATGTGTATGTTTTGTTTCGAAATGTAGTTGGTGGTCTTTGATGAAGTTATCTAACATGGTAATTTCAATTAATTGTGCACTTAATTTTCCAGTATATTGTTTGCTTTTTATATTTATTTTCTCCACTTCTGATATATCTATATTTATTTCAATTCCTGCTCATGTCATATAAGATGGTGATATGGGCATGAATTATTTTGATTGAAGCAGAAAATTTTTATAATAAATTTACACTTTTACCCTTTTCTATGTGTATCAATCAATTAAGCTAAAAAAGGAAATGATGATTTGAATAATAACTGTTGATTAGTATGGATCTGTCTAATTTATTCAAGGCATATTTTTGTGCTCATTTCCTTATTTATTTTGTCGCTTCTATCTGATTATTATGTTTTAGTTTGGTTGTTTTTTTTGAATTGTATTAGTTTAGTTAATTTGCAGTAAGATTGTTTTATGAATAAAAAATACTTATCAAATACTAATATTATGTCATTTTAACATTATTAATAACTCCATCTCCCTTCAATTAAAATAATATTTTGTTTATTTCAACAGTACCAAGTCTAACAAGCAACAATATCAAGCCTAAGAAGTAACAAAAAGAAAAAAATGATGAAGTAATAAATTCTACACATTTATTTATGTATCTATATCATTCATATTTTGTCGAAATATTATCATATAAGATCAAATAAAATATTTATGTGAATAAGAAAAGAAAAGAAAAAAATATTATGTTGCATTTTATAATTCATTAAATATCAAAGAGTTTATCACATTAAATTTGGAGAGGGAGAAGAATTCGGCTATCACTCTTACCTTTTTAATTAAATGTATTAAATAAATTAAAAAAGAGTAAAAATATAATTTTATTATTAAATTTTCTGCTCCTATCAAAATAATTCCTGCTCATATCATTTGCCATATATATAATTGATTTTTGTTGTATGTCATATTTTGTGTTGTTGATTTGTCATATACGAAGGAGAAATAAAGTGAAGCAAAATGAAATAAAATTAAGTTTTTGAAGTCTGGATGTTATTACATTTAGTTTTGTTTTTATTAATTAGTGTATTTTTAGTGAATCAATTCCCCATTTAACACACTTTACCGCAAACCACAACAGTTGAAGACACACGTACGCACGAAGATCACATCATGATGGCAGTATTTTTTATCATTTGAAACGAAAGATGCAACTGAATATTCAGAGGAAGAACTTCTAACAAATCTTATGGCAGATAGAGTGGTCGACGAATTCAATCTTTGGCGTTCTATGACGAGGCTTCATTAGCCTCCTAGATCTTTTTCTTTAGTCTTTTTTTCTCCTTTCTAAAATTTTGTACATACGATTTATCTTTTATCAATAAAACATAACTTTCAACTTGAGAACACTCAAAATGAGTCTAAAACCTCAATTATCCAAATATAAAGTAATCAATAAATCGTTAGCAGTCAGTCCCTAAACAGAAGGCTCGTTTCTACAATAAAGCTTTAATGTGATCCTATGTGATCTCATCAGAAGTATGGATGAGTTTTGGTACAGCCACCAAATCTCTCCCTACCACTAGCATTGTAGAAATAGATTATTAGAGAATTTAAGAGATAATATGTTTTTGATGGAGTTTAGATGAGAGGGATAAAGAGAAAAAAAGAAGATTTATTTTCATTAATCTTAAAGGAAGATTAATGGAAGTTAATTGATTTGATTAACTTGATTAAATAATATAATACTCTAGCCTATTTATAGGTTAGGATAATTATATTAAAATTAAAACAAATTAATTAATACCATAACTAACTCATACAAACTCAACCATTCATCTAAACATGATCTGAATCATAACCATTCATGTATTAACCACCACTAAAGTAGTGGAGAGACATGTGGTAACTAAACATATCAACTATAATCTCACCACAATACATGAAATGTTCATATTCAATTATTTACTCTAATAGGTCCCCGCAAGCTCAGCGGGAGATTTATCGACATTGAGCTTGGATTGTAAACTCGAGAATCGTTTAACTGACACACCAATCTTAGTACCAATTAGTATCGGTATTTACCGATTTTTTTTTGTATTTTTTTATGAACTTTTACCGGAAGAGAAGAAGAAGAAGAAGAAGGAGAAGAAGCGAAATCATTAGCTCATTTTGAAAGAATGTTGTAGTTTTTAAAGATAAAATATCAAGAAATTGGTTTTAAAGTTTTGTAGAAAAGAGAGCGTAGACTCATTTTGAGAGAATTTTTGTGGTTTTAGTGGTTTCCAGAGAAAAAAAAATCTCAAGAAATTAGTTCTAAAGTTTTGTAGAAGAGAGAGCGTTGGCTCATTTTGAGAGAATTTTGTGATTTGTGGTGGTTTTGAAGTTTTGTAGAAGATTTTTTTTTTAGGAAGAAGAAGAGAGCATTTTGAGGGATTTTGTGATTTTTAATGGTTTTATAGAAGAAGAAAAATTTCAAGAAATTGATTTTAAAGTTTTGTAGAATTTTTTTTAAGAAAGAAGAAAGAGGAAGAATGAGTTTGTACCAATGAGCAACAATTTTGGTATCGGAATTTTGTACCAATTTTGGGGTTTTTTTTTTTTAAAAGATTTGCAGTGGAAAAGAAGAACAAAAATGAGGAGGATTAACTCATATTTCGGCGTCTTGAAGAGAAAAGGGGGTTTGAACACCGTTTGCTGAAAAAAGAAATGTTATTGCCATGGATTATTGAACAAAGTCATGTATTGTTGAACAAGGACGTGTTCTTGCTATGAATTATTGAAGAAAGAAAAAGAAAATGGAGAAAGAAAAGAAAAAGAAATGTGGATCTAAATGACGTTAGTCTTGATCTCTTGATACCATGTAGAAATAGATTATTAGAGAATTTAAGAGATAATATATTTTTGATGGAGTTTAGATGAGAGAGATAAAGAGAGAAAAAGAAGATTTATTTTCATTAATCTTAAAGAGAGATTAATGGAAGTTAATTGATTTGATTAACTTGATTGAATGATACAATACTTTAGCCTATTAATAGGCTAGGATAATTATATTAAAATTAAAATAAATTAATTAATGCCATAACTAACTCATACAAACTCAATCATTCATCTAAACATGATTGAATCATAACCATTCATCTATTAACCACCACTAAAATAGTGAAGAAACATATGATAACTAAACATATCAATTATAATCTTACCACAATATTCAATTATTTATTCTAATAAGCACTGCTCCCGCATTATAGAACTCGCCTATAATATAAAATAAAAAAATATTTATAAAAATAATTTTTTTTGTCAGTAACCTAACCTTTTAAATATAAACAGAGAAATGTTAGAAAACCGCAGTAATTGGTGGCCGCGAAGAGAGTGATGAGCTGGCCTTGCACAAAACTTTCAAAACCGTCCATTACACACTCGTGGGCCCGCACTATCAATTGAAACATTACTGTTTTTGCAGCAAAGGAAAAGTATCGGAGAATAAAAAAAAATCGGACAACTAATACTCACCTGACTTATTAACTGAATAACTCCAGTACTAATCTATTTTCTCTTTCCCGACCCTTCCTTCTTCATCTTCTCTCTGCATTACAGTCTCGTCTCTGACTCCCTCTCCCTGTACTAATGTATCTTCTCTATGAATATACTTCTTGTTTTGACCAATGTTATGGATAATAATGATAGTTATTAAGTTATGAATATACAAAGTACCAAAGTTCACCTTTTTTACAAGATATATATTTTTCTATGAATATACATCTATAAGTATCTAAATTTACTCTTTGAAATTGTAGAATATCCCCTTGATGTTAATATACTTGATTTTTTATAATTTTTTCTCGATAATGATAATTATTTTGCTATGAATATACATCTATAAGTATCTAAATTCACCCTTTTATATTACAGAATATCCCCTTGCTGTTAATATACTTTTTTTTACAAATTTTTCCCAGTAATGATAATTATTTTGCTACAATATAAGTATCTAAATCCACCATTTTATATTACGAATATCCCCTTGATATTAATATACTTGTTCTTTATAATTTTTTTTAGTAATGATAATTATTTTGCTATAAATATACATCCATATGTATCTAAATTCACCATTTTATATTACAGAATATTCCCTTGCTGTTAATATACTTTTTTTTTACAAATTTTTGCCGGTAATGATAATTATTTTGCTATGAATATACACCCATAAGTATCTAAATTCACCATTTTATATTACAGAATATTTTCTTGCTTTGTTAATATACTTTTTTTTACAAATTTTTCCCGGTAATGATAATTATTTTACTATGAATATACACCCATAGGTATCTAAATTCACCATTTTCTATTACAGAGTATATATTTGCTTTGTTAATATACTTATTTTTTTACAAATTTTCCCGATAATGATAATTATTTTGATATGAATATATACCTATAAATATCTAAATTCACCCTTTTATATTACCATAATATACCCTTGCTGTTAATATACTTATTTTTTTTATAAATATTCGCGGTAATGATAATTATTTTTCTTTGAATATACATCTATAAGTACCTATATTCATCCCTTTATATTACCAGAATATACCCTTCTTTGTTATTATACTTTTTTTTTACAAATATTCGTAGTAATGATATGCTAACTTTGGTTGATTTTAAGAGAGTAAATCATGTATGTTAGAAGCGTAAATATTGGTAATATAAAACGATTTATTTATATTGATTTTGAAACTATTTTTTTACCAAAATAAATTAAAAAAATATATATATATATTGTGAAGAATGTAATAGAACACATAAAGACAACAAAAGATCATTTTTTTCTTAAAAAAATGATCTAAACAAATCTCACAAATATCGGTACAAAATATTTAACAGCAAGAGTATACTCTGGTAATATAAATGAGTTAATTTAGGTTCTTATAGGTGTATATTCATAGCAAAATAATTATCATTACTGCGAAGACAAGTATATCAACAGCAATGGTATATTCTGATAATATAAAGGGGTGAATTTAGGTATTTATAGGTGTATGTTCAAAGAAAAATAATTATTATTACCGTGAATATTTGTAAAAAAATAAGTATATTAACAACAAGGGTATATTCCGATAATATAAATAAGTGAATTTAGATACTCATAGGTGTTTAAGCTACAGTTTCGAATAATAATAATAATAATAATAATAATAATAATAATAATAATATCTTTGTATCATCTCTTTTTGTACAATTTTTTCAACATTTGGGCACGTCTTGCTATAGTAATCTGTAGCTAATTGTGCTCTAGCTGACCCCAAAAGGAGAAATGAGGCCAAAGAGACCAAAACTACTAAAGCAATCCTTGAGGCCATATTGCATGAAATATTACTGAGGTGTACTAGAACAGGTTGCTTTTGGCTTTGGAACGAGAGTACAGAGCTTATATAGAACCTAATGGAATATTTAATATTGATTAATTAATGAATTAGAATGATTGATATCATTAAACGTTGGCACCAAACGATAGCATGTGCTAGACAACAGACGGGCAGAAATGGCCAAAATTAGAGATTGTGTCGACGATTTACCGTAGATAAAAAAAAATGCAAGTTAATGTAGGAAATGCAGTCAAAATGAAAACTGATACACTCACATAAGAGAATAGAATCAAGCCAACTTTGATTTATGAGTGAAAACTAAAAATTACTATTATTACAAGTAAGATTGTATTCTGGTGTCCCTGCAAAAAAAAAAGATTGTATTCTGGTGACAAAAAGAATGGAAGGATATCGATGTGTGTTATACCTCGGAAAGAAATTGAGAGGAGGAAGATTAATGCCATATTGAGTTATTAAAAAAAAAGAAATGACTAAATACATTTAGTACATAATAGAACCAACCAGATCAAAGATGTGGGCCTCTTTGGATTGTGCTGGGCGGCTCAGTAGATCACTTGATCGCTCACCGTATATGCACATGTAGAGCAGGCAAAATCTGACTTAATCCAAAAACTTGTTCAACCCGCCCAAATCCAACCCAGACCTATGTTTAACAAGTCAATAACCCGAAATCCGACCTAAAACTCGAACCCAAAATAACACAAAATCTGAATGACCAAGGATCCAAATGATCCGAAAATCCGAAATATCAGAGATTCAAACAACCCGAATCCAAATGACTCGTAACCTGAACCTGAATGACCAACTAAATTACCCGAACTTGAATGACCTGAATCCAAATGTATTGAATGAATTGTTATAAAACTCTTAACTTCATTGTTATGCTTATATTATATATTATTTTATAATATTTTATTATGTTTTTATAATGTGAATATACTCTTTTAGAAAATGAAATATTTTTTATAGTACTTATGCGGTAATAATTAAGCACATGTGATACGATTCAGGCTAAGGCTAACGATTAGATAACATAGATAACATGACATATTATCCAAAATGACTCAATAAGTAAAATAAAAATTCATCCAACCAGATGCAAATACAATTTTTTAAGCGGAGGATGTATTCTACTTGTTAAAAAAATAACTCAAAAGTAATTCTCTTTGGCTTGTCCACTCCATGTTGTACAAAAATTGAAGGAGAACTACGTCATTAACTTTTCTAAACTTTTGTGTGAAAAAACTATGCAAAAATTGAAGGAGAACTACCAACCAATGGGAATTATCGGTCAGGTGAGTTGTTCCATGCATGTTACTCCAATCAAATTTCATGTTATGTTTGCCATATTCTTTTTCTCTAAACTATGCAAATTTTAGCCACAATCCAAGTCAACGGGCCTCTCAAACTTTTGAGCTGATTTTCATAAGAAATACAATTTAATGCACCCATATTATTTTGTACCTTTCATTGGTGGAGTTCTTTTGTGTGTCATACGATGTACACATTTTAGTATTTTATAATACTCAAAAAATACAGTCCGCGCTATCATTTCGGTTGTTTTAATGTTTAATTCTTCTTCTTCTTTTTTTTAAAAGGTGTTTAATTAATTCTTATTCAGGCTTATAAGATTGAAAACCGAAAAGATATTTTGATGAGTTCAACAATAAACGAAGCCTCTTATGACAATTAAGTTCAAGTATTTTGTTAGATGTTAGCATGAATATTTATATAGTTTAAATTGCTAGTACGCTTTGGAAATTGAGAGTTTTTTTAATTTTTAGTATATTTTTGGATATTATTTATATCGAAAAGATGGTGTAAGTGCTTTTTTTTATGTAACTAAGATAGTATCATATTTTTTTTATGAGACATGATATGTCATGACGACATTATAGCACGCCGAATTACGATGACAATATATATATATATATATATATATATATATATATATATATATAGCTCCAAGAGTTACAAAATAAACTAATGATACCACAAAACAAACAAAAGAAAATACATCTCAAAATGTTGATTAAAATGACCAGAAAACTCCTCATGATTAAGAATAAGGCATCACATTATCTGCGTAGGAGAAAGACAGGGTTCTGGATAAATTTGCTAGATAGTCACTTTAAAATTTTCCGACCTTCTAATATGTTGAAATATCAGATCCTTCAACCATCGTTTCCATAATGCACATTCTCGCGCGTCCTGAGTTGCTAACCATGATGATAAAGATATATCATTCAATGAACAATCTGAATTAAGAGTTGTCACCACCTCCAACTTATATGAGAAGAAAATACTTCTTTGATTTGGGAATTGTTCAAATGCCTCTTTCAATGCCCTACTTCTCGAAATTATCCTTGAAGTACATTATGTGTAGAAAACAACCAGCTAGTCCGGTGTTGTAAAAGCAACCAGGTGGTGTATCATACCGTATGGTTATCAATGCAGTGGAAATATAGTGAACCGAAGTTAAACTAGCATTGGATCAACCGAAAGTAGAGGGAAAAATGATTAAATAGAAGAAGAAAGTATTCAACAAGTGGAACTTAATAAAATAAACTTCTTTATTTTAAGAGTGAAAGAGAGATACAATATTATGTGGTACTTGTACCTATGAAAGCCACCCATAATGTTATGATTGGCACAAGATAAGTAGTACATACGTCCCCTCTATTTATAGACTCCTTCCACTATTAATCATGTATGAATTCAATTTGAACTAAACAACTCCTCATTCACATTCATGTATTTATAATTAATACTTACTTAGAGCATAAGCAACTCCTAGATTCATGCACCTAATTAATATCAAGAAGACCAAAATACAATGAACCATTGACCATCTAGATGGTCAATACAAATATCTCCAATACAAAATATAATTTATATGTAACTAATATAAACTACACTTTATACTTGCCACGTGTGAAGTAGACCACTTCAGCACGAACCAATGTATTTTTACCATGTGTGAAGCAAACCGCTTCAACACGAAGCAATCCATTTTTACGACGTGTGAGCCAAACCGCTTCAACATGAATAAATGCATTTTTATATTTTAACACTCTCCTTAAAATGCATTTGGACACGGCTCCCAACTTGGCCTGCAATAAATCGAATGATCTTTCAGAGTGCGACTTCATGAATTCATCCACGCTGTCTTCATTTCTTGCGTCCATAACACAAAAGGTATCACCAACTTTCCTCGAATGAAATCAACCTTCATCTTGATTTGCTTGCTTCCTGCATGATCAACCAAATTGGCCAGCAACTTCTGAGAAAATCCTCTCGATATACGTCCCGATTTACAAAGCTCAATAGACCCATCCGGCTTACGTTTCACCTTGTAGATCCATTTGCAAGTAACCGGGTCCACACGAACTTGGGTTTTGGAACGCCATCCCAAGTTTTCTTTTTTCTGAAGAGCTTGCATCTCTTTGACCATGCGCCCTTCCATGACTTCCTATCCTTCGCCTTACAAAAGCATAAAGGTTCAATATCCGTCGGTCCGGAATCAAAACATGAATATGCCGTGATGAAATTTTCATCTCTGTATCTATCTAGCCACGTTATCGTCCTAGTTGATCTCCTTGGAGCTTGTGCACCTTCTTGAGACTGCACTTTGTTGCTCCCTTATAACGTTGATCCAGCTCATTTGAGCCTGTGATAGTCAACCTAGGCAATCAAACTCTCGGACCCTCACTCTGGTAACTCATGTAATCAACATTCGGATTAACCATATGAACAACATGTGACATTGACAGATTCAACACTCCCGCTTCAGAATCACCATCACCATTACCATACAAATAAGACGCTTGACTAAACACCACATCTTGAGAGACAGTGAATTTATGACTCACCGGATCCGTACATTTTCATCCCTTCTTCTTTTCATCATAAGCAATGAAAACATACTTCCGAGTCTTAGCGTCTAACTTCATCCTCCTCTTATCCGGAACGTGAACAAAGCACGTATAATCGAACACCTTCAAATACTTCACACTTGACTTCTCACCAAACATCAACTCATGAGGTGATTTCATATTAATCGGATTGCATGATTGCTGATTAACCACATAGGTAGTGTACATCATACCTTCCACCCATAAGGCCTTAGATAAATTCTTTGCATAAATCCAACTCTTGCACATCTCCACAAGATGTCGAATTTCCACTCCATCACACCGTTTGGTGGTGTATACGCACAAGACAATTCCCATCTAATGCCATGTTTCTCGCAAAATAAGAAAACCTCCTTGGAAATAAATTCCTTTCCATTGTTGGTTTGAAACCTCTTGATCCCCTTCCCGAGATCACCTTCAACCTCCTTTCAAAATTTTCAAAATTTAGAGAACACCTCCCGTTTCTCCTTTACAAAATAAACCTAAGTGTACCGTGTAAAGTCATCGATGTGTACCAGCATATACCTAGCACCCCCATATGACCATGTCAGCATCGGGCCCATCAAATCAACCATGAATGAGCTCCAACACACCTTTATACCTTGAAACAGACCTATCGAAAAGTCGCCGATGTGATTTCTCATATTGAGACACACACATCACTACCACTTGGAAATGAAGGAGACGGAGGCCCATTAACAAGTTTCCTTGAGCGCATCACCTTCAACTTGTCCATATCCATATGCCCAAGCCTAGCATGTCAAACTGATACGCCGTTATTGTTGCTCATCTTGTCAACATATGAGGAAGAAGACAAAAGAACATACAAGTCATTTACCCTCTTACTGATGTAACAACAACTTTCACTGCGGTATTTCCTCCACTCAACTTAACACGACAATTCTCCTCATATGACCGAGTTTTCCACATTGCTAACACTTGATAGATTTCCGAAAATCACCACCATAAGAAGTAGACCCCCCCCTTCTCGGAACCTCATTCTTATCATCTTTCTTGTTAGAAATAAGAGCGTGACCTTATCCACCGAATATCGATACACTCGCCATTTGCCGAGCCGTATTCTTCGTGTTGCGCAACTCATTAGGAGTTCTCCAAATCTCAGCCGTTGATTTGCATCCCGAAATATACTCGAGTAGCTCGTGTGATAATGATCTCTTCAATACGAGCTTCGCCTTAGCATTCAGAGTAGACCAACTCTTTCATTGCATTCATTACCGTATCGTATATACAGGTAACATGCATCGGAACAAACTTCTTACCAACAACGATCTCCCATAAATCTTCACTCTTAAGATAAGACTCTATACATGTTTTTCAAATATTATAATTCGAAAAACTTAAAGCCTTAACACCAAGTCCACTAACTCGACCACCAAACTCCATTGATGCAAAATAACCGATCCTCTTTTTCACCAATGGAACGAGACCAACGTCTTCTATCACGTTTATTACCAACGTGCGTCGTCTACTACCCTCATAGAACAATCATCTTCTTCACCAAGGTAATGAGACCAACATCTTCTACCATGTTTATTACCAACGTGCATCATCTACCACACTTGAAATCTCTGATACCATGTGAAGAAAATAGCCATCTAGCCCGGTGCAATAAAAGTAACCAGGTGGTGTAATGATAACCAAGCTATTAGCAAGATAAAGTGTCTTGTATGCTTGTTTAACCGTAAATTCGCCATTTTCCACATCAGTCCATATCAATTTATCATCAACTCCATCCGAGATTGAAGGCGAGAAAGGAACGGAGAGGATAGTTGTAACAACGTGAAAACACGTCGTGGGTGTAATCACATGTTAACAGAACAATTTATAATTTTTCTAATCAAGCAAAAAGTATATACGTGGTATTGAGCAAGGGGTCGATCCACATGAAGACTGACCTTAAGTAAAACAGATTCACAAATCAATTCTCAGGTGTTAAGTGTTTTAAGCAAATTCCAAGGGCTGTGGTTTAAAAGCAGTCATTCAAGATTTCAATCAAGAGATAGTTTTGACATTCAATGTTAAGAAACAAGAATGACAGCTTCAAAAAAAAGAAAAAGAAACAAGATTGACAAATATTTAGAACTTACAAAAATAAAAACTCCACAATCAAAATCTTTTAATTTTCTTTTGATGATATTCCGGGATTCAATGATAATTTGTGAGTCTAAATAATCATTAACATCTTTAAACACAATTTAACAATTTTGGATACTAGGATTAAGTAATCTAAGCTAAGAATTTACTCAATAAATGGACTTAATTGAAGAAAAAACCTAAAACCTAATTAATCAATCTAACTCTTAGCCAAGACATTAGTTGACTAACAAGCAATTAAGTAACATATTTTAATGCTTAAACTTAATTAAAAATAATCAGCCAACCAAATTTTAATCTAGAACACAAAGCAGTGAGAATTAAGCACTAAACATCACAAAATATCAAATTGAGTAAGTTTAACACAAAATTTCATAATTCTAGCAAAAGAATATTAAGGCCTATTTCGTAGAGGACGGAACAAACTAAGCACGGTACCTGGGATCACAACCTAAGCACACAACATGAACGAAAATTCAGAGAATTGCAAGCATACATACATCACATCACTCTCTCCAACAAGGAAGATAAGCTTGTTGGAACAGTGGCACCGATGGATCTTTCTCAATAAAAAAAAGCTTACACCTTCTTTACTGACAGGGGGCAAAATAATCTGTCGCAAGCATGAATTTGGAAATTACAAATTCCCCAATGTATAAAATTTTCAATGTGGCTACTAACCAAAGAAAAAAAATGCCAACAAGAGATAAGCTTCTTGCAAGAGGACAACGGCCAACAACCGCGTGTGTACAATGCAACGCCAATGTGGCAGAAACTCATTCTCATCTTTTTGCTTAAAGCAACTATGCGAACGTAATTTGGAGGAAAAATTTTAGCCACTTAAACATAGTGGGGCCGACAATTGGATTGCATCATCCGATGCAGATCCTTCAAAGCATCTACGCCAAGATTTACAAAACTATACCCAATGAAAGTGGGGTACACTTTGGGCCACCACTTGTTGTGAGTTACGGAAAGAACGCAATGGAGGTATCTTCAGGAACTCAAGGCACACAAAAGCTTACACATTTGATCAAGCGATTATCATGGCAAATGAATGGACGTGAGCTTTTGACCCGAGGACATGATCACCTTCTACACTTAGTGGGAATAGGGGTCATGCTTGACTTCTGACCTTCCAGTCATTAGTTAAGGATAGGGCTTTAGCAATAGTATTTAGTTTATTTAGCTTCTTCTCGTTTTCAAGCATATTCATTGTAAATACCTTATTGCAACGGCTCTTTTTTTATTTATTTAATAAAACGTAACTAAACACTTATCTTTCAAAAAAATAATAATAAATAAAACGAAATGAAAATTATATCAACCTTCACATAAACACATAAAATACTATACCTACCTATAGGAAACCTAATTTCAACTTCACAATGTTCAAATGAATCTGAAACTCAATTTCAATTAACCAAACTACAAAGTATTGAATAAGGCATTCCTAGGCGCTAAGATAATACAAGCTAGTGCCTGGAGGAACTAAATAAGAACTAGTCGGGGAGATAATACAAGCTAAGATAATACACAATGTTCCCATACATTGAAGAATGGTTGTTTCTTCATAAATTAGAAGCAAGGCATGGCCATGGCACAGACACATGAAGGGAAGTATAAAGAATCTCACCTGCCCTTTGTATTCTCTTTCCAAAAGAAAACAACATTACTATATATGCACCAATATTTTATACGACATTTGATATTACAATTCACTATATATGCACCAATATTTTATACAACATTTGATATTACAATTCACTATATAATCACATGATTAATCATCAGGAAATACTCCAATAGTCAAATGTTACTCCAATAGTCAAATGTTCTGATTCAATTTTATGTACGGTAGTCTCTGTAGTCTCTTTCGTGACTACTCTGTACATAACCAAATGAAAATTATATCTACCTATGCATAAACACATCATATCAAATACTACTTACAGACTATACAAGCCTATCTGTCAACTTGAGAACACTCAAATGAGTCTAAAACCTCAATTATCCAAATATAAAGTAACCAACAGAAGGCTCGTTCTACAACAGAGCTTTAATGTTACTCTCCGTCTCATTAGAAGGATGGATAATTTTCGGTACAACCACCAAATTTCTTCCTACCACAAGCATTGCTCCTGCATTGTATACCTTGCCAATAATACAAAATAAAAATATTTATAAAAATAACTATTTTTGTCGGTAACCCCATCTTTTAAATCTATAACAGAGAAATGTTAGAAACCGCAGTAATTGGGGGCAGAGAAGAGATTGATGAGCTGGCCTTGCACGAAACGTTCAAAACCGTCCATTACACACTCCTGAGCTCGCACTATCAACTGAACGTTATTATTTTTGCAGAACTCCTTTACTCTATCATGCTGCAGTAATCACAAAAAATAGGTTTTTTTAATATAAATATAAACCCTAAAAAATGGAATTTTTTGATTACCCCAACCAAGGTTTATTAAATACTGACAAAGTGACAAGTATAAATTTTGAAGGGTAAGTTTATAAAAATAAAAAATTTAAAATTTAAAAAAAAAGAGAGAGAAAAAACTGACCCCAAATGTAACTAAATCAGGCCCTCTAGCTTTAACTTGTCAAGACTGCCATTCTCTCTAGGGTTTGACCTTAAAAAAAAAAAAAAATCAGTTAAATCACTTGAATAAAAACATAAATAGAATAAGAAACACAAAAGGTTAGATTCCAGAGATACTGACCACAAAAGATCTAAAAGGATATCTGAACCAGCTTCCATAGTAATGGGCCTCTGAAGATTGTCTATTTGCTCTACATGGTTTATGGACCGACCAATTCCACCATGCATGCATATTATTTTATTCTCTATTAAAGCTGCAAATGGAAGCCAATTAAACAGCCGGTTCATCCTGAGCCAAGTCCATAGCCCATCTCTCTCCCCCTATTATTTCCACAACCAAAATATAGTTATTACTAAAAAAATATATATTATCATAGACATGATAATAGGCATGATAGGAGATTAATTAATAGGAAGAACTGGGACTTGTTTGAGTTTTACCATTCGTTCAATGCATTCTTTACGGAAGCCAAAGAGAGCGTTGATATCAGCCGTCTCATGGCTTCCACGAATTAAATGCACATTATTTGGATACTCCACCTAGAAAATAAGGCAAATTATATTATGGTTATCATTGTTTTGTAAGAGTAAAATCATGTGGTTCGAGAATTAACACTTTTAAATTATAAATACCTTCAAAGCAAGGAGAAGAGAGATGGTTTCCAAGCTATGTTGACTGCGGTCAACATAGTCTCCCAAGAAGAGATAATCTATGTATCTAAAATTCGAAAAAATATGATTATTAAATAATAAATAATAATAGTAGTAATGATAATGATAAATAATAACAAAATAATTATGACAATATACAAACTTACTTGATGTCTCCAGCTGTAGAGGGGGCGCCATACTCATCGAAGAAGCGCATGAGATCCTCAAACTGACCATGTATATCTCCAAATATCTTAATAGGAGCTTTCAGCTTTAATAAACTTGGTTCAGTAGAAAATATCCTTTCTGCACTGTCACATAATTCAGCTATCTCATTGTAATCCAAGAAGAATCGTCTTCTCACTGGAGGCTTCCATCCCTTTGGTTTCAAAAGTTGCGCAATCATCTGTACAATAATAATAATAAATAAATAAATAAATCTGAGTTAATTAAGCATAATGGAATTCAATTAAAGGGGAGTTGTGTTATTTGGACCTTTTTAGAGACATTATGAGTGCATACTGGAATTCAATTAAAGGGGAGTTATGTTATTTGGACCTTTTTAGAGACATTATGAGTGGAGAACTGGCAGTCTAGAAGCTTCCGAGCAGCTTTAGTGCTTTCAGGAGTTGCAAAACTGACTCTCCTTGCTTCATTTTTAAATTCGTCAATTGAAAGCTGTCTAGTGATGCCATCACACTTTTCTGCTGCCACAACCTACATACATATATCAACATAACAAATTAAACGTGTATATGTATATATACTAGTCAAAGTTGCGTAAATTAATATTTAATAAAGTGCTCACTGCTCTGTGGTGCAACCTGATGAGAGCTTTACCGGAATCAGAGCTATTATTATTATTAGGAGGAATTTTTATTGGACTCCCAAATGCACCTTTAGTCTTTTCTACTACATCCAAAGAGTCTTCTATTATAACAAGGTCATCCAAAACAACACCTACAAAAATAAATAAAATAATTCTTATTTCCAAAAACTATAATAATAATTATTAGACCGCCATATATGAAAATTCGATGACCAACTGCAGCCGCAGCATGTTTGCATATCCATGTTAGAGGATTCGCAACTGCAGAGTCTGAATCGCACCACAGTCCAGTCTCTGCGTCCAGCACTGAATATTAAAATAAGGCAGAATTTTCACATATACCCTTTCCAAAATTCAAAATATTACATTATCCTTCTAGGAATGAACACAAATGGGAGGAAATAAATAAATATACCTGAGATGCTAGTAGTGTCTTGTATGATTTGGCCGCCTAGAACTGCGCCTCCAAATAAATGTAGCTTTGAGTTCACAAATACCTATTCAAAATGAAAAACACAAATTAGTGTGAAGAATATTAATTTCTTAGAGAGGGAAATTATTAAGTAAATTAAATATATATATTTACAGCTGCATGATGGTATCTTGGTGGTGAAAGAGAGAGAATAGGGGACCTTGCCCACACCCATTTCCCGTCACTGTTTATTGCAAGGCCATATACATTTGATAGTGGCTTCATAACAATTCACCAAAAAAAGTAAAAAATCAGTTCACAAATAAATTAATTATTTAGTTTATTTCTCACATAAAAACATGTAACTTACCACCGCATTACAATCCCTACCACCACATAGCAATAGAAGCCCATCGGAGCGTACACTTGCAGCCTCATACCTATGTATCAAAATTAATATAAAGCACAAATTATAAAATTTCTCAAAATAAATAAATCTTAAATTTAATGAGTATTAGCATATACTTACATGAATGGAGGTGGGCCTTCACCTTCTGGGAGAATATTCCTCCATTCATAAGACTGGGTACATGCGTCAAGGGCCCACACATCAGCTAAATGCCTTTGCCCTACGGTTTAACATTTTTTTGGTACTAAATCAAGCATTTAATGCAAATTTGTACGAGTACTTTTTGAGGCATGTAATATGAAATACTCACCATCATTTCTGCCAATTGTTAAGAGAAACCTCTCACCAATGGAAGCCGTCACATGTCCGTATCGTGTGCCCGGACCCGGTCCATGAACCACCACTCTAAATAAATTCAAAGATTAAAATTATAAGTAGAATTAATCTATCATTTAATAAAATATTATTTTCTTTTTTATTTCTAACCTATGCCATTGTGGTGTCTGTTGCGATAGATCCAAAACATGAAGATCCTGATCTGATAAACCAGCTGGACCTATTCCACCCTATTTAAAAATAAAAAACAAAGATAATATATTCATATTGTCCCAGAAAGATACACGTATTTATATTATTAACATTCCATATTGAAAAACAAGTAACTGAATTACAACCATCATACCAACAGCAGTTGAAGCATGTGCTGCTCTAGGTGAGGGCGGTTCACCAAGTGGATTCAGTCTACAAGTTCAAATACATAAATAAATGAAATACATATTTTAACTTTTTAAGTGATATTTCTCATAATAATTTACAAAAATTTCGTATTGAACCTACCTTGACCATTTATTTGATAATACATCGTAACAATGCACATCAGGGGTTGGGCCTGCAAGTGCTGTACCAAAATTGGAAATTGATTAATTAAACAGAGAGTTTTGATCTGCAGACAAAATCAGTTCTAATTTTATTTATCGGTCAATAACCTGCATTTATTTGTCTATATTAGTGAAAACATCCTACTTTACATGGATAAGAAATTAATTTAATCATGAATTCAGCTTGGAAAGTGTTGGGAAAAATAGGGGTCTTTCGGACAAAGTTCCTCTCATGGGAATTTTATTGCGCACCTTGTGAGCGGTATTATGTGATTAACTTAATTACTCGAGTAAACACTGCAAACTCGACCCGGTTCAACATATATGCAAGAGATAAACAAACACAAGCGCGACGAAATACAAGATTAATGAAAATTTCTTATATTTTTCTTTATTTCGAATGGTCAGTGACTCAGTTACATAATTAGACTAGTTGGTAAAGAAAATCACAATTAAGACACAGTTCCTTCAATTTGGCCTCTTCATACTTCTCCAGATGTCATTCAAAAAGGGAAATCAAGTAAACAAATCGATAAATTAATCAGTAAAAAAGGTTAAGCTCATCCAATACAAAACCAAAAGGCAATTAAATAAACTAATCACTAATCTCACGCACAATCAGCCCTCTCGCCCTTTTTCACATCAACTCCATCTACTTCACATAATCATGAACGCAACGAAACCAAATTGAGTCACTTACGAATCTCAGCGCTACAAAACGACGAAGATGATGGTACGGAGGAGTTACTCCAAAGCCTTGGCACCGCCAAAGAGTATAAGGCGGGGCCCTGTATATCCAGGAGCGCCCTCTTCTCCAAACGCCGGTATGGCTGTGAGAGTATGGGCGCACCTACTCCCTGGTCTGTCCTAAAAAATATGGTGTCTCGGATCAGTAGCCATGGCTGGACGAGAGAATAATTGGAAAAGGAAAAGAGAGACTGAGAGAGAGAGAGAGAGAGAGTCTGATTGATTTTGAAACGAAGTGAGTGTCCGTTTGATTTTGAAACCATTTTATATGCGATCGCAGCCCCCGCAGTTCGCATCTCTTCGAGGAGTACTTTTGGTAATTTCTTCATAAACCCCTTACTTTTCATAATTTTTGGAAGAACCTCCTGACGATTTATATTCTTGGGGTAATATCACGTATACCCTTCCAAAAACCCAAAATATCAAATTTACCCCTCCAAAGCTGAAAATATCAAATTTACCCTCTTAAACTTTATTTTATATCAAATTTACCCAAAATTCTATTTTACCATCCAAATTAATAAAAAAATACTGTATGATTTTATCACGACGGCACCGTATATATACTGTTTTCTCATTTTATATATTGTTTTGTCATTTTATATACTGTTGTTTATTCTTTGTATATTTTTTATTTTTTTACTTTTATATACTATTTTTCCATTTTATATATAGTTTTTTTCATTTTTATATATTGTTTTCACTTTAATGTATATACTGTTATTAGAAAATTAATTATATATATACTGTTATGTACATATTGTTATTAGAAAATAAATTATATATGTTGATATTGGATCCGTCGTGAATAGTCGTGCTAGAGTAAATCGTGCTCTATCAGGTCCTTAATATATATTTAAACTAAAATAAAAGTTGAGGGACCTATTAGTCAACTAAATATATTATTTATTAAAGTAATTAAGTTTTAGAAGATTAAAATATAGTTAATTTGGTAAATTGGGTAAATTTGATATTTTAGAAGTTTGAAGTGGGTAAATTTGATATTTTAGAAGTTTGATATGGGTAAATTTGATAATAGTTAAATTTTAGAAGGGCAAATTTGATATTATGAACTTTAGAGGGGCAAATTTGATATTTTTAGTTTTTGGAAGGGTATACATGATATTACCCCTATATTCTTTATTGGAAAATTTATAAAAAACCCCCTGACTTTCTTTGAAATTATGAAAAACCCCCTATCTTTTAGTTTTCTTCAAACACCCCCTATAAAGTAGATTCAATTTCTTTTTTATCCCTCATGGGGTTAACTTTAACATGAAATCTAGTTAGATGATTTTATTGACCAAAATGTCTTTCATATATGTAAGATATCAAAATTTGATTTTGATATTTTTCTATATTTTCTTAATAAGCGTAATTACCGAAATTTGATTTTGTTTTTCATATTAAATTAAATCGAAAACTTAAGCACACATGGTTATATTCATGTGGGCAAAGGCATAATTTATTTTATTTAGTGGGTTGTTAAGTAGTTAAAATATAAGGTCCTATTTGCAAACGTAAAATATATTACACATATAATCATGGGCATTATTATTAGGATTTTGTAAATATGAAACTTTGAGGGTTATATTTATAAATGAGGAAGCCAAATTCCATTTGCCACCTTCATTCTTCTTCCTCTTCATGCGCATAAATGGATGAGTGCCCCTTTTCTCTTCCATGTCCATTCATTTTTTTTACTCAAATAAGAAGAGAAGAGAGAAAGAGTAAAACCTAGTAAGGATTGATAAAATCTCGACGATTCGAAAAACGAAGGGTATAGCGATATTCTAAACGTTGAGACGAGCAAGTTGATATCCTCATTTGTGCGATTCGGCTCCGTCACCGTAAGCGCGCTTTTCAAAGCGAAGGTCTATTTCGACTAAGAACGCGTGTGCGAGACTCCGTCTCGTCAACTTTCGTGTCTTGTGCGTTAGTGAGTGAATTCTTTCCCCTTTTCTCTTATTAAGACTTGCGGTTATGTGCATATAAGGTCATTGTGTGTTCTCATTTTGTGCCTACATATTTACTTCTTTTTATTTGGTATTCTCAATTGAATAATTATGGTCATCCTCATAACATTATGATGTACAAATGAGAAATGGTTAGGGTTTCATAATTAGAGATTTCATAATTAGGGTTTCATAATTAGGGTTTTAAGTTAGAGTCTCAATAATTAGGAATTGGGAATTGGGATTAGGGTTTTGTGCTAAGTCGGAATTATAGGTTCATTATTAAACCGTAAAATTTAGTATTAATTAAATTATTTTATTATGCTAATATTTTGGGAAACTTGGAGATGTCACTTTTGGATTTGACGGGTTGTTTTGACGAGACTCGTTTGTGAATTGTACGATTTGTGATTAGTGAACCGTGACATCTAATTTGAGGGGAAGCGAGCTACTAGACGTAGTGGAAATTCCAAATTTAGTTTGGTTCAAGACGCGAGGATATATCCATGGTCGTCAAGGCTCTTGTGTGGGAATATTTGCTCTCCGCTCTATCTGGCACTTCAGTTGACCGCTACGCGTACCCTCACTTGGGAATATTATATGGGTTTTATATATATATGTAAACAAGGAATGTGTGAAAGGAATAGACTTCTAAAGTTGGATAGTAGTAATGGTACATATGAGGAATAGTTTTGTGCATTTCTTTTACCATAGAAATTCTTTGAATATTTTTAATTCTACAATTATTACTACATGTGATATTATTTTAATATTTAAAATTAGTAATATTAATTCGGCCAGAATTAGGGTTACAACTGCACTTGTGGCTTGTCTTAATATGCTAGACCCGTTTACTCACTTAGTCGCTTATGTGACTAACCACTCTTTTGTATATGTTTTGGGTCTAGGGTTTCAGGACGGTGCAGAAGGAACTAGTGGAGCTCGTGTGTGAACGGTGAGTACGACGGTTGTTATCATCACGGAGTAAAAGATGTTGTTGTTTCTAGGTTATGTATATTCTTGTACGGTTTGTATATTAGGGTTTTGTCGATGTATATATGGGCTTCCGCATCTGTTCAGGGTTTTGTTGTCTCCGTGATGTAGTTATTTCATATATATATATGTATGTGATGTTTCATATTATATTTTGGCTTTTATGCACACCTATATATATATATGAGTGATGTTGTTTTCGATTTTATTTTTTTTTGTTATCATATGATGCCTCTAGCACACATATTGTGTGTCGGCGGGTTGTCGCATCTTTATTTTTGCGGTGTGACAGCTTTTATGGTATCAGAGCAAAATATCGAAAACAATATTAGAAATCGTCGTGAGAGTGGGGTTTAGAGTCTTGATAGGCATGCCCGTCTTGTTTAAGTATTCTATATCTTGAAATAAAGCCGTATGCTCATACTTTGTTCCGCAGGATAAAGTGCCACCTAAGAAGGGACTTGTTAGTGGTCGACCTAGAGGACGGCCTGCGAAATATGAGGTGTCAGTTGAGCGGCCAATACAGAGACGACGTTATGCCTCACCCCCTCCTTCTCCAGTTGGATTCGAGACTGACTCATGTGCGAGTTCACGTGCGCCACGTCAAGCGTCCGCAAGAGTTGAGGTTCCCTTACCTCCACATTCTCCTCCTACTGTAGGCGATCAAAGGAAAGGTGAAGAACAAGCTAATCCCGAGGATCGTGGTGATCCAGCACCGCCACAACCATTTGATGCGCTAAGGTTTGTCCAGAACCTAGTTCAACATGTGGCGGATCAAGTGCGTGAACCAAGACGAGATGCCGAATCGACTCTAGTTTCCCGAATACAGGATTTTATGAAGTTGGAACCGAGGACATTTTCTGGTGCGTGTGATCCGGTCGCAGCTGATAACTGGTTGTTGGAGACAACCTAGAATCTTAAGAGAGCCCAAGTGCCTAGACGAGATTGGGTGAATGTTGCAGTTACACGTTTGCAAGGTGAGGCTTTGCAATGGTGGGATCTTCAACGTCACTCATACACCGAAGGTGTAAGAATGCCGTGGCAATGGTTTGAAGCAGCTTTTGAGGAGTTTTACATCCCTGAGGCTGCGATACGTGATTTTGAGGACCAGTTTCGAGAATTAAATCAGGGTGCACGATCGGTCGATGCATTTATTACGGATTATAACCGACTTGCTAGGTATGCATCAGCGTGGGTGCCAAATGAGAAGCGGTTAGTAAGCGAGTTTGTACGTCGCTTACATCCGGAGATAAAGAAGGATGTAGATTAGTTCGCAATGGACTATACTTTTGCTGAGGTGTGCGATGTGGCTCGTCATTATGAACGGAATTGGCTAGAACGGAGAGGAAGTGCGGGGCCGCATGTGAATGTTGAGATTGGAGGTGCGCAACCCAATCTAGTGCACAACCAAAACCGGCTAACAAAACGTTCACGTGATCGTTTTAGGAGGCCCGAGGCGAATAATAATCTGGGACAACGACCGCCGCAACAACATCAACAACCGCCCTACTGTAGGAGGTGCGGCAGAGCTCATCATGAGAGTCAGTGCTGGAGAGTTCAGGGGCGTTGTTTCAATTGCGGTGAGGCCGGTCATTTTATTAGTAGGTGTCCTCATCCACCTAGGCGGGGAAAACCCATTAAGCCAGCAGGGACCGTCACACCGTGGAGGCCAGCTACCTCGAGGAGAGGGGCGTGGTAGTGGAAGGATGTTTGCGGTTAACGCATTAGGAGGGAATGAAGCGGGGACGAGCAAACCAAAGCAGCGAAACCCGTTACGGTATATTTATGATCTCCGGTGCACCCGCATTTATTTTATTTGATTCGGGTGCTACACATTCATTTGTGGCTCGTGATTTCATGAAAAGCTATAAATGGGAATATTCCACCAATAATGCACCGCTCACGGTTTGTACACCCCTAGGTAGGTCGGTGAGTGTTAGTGAGCGTTGTGAGAGAAAGTCTGTTGTCATTAATGATCGAGAGTTTCCTGTTGATTTTACCGTTTTGGATATGTTTGAGTTCGATGCCATTTTGGGTTGGACTGGTTGTCGATGCACGGAGCGACGATTATATGTCGTGAGCAGAGGGTTTATTTCAATTTAGCAGATGGGTCACGCATCGGCGTGAAGGGTCGAAGGCTTGGTCAAAATGTTCCCATCATTTCGGCAATTGCGGCAGCATAGGCTAATGTCCGCGAATTGCATGGCTTTTCTTGTTAGCGTACAGGGAAAATCAGGTGAATTGCAGTTAGAGGAGATACCAGTAGTTAGAGAGTTTGCAGCAGTTTTTCCCGATGAACTTTCAGGTTTACCGCCAAAGAGAGAAATTGATTGTGGGATTACTGTAGTAGCTGGTACCGAACCCGTCTCAAAAATTCCATACCGCATGGCGCCTGCTGAGTTAAAAGAGTTAAAAATTTAGTTGCAGGAGTTGCTAGATAAGGGGTTTATACGGCCTAGTGTATCTCCATGGGGCGCACCTGTTCTCTTTGTGAAAAAGAAGGATGGTACATTGCGGTTGTGTGTCGATTATCGTGAACTGAATAAACTCACGGTAAAGAATCGGTATCCTCTTCCTCGCATCGATGATCTGTTTGATCAGTTGAAGGGTGCAACGGTTTTCTCAAAAATCGATCTTCGCACGGGCTATTATCAACTACGAATTAAACCTGACGATATTGACAAGACCGCTTTTCGAACTCGTTATGGGCATTATGAGTTTCTAGTTATGCCGTTTGGCCTGACAAATGCTCCTGCTTCATTTATGGCTTTGATGAACAGTGTGCTTCGCGCTTATCTAGACTCATTTGTGGTTGTATTCATTGATGATATACTGATTTATTCCCGGTCTAGGGAAGAGCACGCTGAACATCTTCGGATTGTACTACGCACTCTCTTGGACCATCAATTATATGCAAAGTTCAAAAAGTGTGAGTTTTGGTTAGAAGAAGTGGCCTTTTTAGGTCATGTAATTTCTAGAGATGGGTTGAGTGTTGACCCTGAGAAAGTAAAGGCTATTGTCGAGTGGAAGCAACCACGGAATGTGAGTGAAGTTAGAAGTTTCTTAGGGTTGGCAGGTTATTATCGACGTTTTGTTGACGGTTTCTCGAAACTTGCACTTCCTTTGACCCAGTTGACGCAAAAAGGGGTCAAGTTTGAGTGGACTGAGGCGAGAGAGCTTAGCTTTCAAGAGTTGAAAAATCGCTTAGTTTCAGCACCTGTTCTTATTGTACCTGTACAAGGTATAGAGTTTGAGGTTTATTGTGATGCGTTGGGGCAAGGTTTAGGCTGTGTGTTAATGCAAGAGCGTAGGGTAATTGCATATGCTTCGCGTCAGCTAAAGCCATATGAGAAGAATTATCCGACACATGATTTGGAGCTAGCAGCTGTGGTGTTTTCCCTTAAAATTTGGCGTCATTATCTTAATGGAGAAAAGTGCAAAATGTACACGGATCATAAGAGTTTGAAGTACATTTTTGATCAAAGAGAGCTAAATTTACGGCAGCATCGTTGGCTTGAAGTTCTTGTGCAATTATGATGTGTCTATTCAATATCATCCGGGGAAGGCGAATGTTGTAGCAGATGCATTAAGTCGTAAAAGCTATGGTAATGCAGTTACATTGTTGACAAGGCAGCCCCAAATCTTGATGGATCTTGGAAGGATGAATATTTATGTACAAGTGCCTGCTTCACAAGCCTTTTTAGCTAATTTGCGTATTCAACCTACTTTAATCGAGCGGATTCGTGAGGCACAAGCGGGTGATCCGCGGTTACAAAAGATTAGAGAGAAAATGCAAATGGGTAAGGCACCGCACTTTCATGTTGATGCAAAAGGTATGTTGCGACTTGGGAAGCGAGCGTGTGTTCCTGACCATGCTGAGATTCGGCGCGATATTTTGACTGAGGCACACGAGTCAGGTTACTCGATTCATCCTGGTGAGACAAAGATGAGTCAAGATCTTCGTCAATATTATTGGTGGCCTAAGATGTACAAAGATATCGCCGATTATGTAGCTAGGTGTCTAGTATGTCAGCAAGTTAAGACCGAGCGTAAGAAGCCAGCGGGACTTCTTCAGCCTTTACCATTGCGAGAGGGAAAATTTGAAGGGATTACAATGGATTTTGTAACTGGATTGCCTCGAACTCGTCAGGGTAACAATGCGGTTTGGGTGATTGTAGATCGGTTGACGAAAGTTGCTAATTTCCTTCCATTTAAATATGGAACCTCAGGCGAGCAGATGGCGCGTATGTATATGCGTACTATCTTTAGGCAATTCGGTATTCCTCGTGATACGCGTTTCACTTCTCATTTTTGGAGGAGTTTTCAAGCGGGGTTAGGGACAAAGATTTATTTTAGTACTGTTTACCATCCCCAAACAGATGGACAGTCTGAGAGGACGATCCAAACACTAGAAGATATGTTACGAGCTTGCGCTATTTCCATGGGTGGTTCATGGGAAGATCATTTGCATTTATGTGAGTTTGCGTACAATAATAGTTACCATGCAAGCATTGGAGTTACCCCTTTTGAGGCATTATATGGTAGACGATGTCGTACGCCTTTGTTTTGGGACCCGGTTGGTTCAGAGCGACCATTGGGTCCGGACCTTATTCAAGAGAGCGCTGATCATTTGCGGTTGATCAAAGAACGCTTGAGAACAGCTCAGGATAGGGAGAAGCAATATGCAGATTCAGGACGAAGACAAGTGGAGTTTCAGCCTGGTGATCACGTGTTATTGCGCGTTTCGCCCACGCTTAAACCTTTGTTTGTCCTCAAACAAAAAGTTCAAAAATGAGAAAATTTGTGGAAATTGGAAAAATTATTGGGGTTTTATGCAAAACCTCCCCCACCACACTTAAACTTTTGTGTAGCAAATGTTTAAGTGTGAAAGAGAAGTTTTGTAAAAATAAGAAAATAAAAATAAAGAAAGGAAAAATATGACCTGACACGACGAGTTGCCTCTCGCCAAGCGCCCTTGTTTTACGTCTTGAGCTCGACGCATTTATGCTTTCATTCTTTCCTTTCCTCGCTTTGTGGCACCGCTTCCAAATTCTGCTCATCGAACCATCTTGTATCATGATTCTCGTAAAAGGCCTTCAAGCGATGACCATTAACCTTGAATTTGATGTCTTCGCCCCTAGAAATTTCAAATACTCCAAATGGCAAGATATGGGTAATTATGTAAGGACCTGTCCATCGGCTCTTCAATTTCCCGGGATGTAATCTCAACCGAGAATTGAATAACAAAACCTTATCGCCAATTTTAAATTCCTTTTTGCGAATAAGTTTGTCGTGAGCGATGGTTAATTTTTCTTTGTAAATACGAGAATTATCATAAGCCTCAATGCGAAGCTCTTCTAATTCTTGAATTTGCAATTTCCGCAATCCCGCATCTTTTGGATAATCTTGATTTACCTTTTTGATTGCCCAAAATGCTTTGTGCTCAATTTCCACCGGTAAGTGACAACTCTTTCCATAAACGAGTTTAAAAGGAGTCATCCCTATCGGTATTTTGTATGCGGTGCGGTAGGCCCATAGAGCATCCCCAAGCCTCTGACTCCAATCCTTGCGAGAGGGGTTAACCACTTTCTCAAGGATTGATTTTATTTCCCGATTGGATATTTCGGCTTGCCCATTAGTTTGGGGATGATAAGCGGTTGACATGCGGTGTTGTACGTGATAATTTTTCAAAAGAGATTCGAGATACTTATTATTGAAATGCGAACCCCTATCGCTAATGATAGCTTTAGGTACCCCAAAACGCTGAAAGATATTCTTTTTAAGGAATTCAATCACCGTTTTGGAGTTGGCATCCCTTGTTGGTATGGCCTCAACCCTTTTTGAAACATAATCAACACACACAAGAATATATAAATACCCATTTGATTGAGGGAAAGGCCCCATGAAGTCTATCCCCCAAACATCGAAAAGCTCAAAAAACAATAAAGCTTTAAGAGGCATTTCGTTTTTGCGGGTTAGATTGCCCGTTTTTTGGCAATTTTCACAACTCTTTACAAAGGAATGAGCATCTTTATAAAGAGTTGGCCAATATAATCCACTTTGGAGTACCTTATGACTTGTGCGTTGCCCTCCAAAGTGTCCCCCACATTCTAAAGTGTGACAAAAAGAGAGTACCGAATTTATCTCGTGGTCGGGCACGCATTTGCGCACCATTTGATCGGAACAAACCTTGTAGAGGTAGGGGTCTTCCCAGAGGTAATATCGTGAGTCATTTTTTATCTTGTCCTTTTGAGCTCGAGAGAGAATGTTTGGCAATTCGCGAGTTTCGAGGTAGTTGACGATGTCTGCGTACCAAGGTGCCATGCCATGGATAGTATAGAGTTGCTCGTCGGGAAAGAGTTCGTTGATCGGAATGATATCGCCTTCGTTTGTTGGGAGTCGGCTAAGATGATCGGCCACCAAGTTTTCGGCTCCTTTTTTATCCCGAATCTCCATGTTGAACTCTTGAAGTAGAAGGATCCATCGGAGGAGGCGCGGCTTGCATTCCTTCTTTTTCATTAAGTGCTTGAGCGCAGCATGATCTGAAAATACAACAACTTTTGTCCCGACCAAGTATGATCGGAACTTTTCCAATGCAAAAACAATTGCTAATAATTCTTTTCCGTTGTTGTGTAATTCCGTTGGGCGTCATCTAAAGTTTTAGAAGCGTAGTAAATTACGTGGGGTACCTTCCCGATGCGCTGCCCCAAAACCGCCCCGACACTTAGATCACTTGCGTCGCACATGATCTCAAAGGGAAGATTCCAATCCGGTGGTTGGATAATGGGCGCTTCGCACGGTTTCCCCTTTAGTTTGTCGAATGCCGCCTTGCACGCATCGTTGAACTCGAATTTGATCTCTTTTTGGAGAAGCCTGCACATTGGTTGTGCGATTTTTGAGAAGTCTTGAATGAAACGCCGATAGAAGCCGGCGTGTCCAAGGAATGAGCGGACATCTTTCACATTACGAGGGTATGGAAGTGTCTTGATAACGTCAATTTTCGCCTTGTCGACTTCCAACCCTTTTTCTGAAATTAAATGACCTAAAACAATTCCTTGGCTCACCATAAAGTGGCACTTTTCAAAATTCAAGACAAGATTAGCTTCCACACACTTTTCCATTATTAGGCCCAAATTATGGAGACACTCGTCAAAAGAGTTGCCATAAATGGAAAAGTCATCCATAAACACCTCAATGAATTTAGAAATATATTCAGAAAAAATAGAGATCATACACCTTTGAAATGTACCAGTGTGCATTGCACAACCCGAACGGCATCCTTCGATAGGCGAATGTACCAAAGGGACACGTGAATGTTGTCTTCTTTTGGTCGTCGGGGTCGATGGCGATTTGGAAATATCCCGAAAAGCCATCCAAGAAGCAATAGTAAGGTCGTCCTGCTAATCTTTCGAGCATTTGATCGATGAAGGGAAGAGGGAAGTGGTCCTTCTTTGTTGCCGCGTTAAGTTTCCGATAGTCGATACAAACTCGCCATCCGTTCTGCACTTGCGTTGGCACCTTCTCTCCTTCGGCATTTTCCACAATCGTGATTCCCGTCTTCTTGGGAACTACATGAATTGGAGATACCCATTCCGAGTCGGCTACCGCGTAAATGATCCCCGCATCGAGAAGCTTGAGAAGCTCCTTTTTCACCACCTCCATCATGACTGGATTTAACCTTCTTTGTGCTTCTCTTGACGGTTTTGATCCCTCCTCCAAAACAATTTTGTGCATACATGTCGAGGGGCTTATACCTGGCATATCGGCCAATGTCCATCCGATTGCCTTCTTGTGTTTTCCAAGAATTTCCACCAATCGGGTTTCCTGAGCAAGAGTTAGGTTCGATGCGATGATAACGGATAATGTGTTGTTTGGTCCGAGGTATGCGTATTTAAGGTGATCGGGAAGAGGTTTGAGTTCGAGAATAGGAGCTTCCTCGATTGATGGCTTAACGCGTTCTTGCGATATTTGGAGTTTGTTGTGAGGGGAACCCGAAATGAATTTAATTTCTTCATTATGTTCTTGCTCTATTTCTTGCTTCTCTTTTGCTTGGTCGATCTCTCCCCAAACATCCTCAAAAATCGCATTGTATTCCTTCGAGTACTCTTCTTCCAATTGTTCTTCAACCATCCCATCGATCTCATCAATAATGGTTATGCTTGATACATTGTAGTCGTTAGGGTATTTTATAGTGTCAAATATGTTGAAGGTGATTTTCTCGTTGTCGAATTCCATGGACAACGTTCCTGAGTGGCAATCTATGCATGTTCGCGCGGTCCTCAAAAAGGGTCTTCCTAAGAGGATGGCGGATGAGTCGGCATTGTCGCCCATTTCAAGAATGTAGAAGTCGGCTGGGAAAACCAAACCATTCACCTTGACGAGTACATCTTCCGCGACACCGAGGACGGCGGCCGTTGAACGGTCGGCGAGTTGCACCATCACCCTTGTCTCCTTTAGGTCGCCCAAACCCAAGGTCTCGTAAACAGACCTAGGCATTACATTTATGGAGGCTCCCAAGTCGAGCATACACCTCGCGAGTTGTTGAAGACCAATGGTGCACGGAATGGCGAAAACTCCAGGGTCTTCCTCTTTTTGTGCTACTCGCGTGTTGATGCTCATCACAGAGGGTAGGTTTATCGTCTCGTTCCCCTTTAATTTTCTCTTGTTTGTGCATAGATTCTTGAAGAACTTGGCATATGGAGGATGCATTCGTATAGCATCGATAATTGGAATATTTACCTCCACCTTCTTGAACACCTCCAAAATATCTTTATCGAGTTCATCCTTCCGAGAGTTAACCGCTAGTCTAGTTGGGAATGGTGCGCGCCTCTTTTCCTTTTCTTGCGCGATTTCCCTTTCTTCGTTCTTTCCTTGTTCTTTCTCGTGAATTGGTTTTTCCTCTTTCCTGATTTCTTCTTGTGCCTCGTCTTGTTCTCGCGCGCTTGAACTTGTTTCCCCATCTTGCTTTCTTGTAACCATTAGCTCTTCTTCTTCGTCGTGTGAGCCAACCTCTTTCCCACTTCTTAGGCGTATCGCGTTGATGGGCTTGTACTCCAGAGTCCCGAACCTTGAGAAGGCAACCGATTGCCCCCTTGTCCTTTCAATACGTTGACTTCACCCGCGATCTGCTTGATTTGCATTTCCAAGTTTTGCATTTGACGCCCTTGCGTAGCTTGGTTTTGGGTAAGCGAGCTTACATCATTCTTGACGGTTCCCAACTCCGTTGTGATGTTTGTGAAATTCCCCGCCATTAATGCCATCATTTTATCAAGCTTTTCATCAAGAGAAGAGGTTTGGGAATTCGATGTGGAGGGTTGAGGAGGTTGTTGATGAGCTTGAGGTTGTTGTGGCGCTTGTGCATTTGGATGAACATACACATTCGGTTTTTGATAACCGGGATTGTGAGAATTGAGGTGGCGCATCGTCATTCCTCCAACGGAAATTTGGATGTTTCTTCCATGACTCATTGTAGGTTTGCGAGAAAGGTTGGCGTTGGTTTGAATAGTTTCCGATGGCATTGACATCTTCTTGTAGCCTATCGCACTCATCGGTCGCATGACTTGTGTCCCCACAAAACTCGCACTTCTTTGGTTCGATTTTCGCGCCCACAGCCTTGAGCATTTGACTAAATCTTGTCTCGAAATTTTGTGTGATTCTTGATTCCATTGCCTTGAGGTCAACTGTACTTGTCATGTTTACTTGACCCATTCTTCCCCCGCGTCCTTGGTTTCCTTCGGCCATGGTTTCGATAAGAGCTCGCACTTCCGATGGAGTCATGTTATTGAACGATCCTCCGGCCCGAGCATTGGAGTAATCGTGCATCGAGATCATTCATCCCTTGTAGAAATTGATCGATAAGTGAGGTCTCGTCGAGGTTATGGTTGGGGCATGATGCGCATAATCGCACAAATCGCTCGTAATATTCTTGAAGTGTCTCTCCTCTTCCTTGTTGAATCCCTGTGATTTCCTTGCGGATTTTGGCCGTCAAAGTGCTCGGGTAGTATCGTTTGAGAAAACGCGTTCCTACCTCCTGAAATGTTGTAAAAGGACCTCCTTGCAAGTGGGTTAGCCAATCCCTTGGTGCTTCTCCAAGTGTGTGGGAGAAGAGGATCAATTTGATATTATCCAAGTTATCAGATTTACCAAACAATGCGGTACATTTACGATCTAGATTATCTAAATGTGCATATGGGTTCTCATTTTTATGTCCTTCAAATATGGGTAATACATTTAATATAGATGGACTTAGTTTAAAATTTGGCACAGTTGGTATAACAATATTTCCAGGATTTCGAGGGATTTGATGGTCTAAAAGTTCCCCTAATGTTCTTTCTTGAGCCATTTTATGAGTTTGAGATGATGATGGTTTTGAATGAGAATTAGAATTAAAAAGAGTTTGAGAGTTTAGCCTTGATGATAATGAGTGAATGATTGGAGAGGTTGGAATTCTTTCTTGTGGCTCTTCCACTCGTTGTTGCTCCCAATTTTGTTCTTCTTCCTCTTGAGGCCCTTGGATGAAAGGAGAAGCCTCGTTACGTCCTTTTTGCCTTGAGTAAATTTCTTCTTGCTTGTTTTGTGCCTTATCTTTCTTGACCTTCCTTAGATGTTTGTTGATGTCCTTCTTTACAGGTGTGTGCACTTCGCCTTGCGATCTTGTCTTTCTCATGCACCTTCAAAATTCAAATGAAACAAAAACACTAGACAATTGATGAGAGGTTAGTAATAAACTCAATTAAAGCCGTCTCCCCGGCAACGGCGCCATTTGTAAATCGCGTTAAAACCGTCGTTGAATTTCACACAATTTAACAAAACAATTTATATTTCCCTATTAATTAATTACGAGTATGAGTGGTAATGAGTTTAGGGGTCGAACACAAGGAGAATGGCCTTGAGGTATTACAATTCTTTTCAAAAGTAGGTCTTGTTTTTGTTCAGATGTTGCAGACTATTTTTAGAAGGTTATTGATGTATTGAAATAAATTCGTACACAAATCCTTTGAAAATTCTTGAATAATATTTCCAAATATCCAAAAGTTGCAAATGATATGTCAATGGAAAATAGAGAATGAGATCTTCACAATGCAAGGTGAATCAATTATCACTTTTGTTCATATTTTTTATGTAATTTTCGTTTTAGTCCTCAATTTTCACAATTAGTCAACAGAGTTATTCAAAAAATCACAGAAAATCGAAAATTACTTCAAAAATCACCAAAAATTAACAGAAATTAGGAAAGCAAGTTCAGATTATGTGGTAAAAATCTCAGATCAAAATGATTGATATTCCAAAAGTTATGGTCAAAACTCAGAACATATGACAGGATTGGACAGAGAATGGTATTAGTTGTCAAAAGAGGGTGGAATTCAAATTTTATCCAAATAACAACTCATTTAAAATTCAGATTAAGAAACTACACTTCAAAATGAATTACTGAGATCTAGATTTTTTATTTATAGGATTTTTCTACTAATTTCTAAAAATCGTAGAAAAACAGTCAGAATCAAAAATCAAGAACATGAAATTAAAAAGTCAAGACTTTGCACAGATTTTTTTCTTACAAATTTAACATAAAAGCATTGGGCACATATTATATGAAAGTTGTTCTAAAATATCTAAAGAAATACAAAATATTTTTTTTATGATTTTCTTTGATCAGATCTGAGATCAAACAATTTCTTTACTGAAACTGATAAAAATAAAATGCAGAAAATTGTGTTTTTGAATTAATAGGATAAAAGTAGGGATTTTTAAGGCAATTTGATCAAGAATTGTATCATTAATCACTAAATATTCAGTTTATCAGAATTGGCACAAGTTTGAATTATTTCCAACCAGAAAAATTCAGCAAATAGATCAAAAATTCAGATCAAACACCAATCAACCAACTAGTGTTTGATCTCAATTTTTGAACTAAAAACTTCACTAAATCAAGCAAAAACCTCAACCAAGATTCAAGATGATAAAATGGACTAACATGCATGAAAAATTCAGTTCTAAATGACCTAATTAATTCAACCAAATCGATTAAATCAAGAAAAATCCAGATTTAACAGCATATTATGAACAGTACCAAATCAGTCAATTTAATTCAAATTAAAGCAAGATTTCAAACAATTCTATCACAAAAAGCCTATCCCTACAAGATTCTACTCACACATGATAAGATCAACCGAAATTAGGCATGTGTTCATCATGTTCTTTTACAAATTGGATCTTGTGATCCAAAATTGAATATAAGAGATTAAATAAAAATTGGATCGAACCGAGACGTGGAAGATCAACCAGAAACTTCCTTGAGCCGATTTGAACCTCCAACTGATGCTTGATTCCAGCCGAACCAATCAATTGCCTTTTTCACCCAAATCAACCCGAATTGGTGAATTTCACTCAAACTCGAAAATTGAAGCTCGAAAAGCTCTGAGATTCAGTAATGGAGTTACTGAAGCTTTAAGAAGATGATTGGAGAGTAATGTGTTGAAAAGAATTTGGAGAATGGAAGAATGATTTCTTTGAATGGGTTGATTGGTCGAATTTATAGAGAGGATGGTCTGGAGAATAGGGGACAAACCGAGCGATTCCATTGGCTCAGGCAGATCAAGTGGAGTGTACTGAGGATCTGGACGAAATTTCGTTGAATTCTGTTGAGATTTGATCTGGTTTTGGTTGGAAAATCAATTCCTCTGTTTTTGGCGGAACGATCAGATTTCGATCTGAAGTTTTAACGCGCTAGCGGTTTTAATTCGTTGAATCACTGACAGTGGTCCCCACTTGGATTTGCTACGCTGAAATGGGTCATAAGTCGCGTGAAACGAGTCATTTCATTAGAGTGAGAGTGGCGCTGAGTTTGAATTGTTCTGTTGATCTTTTATGGCGGAACGGGTCGAAAGCGCGTGAAAACGGGTTATTTCTGAGCAAAAATGGCGCTCAATTTAATTAACGTTTGTTCCGATTTTCAGTGGCGTGTGAGCGTGCAATCCGTCCTAAAACAATCTTCTGACGGGTTTTGGTTTCGCAACGATGGATTTTGGATCCATTTCCTGATCGGGTTCTAACTCCATTTTACCCGATTCCGAACTCAGTGATCAAACTCGACATCTAGTTCATTTCAGCTCGAGTTGTCAACCTAGTTTGCTTCCTCTCATCCTCACGAACGCGTAGAGCTTTGAAGCGCAACAAACGGTTGAGAATTCGTTGAGTTTGGCCATTTTGAAACCGGGTTTCGGCTTCGTCCGCCATTGATGACTGTTCAAGCTCAAACCTTGCTCTCTAAGCCGCAGCAGCTTCACTCTAGCATTCAGGCTTCTTTCCTCACTTCCTCACGATGCTCGTTGCGTTTTATACGTCAATTCTTCCCTTAATTCATGAATTTCCGTCATTAACCGAACTCAGCGAAAATAACCCATCAGAACACAAAATCGTGAATCAAAACGAGATTTCAAGTTGTTTTTCTATCGAATTGATGCTTCGGAATCCATTAAGAGACCCCACTGAAGCTATTCGACTCGTCAAACATCATCACTGTGTGAGAAAAATGCGAGAAGACCGATTGAATTCATCACACTGCCGAAATTCCGACCGTTGGATCATCCAGTTTGAAAAGTTCATTGAGGATTTCGTCGAACAGATTACTCAAACACAGATTTCTCGCTCGATTTTGCATCATTCAACGAGTTCTTCATACGGTTAGATAGGGTAGACGATGGAGAAGAGAATGAGATCGGTTTTGGCTTGAATGGATGATGGTGGATGGCACGGCAGATCAACCATGGTTTCGGTCCATTTTTGGCACCTGTTTTGGCCGAATTCCGGCGATCGCCGGAATTTTCAAGACCGGAGAATGGCACCGGCATGTTCCTTTCGTCATGCTGAATCCATGGCTGGCCGGTTTGTTCAGTTTCGAGCAAAATTTCGGAATTTGGATGTTGAAGAAGACGGGTTTGACCTAGTCAACCGTTGACTTTGACTAGTTTGATTTGATTTTCAATTAGTGATTCTGAGAGTTGTTGAAGGTTTCTGATTACGAGGGTTGTACCATTGGATTCGTCTCGTCGAGCTTTTCGTTTTGATATACCGTTTGACCCATTTCTAAAAAGTTGACTTTTGGTCAATTCAGCGTTTTTGGCATTTGGCTTGGTTTGATTTGGTTGTAAAAAGGTTTTTGACTTGTTGTAGAAGTTAGAGGAATTTCTTTGTGGGGTGTTTGAGGTTTTTAATTTGCCATTTTTGGCGCATTATTCGCGTTTTGGTCCAATTCTTTATCTTACGGCCTTTTCGCCTGTAAAATCACACAAAAACGTATTAAGAGGTTTCAAATTATGTTCTTTGAATTGTGAGTATTTTTCATACCTTTAATGTGAATTATGATTGAATTTGAGATGATAAAAACCCTAAAAATGTGTATAAAAATACACATTACAGCATCGTTGGCTTGAAGTTCTGTGCAATTATGATGTGTCTATTCAATATCATCCGGGGAAGGCGAATGTTGTAGCAGATGCATTAAGTCGTAAAAGCTATGGTAATGCAGTTACATTGTTGACAAGGCAGCCCCAAATCTTGATGGATCTTGGAAGGATGAATATTTATGTACAAGTGCCTGCTTCACAAGCCTTTTTAGCTAATTTGCGTATTCAACCTACTTTAATCGAGCGGATTCGTGAGGCACAAGCGGGTGATCCGCGGTTACAAAAGATTAGAGAGAAAATGCAAATGGGTAAGGCACCGCACTTTCATGTTGATGCAAAAGGTATGTTGCGACTTGGGAAGCGAGCGTGTGTTCCTGACCATGCTGAGATTCGGCGCGATATTTTGACTGAGGCACACAAGTCAGGTTACTCGATTCATCCTGGTGAGACAAAGATGAGTCAAGATCTTCGTCAATATTATTGGTGGCCTAAGATGTACAAAGATATCGCTGATTATGTAGCTAGGTGTCTAGTATGTCAGCAAGTTAAGGCCGAGCGTAAGAAGCCAGCGGGACTTCTTCAGCCTTTACCATTGCGAGAGGGAAAATTTGAAGGGATTACAATGGATTTTGTAACTGGATTGCCTCGAACTCGTCAGGGTAACAATGCGGTTTGGGTGATTGTAGATCGGTTGACGAAAGTTGCTAATTTCCTTCCATTTAAATATGGAACCTCAGGCGAGCAGATGGCGCGTATGTATATGCGTACTATCTTTAGGCAATTCGGTATTCCTCGTGATACGCGTTTCACTTCTCATTTTTGGAGGAGTTTTCAAGCGGGGTTAGGGACAAAGATTTATTTTAGTACTGTTTACCATCCCCAAACAGATGGACAGTCTGAGAGGACGATCCAAACACTAGAAGATATGTTACGAGCTTGCGCTATTTCCATGGGTGGTTCATGGGAAGATCATTTGCATTTATGTGAGTTTGCGTACAATAATAGTTACCATGCAAGCATTGGAGTTACCCCTTTTGAGGCATTATATGGTAGACGATGTCGTACGCCTTTGTTTTGGGACCCGGTTGGTTCAGAGCGACCATTGGGTCCGGACCTTATTCAAGAGAGCGCTGATCATTTGCGGTTGATCAAAGAACGCTTGAGAACAGCTCAGGATAGGGAGAAGCAATATGCAGATTCAGGACGAAGACAAGTGGAGTTTCAGCCTGGTGATCACGTGTTATTGCGCGTTTCGCCCACGCGGGGTATCATGCGCTTTGGGGTAAAAGGTAAGCTAAGTCCGAAATATATTGGACCATTTGAGATTCTCGAGCGAATTGGAGCGTGTGCTTATCGTTTAGCGTTGCCCCCGGCCTTATCCGAGGTCCATGATGTATTTCATGTCTCACAACTTCGTAAATATTTGCGAGGTGAAGGTCATGTCCTTGACTTCACAACTCTCCATTTTGAACCCAATTTGACCTATGAGGAGATTCCATTACGCATTTTAGATACTCGCGAGCAAATTTTGCATAGTAAGGTAATTAGATATGTGAAGTTCCAATGGAATAACCATTCCGAGCGAGAAGCAACATGGGAGCGTGAAGAGGAGATGCAAAAACGATATCCGGAACTTTTCCATAAATAGGTTAGTTTCTATGTTTAGAGGACTAAACATCTTTTTAAGGGGGGAATGATGTAAGATATCAAAATTTGATTTTGATATTTTTCTATATTTTCTTAATAAGCGTAATTACCGAAATTTGATTTTGTTTTTCATATTAAATTAAATCGAAAACTTAAGCACACATGGTTATATTCATGTGGGCAAAGGCATAATTTATTTTATTTAGTGGGTTGTTAAGTAGTTAAAATATAAGGTTCTATTTGCAAAGGTAAAATATATTACACATATAATCATGGGCATTATTATTGGGATTTTGTAAATATGAAACTTTGAGGGTTATATTTATAAATGAGGAAGCCAAATTCCATTTGCCAGCTTCATTCTTCTTCCTCTTCATGCGCATAAATGGATGAGTGCCCCTTTTCTCTTCCATGTCCATTCATTTTTTTTACTCAAATAAGAAGAGAAGGGAGAAAGAGTAAAACCTAGTAAGGATTGATAAAATCTCGACAATTCGAAAAACGAAGGGTATAGCGATATTCTAAACGTTGAGACGAGCAAGTTGATATCCTCATTTGTGCGATTCGGCTCCGTCACCGTAAGCGCGCTTTTCAAAGCGAAGGTCTATTTCGACTAAGAACGCGTGTGCGAGACTCCGTCTCGTCAACTTTCGTGTCTTGTGCGTTAGTGAGTGAATTCTTTCCCCTTTTCTCTTATTAAGACTTGCGGTTATGTGCATATAAGGTCATTGTGTGTTCTCATTTTGTGCCTACATATTTACTTCTTTTTATTTGATATTCTCAATTGAATAATTATGGTCATCCTCATAACATTATGATGTACAAATGAGAAATGGTTAGGGTTTCATAATTAGAGATTTCATAATTAGGGTTTCATAATTAGGGTTTTAAGTTAGAGTCTCAATAATTAGGAATTGGGAATTGGGATTAGGGTTTTGTGCTAAGTCGGAATTATAGATTCATTATTAAACCGTAAAATTTAGTATTAATTAAATTATTTTATTATGCTAATATTTTGGGAAACTTGGAGATGTCACTTTTGGATTTGACAGGTTGTTTTGACGAGACTCGTTTGTGAATTGTACGATTTGTGATTAGTGAACCGTGACATCTAATTTGAGGGGAAGCGAGCTACTAGACGTAGTGAAAATTCCAAATTTAGTTTGGTTCAAGACGCGAGGATATATCCATGGTCGTCAAGGCTCTTGTGTGGGAATACGCGATTCCCGAGCTATGTGATTCTCCAGAAGAGTTGGATTTGCTCTCCGCTCTATCTGGCACTTCAATTGACCGCTACGCGTACCCTCACTTGGGAATATTATATGGGTTATATATATATATGTAAACAAGGAATGTGTGAAAGGAATAGACTTCTAAAGTTGGATAGTAGTAATGGTACATATGAGGAATAGTTTTGTGCATTTCTTTTACCTTAGAAATTCTTTGAATATTTTTAATTCTACAATTATTACTACATGTGATTTTATTTTAATATTTAAAATTAGTAATATCAATTCGGCCAGAATTAGGGTTACAACTGCACTTGTGGCTTGTCTTAATAAGCTAGACCCATTTACTCACTTAGTCGCTTATGTGACTAACCACTCTTTTGTATATGTTTTGGGTCTAGGGTTTCAGGACGGTGCAGAAGGAACTAGTGGAGCTCGTGTGTGAACGGTGAGTACGACGGTTGTTATCATCACGGAGTAAAAGATGTTGTTGTTTCTAGGTTATGTATATTCTTGTGCGGTTTGTATATTAGGGTTTTGTCGATGTATATATGGGCTTCCGCATCTGTTCAGGGTTTTGTTGTCTCCGTGATGTAGTTATTTCATATATATATATGTATGTGATGTTTCATATTATATTTTGGCTTTTATGCACAGCTATATATATATATATGAGTGATGTTGTTTTCGATTTTATTTTTTTTTGTTATCATATGATGCCTCTAGCACACATATTGTGTGTCGGCGGGTTGTCGCATCTTTATTTTTGCGGTGTGACAATATATTTTAAGGTTCTTTATTTTCCTTATTCAATTTTGTTAAATTTAAAACAACAAATAAAAAATCAAGACACAATTAATATATTACGACATAATACCTTTTTATAAATATAATTTTTTATTTTTTCTTATTATATCGTAAAATATTTTATTACAAAAATATATTAATAATAAATAAATAATAGTAAAAAAATCAAAGGAAAAACATTTTTTTCAAAAATATTATATAAAATATTAATTTTTTCTAGATTAGTTTTTTGGTTTTTTTATTTTAAATTGAAGAAAATAAAAAAGTAGAAATCTTAGTATATATAAGGGGCATTTTTGTCAACATAAAGAGTTAACTAGAAGGGATGTTAATGTTAACCCCATAGGGGCAAAAGAAAAATTGTATTTACTTTATAGGGGGGTTTTGGAAAAAATAAAAAGATAGGGGATTTTTGATAATTTTCAGAAAAGTTAGGGGGTTTTTGAAGAATTTCCCTTCTTTATTTAAGTCCCTCCACTTAAAATAAACTAATTTTGTTAGATTTGACCCATATTTATGAGTTGAGAGAATTTGTTAAATATGTGCTACATAAGATTGTATTTGCCGGAATTATCAATGACATTTTACGACACGTCACTTATGGTACTAGTTATGTATCCTTTTTTTATATGGATCAAGATACAATTCAGATATTAAACGATTCCGGATGCAGTTCGTATATTCTGGATACAAATACAAAAATGGATTATATTAGTATTTACTAGTATAATACTCGCACTTCGCTATGAATATTTCAATTTTATTATTTATTCAATCTATAATGTATATATTGTAATTATCAAAATTCAAACTAAAAGTTTGAAATAAATTCATAATACCTAAATAATTTATAATAATTATGTTAAATAAGTTAACTAACTTTAAAATCATTTTCAATTACATCATAAAATATTCTATCAATTTATTATTTATTCAAAAATATTTTCTATATCACATCTAATTTTATAATGACGAATAACTCTATACAAATAAATTTACATATGAGAAATAGAACAATATAAATGACGAATTCATAAAAAAATGAAAAATAATAACCCACTAAATAATTTGGATAATTAATTTATGGCTTCAATTTATGTTTGCACTTTTGTGGTTAAAACGATCCGAATTATATATAAATTAATCACATATATTTTTTCTAAACTTGTAATGCATTAAGTAATATAATATAGTTTTCAATACTCTAAATTTTTTTTTGATATGATAGTTCTAACATAATTGGAGATATAACACGAAATATTAATCTAACTGATCATATGATATTGTGGTAATAATTTAAATGGAAAGCTAAGATTTGAGAAATTTTTTGATCGGACGACAGAGAGAAAATTCATGATAGACCTCTTGAGAATGCTCAAAGAGAGAAAAAAAATAAGGTATGAGTTAATGAGTATATCATTTTTTTACATATTCTCTTATATAGTATATATTCACATATTTTAGCATAAAAAAATTAAATTGGAACCATAACAATATGGAGTTCAAAATGAAGAGAAAAATCCAACAATTTTAGATTTGACGATTTTAACATGAGAAATAAAATATTTCATTAAGAAAGAAAAGAAAAAATATTTAATGGGTGTACTCTTTATATTATATTTGTATTAATATTTAACATAACTTTGAATCATGATTCATTAAAACCATCTGAAGAAAGAAAAGAAAAAATATTTATATTTAATGAGTGAACTCTTCATACTATATTTGTATTAATATGTAACATAACTTTGAACGATTCTTTGAAACCATCTGATTAAGATCTGATAGCTAGAAACAAATTCAACGGTTCTTACTAAATCGGGATGGAACACAAAATATTAATTGAACCAATTATATGATTATATTTTAATAACTACACAAATGTTGCCATAAAATATCAATAAATTTGAGAAAATGAAAGATTGAGATTTGACAAAAATTTTGATCGAACGTTCGAGATAAAAGTGATGATGTGGCTCATTGAGAGGGCTCAAAAGGAGGTGAAAAATAAGAGTTGGGGTTAATTTTATAGCTTCAAAAATATATTGAATTTATATAAGAAGATATTTTACTTTATAAAATATTATCATTATTTGATAAAAAATATAAAAAATATAGAAAAATCATCATAAAAAAATATGAATATGTAAAATAAAAGACCATCAATTTACCATATACATGTGTATTATAACCTTTTTAAATTATTAAACCGGTAGACTTTTAAATATTTTAATAAGGTATTTAAATACATACAAAAATGAAGAGACCGAAACTCAGGACCACCTATCCAAGCTGATAAGTCATTAATTATATACATTTAATACCCTATACATATGTGATATTACACCATTATATGCATTAATATTCTATTTATATGGATAATAATCACAACTTGAATGTTAATACATCATTAATTATATACATTTAATACCTTATACATATGTGATATTACACCATTATATGCATTAATATTCTATTTATATGGATAATAATCACAACTTGAATGTTAATACTACTAATGATACATTTATGTGAATTCATGTGCAATTTGGATGGAGCATAACTTGGAGAAAAGATATTGGAGCACAAGATGGATATATCAATCATCATTCGGACCTGCTGACATAGGCGCAACATTTCATCCATAACTCATAATCTGGGCCTCTTCTATATTTATACTACATACCGTTGGAAAGAAGAGAACATGACCCACAATTAATTCCATATCACCAGAGCCCAATTTCGAAGTCTACATGTCCCAAATTGACCATCTTCTGGACATATCTTACATACACTTTGCATTCGCTATTCATGTCTTTACCATGCTCGTTCACACTCTTTGCATGAGGCTTCATTCATCCCTCATGATCACCTTTTGAGAGGCATTATAACTAGGTGCAAGGCATCTCTTCTACCTCACTTTTTTAACTTCATCATTCTCTCTCTTGGAGTTGGGCTAGTCAAACAAGCTTCATCCTTCCATCCACGCTTCATTAATGGGTTCTATCATTATTTTCTTTTCTTTCTTTTTCATGTATTTTGAGTAAGCCCTTCGAGGCGTAGTTAGTGTTTATATTTTTGTATTGTAACTTTTGAGACCATTAATAATGAATTTCATTTGAACGGTTATTATTCTGTTTTCATTTACTTATTATCTTTCATGCTCAATGAATTATTTTAAGTTTATTTCGGTCAATTCTATGTTCAATAGTAATTAACAAGGGCTACAAAACTCCTATGGTCGCTTTGCTCAATAGCTTCCATTAGAATTTGAATACTAGCCAAATGCAAATAGCTCACAACGATCTAAACAGTTCTTAACAAGCTCATTGTTTAAGAGGTTTTGATTTGTCTAAATAACCAATGATTCCTATTGAATTAATTATGATATTCAAGTAGGTTAGTGTTTTTATTTATGAACTCATCTAAATTAAAATCCTATCTTTTTGTTTGAGTTATTTATCGGTTAGAGCTCATCTTACCACACTTAATAGATTAATTCCAAATTCATTATTATAATCATGGATAAAGTTACACACAAATTCACTACACAAAACTATGTCTCATTTTAGAAAACCACCACATCTCTTAATCTTTTCTCTAAGTTTTATATTTAATTGTTACTTTCATTTTCATTTTGTTACAATCAATCATCAACAAACCCCCCCCCCCAATTTGTGTTTCTTGTTTTAGGTTTTGTGTCCGGTTTTATTTACGGTCTTGGTTTTTCTTTATTTTAGTTTTCTATTTTTGTTTGAGTCTATTTTTCATTAGAGAAGTTATTTTTTCACTTAGTTTAGTCTAAATAGCTCTCTGTGGTTCGACCTCTACTTTCACTGTCTACTTTATTGTAGTTAAGTCTAGGGTTATAAATTTCAATTGGTAAGTATAAAACGACTACAAAAATATATCTTATCACAGGCTGAAACACTCCGGCCAAGAAAATGCAAACCGCGACTGTGAGACTGATAGCGTCCACGATACTCCTCCCCCCCCCCACACACACACCCGACCAATGAAAGCCGACTCAGGGATTTGCTGGCCAGTGACTCGTTCCCAGATGATAACCTAGTTATCTCGATATTTGAACAAACTCTTGATACATAGACATAGCAAATTACCTAGCCGGAAAAATCTTACCGCCGGATTTATCATATTGGCAGAGGAAGAAATTATTTTCGGAGTTGAACCGTTGTTCTATAAATTGGCACTAAGCAGTCTTTATAGAAGATATGTACCCGATGACGAGATTGAGGGCATTATCAAACATTGTCACTCTTCACCTTATAGAGAACATGTGAGCACGGCCAAGTTGCCCCAAAGATTCTTCAAGCCGGATTCTTTTGGCCAACCCTCTTCAAGAGTGTACACAATTATGTGTTAGCTTTTGATAATTGCCAGCGAACATGAACATCTCAAGGAAGCATAAGATGTCGCTGACAAATATTCTAGAAGTCGAAGTATTCGGCATTTTGGTAATAGATATCATGGCGCCATTTCCACCAACTTGCGGCAGCACCTACATCCTAGTCACAGTGAATTATGTGTCCATGTGAGTAAAAGCAATTGCGACATCAGCCGCCGACGCGAAAGTGGTTACGAGGTTCTTGAGAAAGATGATCTTCACTCAGTTTTGTTGAGCCAAGAATCCTAATAAACAACGGAGGAACATATTTCATAAGCCCCCAACTAACCATGTTATTGGAGAAATACGGTGCTTACCACCGTGTGGCAACACCATATCACCGTTAGACGAACGAGAAAGGGGAGTTTCAAGTCGGGAGATAAAGGCGATACTAAAGAAACTATGTCCCGATCTTGTAAGAATTGGGCGCAGAATCTTAATGAAGCATTTTGCGTCCACCACACCGCGTTCAAAACCCTTACACGAATGACCCCATATAAAATTATGTACGCCTGGCAGTATTGCAAATAATGGTATGTTGCGGCGCTATAGCAATTCGGAGAAGCTAAATGCTGCGATGCAACAGTTTTGTTGCTATTTAGTATTTTTCAACAATTTAGCGGTGAAGCGCTACACAATAGCGTTTTGAACGTGTGTTGTTCTGTAAAGGTCTACAATAGCATTTTTTTTATGTGTTGGGTTTCGCACGTTCCTAACACAGCGGAAAAACAAAAATTAAATCTGAAACACAAAAGAAGGATCCGTGAATTACAATTAAATAAAAAAAACTTATAAAGTTGTATATTCGAATTACGCTTAATCGGTGTCGTAAAATCGAATTCGGTTGAAGACTCCTCTTGACCGATTCCAAACCGGTTTCCCAAACCGATTCCTTAATTGCTTTGCCTCACTAGTCTTACACACACCTCTTTAAACAATCCGATTCTCAAACCGACTCACGGTTTTAACCTGAATGACAAGATGTCGTGCACCGTTTCATCCTCTACCATTATCCACATGAACAACCCCTTTGAACGGATGAAGAACAATATAAACTAGTATATGTTCTTCACTTTTTCTCTCACAGAAAATTCAAGATGATGAAATTTCGGATTTTTCTATTTCTCTTTTTCTTTTGTCTCACAAAACTAGAATAATAATAATGAACGGTGTAATCCAAAATTTGAGTCTCCCTTGGGTTTATATAGTCTCATCCCTTCAAGAGTTATCATAAGTTATTGTATCCTATGTGCATGATAATTATGTAATCATATATGTAGTACACCTTATCATATAAGATGCATGATTATGTGTGGCACTTGACTATATATTTCTTCATACAATTCATCACAAGAGGCCTAAAGATATCTCTCTCATTTATGAGAGGAACAATCCCGTCTTTATTGCACTTATCACTCCACATGATTCATTAAATACCCAATCATAACCGTCATGACCACATGGTTAAAGGCGTAAATACAGTATATGATCTCTAACATATACTTATGTTAATGACTTAATAATTCTTATTCATGATCAGTAAAACGTGATCATCAGTCAACTAACATATTGATGTACATTCATAGCTTATTAAAAGTATGTTTGTCTCACATCCTATGAATGACCAGGCACGATTTATAATAGCATTTATAACACTTTATGGTTTTACTATCAAAGTCACATACTTTAATGACATAAAGTTGAATTGCTTCTTCATGGTTCATTTTAAGTAATGAGAATAAAATAACCAATACGCACTTTTTATATAAAATATCTCCAAATAAACGTAATGTTTGTTCAACACAATTCATACCTATAGGTCTCAAATATATTGGTCTACGACATACTACTAACACAATGGATATGTTGTATCTTAATATTTTAATATTAATTATATTTTGATTTTGGACAGATAACTTTTAGCAAGGACATTTCAAACTTTTGTTGTTAATATTTCAATATTAATCATATTTTAGTGTTGCGTATTTCTTCTTTTAGATTTTGTAGTATATATATTATGTACTGGTATATAGGCAAAAATATTTACACATATTATACACTACAAAAATATAGCTCCGCAACATCGTGCGCTATACGCTATTCGCTTCATGAAAAACCTAAACATGACACTCCACAAAATGCAATATGCAACATTGATAAATATTATAGATTAAATAAAGTACAAATTTTTACAGTAAAGGATTTCTTTTATTTAAATATTATTATTTTTTTCAGTTTGAATTAATTTCTATCTAATACTATCTAATATTCATTAATATTAATTAAAATTAACTTAGAGATTTAGCATACCACTTGCTTGTTGAATTGGATCACAAGGCACTCTGGCTATCAAATGTCAAGTTTCGACCTAAAAACCACAAGTGAGGAGAGTAAGGGCGTGTAAAGAGAGAGAAGGGGAAGAGAGGGATTTTACCTTACTATATAATTTTAAATGGAGGTGAATGGACGGAAAGGGATGGAAATATTTCACCTCCATTCACCTCTTAGGCCCATTTTTTGTTCCCTTCCAAATTGGGGGATAATGGAGGTGAAACAAATTTAAAACAATAAAATACCTAAAATAAACTTCCTATATTTATTATATGACAAATATGACCCACTTATACTTAAAATACCCAAAATATCCTTATAACCTTTATTAACCTCCTTAATCAAAATGGAGCAAGACAAATTTCTCCCTTCCCTTCCCATTCTTTGCCATCCCCTCTTCACTCCTCCCCTTCCTTCCCCTCCCCTCCAACAAAAAATTCTGGAGCACTCCCTAGTGGAACTACACGAGTTAGAGGAGTTGACACTGGAGGCCTACGAACATAGGTTTGCTTATGTGTACATATCTATATATTTAAATATACATAATTAAAATTTTAAAACATATTTTATTAAATTATTTTATGTTTAATTAACAACAAACTTAAAAAAAACTACAGATGTGAAACTTCTCCTAATTAACCTCATAACTTTAATTTTCAACTATTTTGAGTATTCTCATTGTGTCACAACACAACATTCAAATTATGTGATGAGGTATGAATAAATAAAAATCATTGATTGACTAGTAATTTTCTATGACTAAAATTTTTTTTGTAGACTTTTACGTTTTTGTTATTTTACAAGAACTTTTAAGAATTTTTAGAAAGCCAAATCGTCCTTTATTGATGACATGAGGTGTTCTCGTTGGTTTAATTAATGTTAAGCTGATTTTATCCAATTGTTTATCAGTTAGGATTATTTGTCTCCATATATTAATTCTAGTTGAAGATAAAGAGTTTATGCATCAAAATACATAATTTTTCGTCTAAAAATTATTGATTATTAAGCAAATATTTTATTTCTTCTACTAACACTTTCACATATAATTTTGTGTGAATTTTTTCTTTGTTTTGAACTCCACATTGATATAATTCCGATTTAATTTATGTATTTACTTAAGTATGTAAAAATGAATTATGAAAAAAATTATTATATAAGACACATCTAAGTAAAATATTGTATATTTAGAAAAGTAAAATAACATAATTAGATTTTAGAATAAGATGGACTAAATATATGATAATATCAAAGATTATGTATGATAAAACTATGTAAATAATGAATATTTAGAAAATAAAATTTATATAGTTAGACTTCTAAATTGTATTGTAGTAAATTGATTAACCCATATATATTTTTTTCACATGTTTTCTCAATTCTCATTGAGGCACATCACCCATTTTCTATCATTTGTCCAATGATAAACTTTTTCAAATCATAGTATTTCATATCTCAAATTCATTGATATTCTTTGACAACTTAAGTGTGGTTTTAATCAACACATCATCATATAATGATTTCTTGAGAACCATCAAATCATTAGTTTCTCAAATATGTTGATAATTTAAACAATATTTTTGGCACAACATCATATGAGTTGTTAGATTAATATTCCGTGTTGTATCCGTAATTTCACGAAATTGCTATATCCAAATAGTTCTCAAGTTGTTGAGAACCACGTTATATTACTTTATGTGCAGAATTTTGAGAACTAAAAAAAATAAACAATAGAATTTTTTTTGCTTTTACTTATCTAATTATTTATCAGTTGAGATTATTTGTGTCCAAATGTTAATTCAAGTTGAAGATGAATAGTTTACCCATCGAAATACATATTTTTTTTCTTTTATTCTTAAGAAATAGTAATTATTAGAAATAAGCTCATTTTAGCATCCTAAACTATTGGGTTTGTTCACTTTTCATCCTTAATTATTTTCTGAGCATTTTTGCACCCTCAACTATTTAAAATGAACACATGTGTACCCTCCATTCATTAAATGCCCAGTTAACAATTAAGTGATGACATGAAAGATTGACGTGGCAATAAATAATAATTTAAAATGATGACTTGGATTAATTAAAAAAGAAGAAAACCCACTCTCCCTCTCTTTCCCTCTCAGCCTCACAAAAAAGAAAAGAAAAAAAAGCCCCCCTCCCATATCCGTCCGCCGGTCGCTGGCCACCGCCGGCCTCCACCTCTCCCACCTTGTAAGGCCTCCTCTCTCTTTTCTCTCTTCTTTAATCTCTAGTTTCTATTTTTTTTTTGTTATAACCATTTTTGTTTAAATTTGGTTTAGATTTTGTTAAATTAGGCATACTTGATGCTCATTTGATTAAATTAAGGTTAAAATTTGATTTGTTTTAATCAATTTTTTCATTTTAAATTTAGCTTAATTAGACTTAGACAAGGACTAATTTGTGATTAATAAAGAGAGGATGAATGACTAGGTGGGAGAGGTGGAGACCAGTGAAGGGCCGAAGAGGGCGGCGGTGACCGGCGACTGGCGATCTTGCCGGACGGCCAACAAAGATTGGGGGGGGGAGGACAAGTTTCTTTCTTTTCTTTTCTTTTCTTTTTTTTTCGTGAGGCAGAGAGGGAGGGAAGAGGGAGTTTTTTTTCTTTCCTTTTTGTTTTCAATTAATCCAAGTCATAATTTTAAATTATTGTTTGTTACTACGTCAGCATGCCACGTCATCACTTAATTATTGACTGGGTATTTAACGAATGGAGATTGTACATGTATTCATTTTAAATAGTTGAGGGTACAAAAATGCTCAAAAAATAGTTAAGGGTGCAAAAATGAGCAAACCCAAGAGTTGAGAGTGCTAAAGTGAGTTTATTTCTAATTATTAAGCAAATATTGTATATCTCCTACTAACACCTTCATATTTAATTTTGTTTGAATTTTCTCTTCTTTTGAACTCCAGTTTGGTCTATGACTCCGGTTAAATTTTTTTATATAAGTATGTGAAAATGAATTATGAAAAAACTTATTGTATATAAGACACATATAGATAATTAAAATAACATAATTAGATTTTAGAATATATGAGGAATATGTATGAGAATATAAAGAAAGATTTTATTTGTGAAAATTCTGTAAAATAATATATATTTAGAAAATTAAATTTATATAATTTAACTTCTAAATTGTATTGTACTAAATTGATAACCCCCTATATATTTTTTTCAATATATTTTTTCAATTCTTATTGAGCCACGCCACTCATTTTTATCAGTCACCCGATGAAAAACTTTTCCTTAATATTTCATTTCGCAAATTCATTAATACAGTGTGATAACTTAAGTGTGGTTTGGTATTTGTTCTCGACCTCCTAGTTCTTGAGAACCACCAAAATTGTTGGTTTCGCTTAATATTTTCAGCGGCGAGGCCCCACTGAAAGCCATTATCATTGGCGCTTATTTCTTATCATTGTCAATTTGATCTTAAATGCCGCTGATCTAATTTTATTAGTGGTGGTACCGCCGGTGAAAAAATGCACCACCATTGAAAATCTATTTTCTAGTTGAGATCTCAAATTTATTGATATTCTATGATAATTTAGACAATATTATTGGTGCAACAATCATATTATAGTGTATATATACTATACATCATTTTGATTACTAACAAAAATAAACAATGAGAAGATTAATGTTAATAATTTAAGAAAATGAATTATATTAGTTTCTCTTATATATTGTCTTATTTGTTTTCCCTATATAGTTTTTTTCTTTAAACATAATGTCTTATCATTATTTTTTTCCTTTTTTTTATATTTTTCTCTCATTATGTTGTAAATATGTGATAATATAAGAAAACTTAAGAGAATTAGTAAAGTAACTGCATACTGATTTTAGGAATATAAATACAAACATAGATTCATATTAAAATTCAATTATTGTGTCAGTAGATCGTTGACCTCTCTTAATTTTTTTACGAACTTATTACTTGAATTCTTTTATATTTCAAACTCAACTTGTTAACACAAACTACTTTTTTTGAATGAATGATAATATATCATCATGAAACATAAACTCAGAAGTAAAAAATATTTTTGACTCACTTTATAAAATTATATTATGTAAATCAATTTTCAGTATAATTTGGATTGTTTATTATCATAATTTCATGTATTTTATATAAAAATGAACAATACAATTAAAGCATTCGTTGCATAGCGCAATTATTATCCTACTATTCAATTGTATATAACATGAGAGAGGACCTCGCTCCGCTTCGATATAATCGTATTTTTTTTATTTTAACTTTTCAAATGTTAGCTGATTAATTTAGTGGTAAACAAAAATAATAAATAAACATGAAAAGAAATGTAAATCAATATAAATAAATTGCTATTGATTTATGGTACCTATAAAAACTAAAATAATCTTATAATACGAAAATTTAACCCACCTTTCATGCGTTCTCACTTTTAGTTTTATAGTAATTTGTTGAGTTATTTGCATTAAGAACACAACTTTTTCATCTTACTTTTTTGTAAGAAATAATAAAATTTAAAGAAAAATATCATGTATGACATCCGGAATGTGAATGAAATCATGTGTATTGTATAGCCCTTTGTAAAAAGAAGAATATTTGATTGTCCTCTAAAAGAGTTTCATTTATTACTTGTATAGTTTATACTCAATATAAATTCCTCTCGTAATGAAATTACCTCTAAAAATGGTAAAAATATATCAAATATAATACGATTAGCCGAGAATAAATAATGATCAAACTTTCATAAGAAGTTTATTTATGTTGAACTTTATAATTTCATAGGAAAATAAAAAAACTTAATTCTTTCTAGTTTTCTTTTTATTTTAAAAATGGAATAATTTAAATATTAATGATAATTGACTGAATAATACTTCATATTATTTTCTCGAGGAGTATACATGATATTAGAGATGTACGTTAAGAAAAAAATATATTAGAGATTTGTAAGGTTGAATATGAAGTTTGTGTGAGTTTCAAATGCATCATTATCATACTATAATCAAACTACCATAGTGCCTTAATTTTTCTATGCTCCTAATGGATTTAACTAACATAACATAATAACTAATAACACAATAAATGTAAATAGAAATAAAGAATTGTGTACTTTTTGGTATGTTTTATTATTAATATAACAAATATGTGAGCATATTTAATTTGCTCATTCTATTTTAAATTATAGATAACACACACTTTATATATTAGATTATGTGATAATTTTAAATTTTAAGTGGATATACTAAAATTATTTCGATAAAAAAATGTGTGTTACGCTTAGTAATTGTTTTTGTAGGATCAAAAGAATATTCTCACAATTCATAGGGGTATACATGAAATATGCTAATTTAGCTCTTATATTAATTTAAGATTTTACGGGATGCACATGAAAATTTTGGTCATCAACCAAAATCTCTGTATTTGACCTGTTGTACATTTTAGTTTACATCATATGTTAAAACATGAGGTATGTTTGAAGATTGATATGACAAATTTGCTAAATATTGAATTGCATGAACTGATATGCTACATGATCATTTGTAAAGAAGTTGCAAAAAAAAAAATCTCAAAAAAGAGTCATGTCAAAAAAATACAATTCACAACTTTATATATAAGAAAAAAATAAATGAAATTATAAAATATATTATTTATATAAAATAAAATAAAATTCTGTAAAATAAAATAATATTTTACTAAAATAAACCACATATAGAAAACTAACTTTAATTTTTATTGTGAAAATATATATAATTATTAGAGATTAAAAATGAATATCAAAAGTGAAGTGAGTTTAAAAAATATTGAGAAAAAAAGGGGCGTTTCAAAAACTTCCAAAAGAATGTCAAAATTAAATCAAGTCAGATCTCCACTTTTATATATATGAAAATATATAAGTTAATTTTTAAATATTGAAACGATTTAAAATATTTCATTTTATTGGGACTAAAATGAAAGCATGTAATGGAAATATTTAAGAGATTTATGAAAAATATTATTTTTTTTAGTGTGACCCATATTATTCAATATAATTTATCCAATATTATAGTATATTATATTATTCATTTATTACTTATAAAACTTCATAATATCAAACATTAAAAAAAATGAGAAGATGAAAATGATTATTGAGTTGAAATTAGAGACTCATATCAAATGAAAATATATATGGGTTCAAATTAGAGAATCATAGTAATTTACTTGCACGTGTCAATAATACTTCAAATTACAAACTTTCTATATTAGAAAAAATTAGACCTTCAGGGAGAATCGTGTGTTTATTTTCTTTTATGTACCGAATACAAAAGCTTAATTAATAAAACAGTAAAATGTGTACTAAATTTTGTTAGACCTTCAAGTGAAAAAACATTAGGCCTTCAAGGCAAAAAAATAATAATTTTGTGCGGTGATAGATCTTGATTCAAATCGTTAAAAAGAATAATAAAAAATACATCAAAAATCTTAAAAAGACAAAATACATATAACTTATAAATTTATTAAAAAATACAATAAAATTACCACATATAACCTGAAATTTTAAAATCTAAGAGCTAAGGACCTCCTAATATCTGTTAATGGGCGGCTGATTTTGTACTAACCTTTCTTGTATTCGTTCATTTTTATTTTTGTTATAAAAGTTCCAACTCTCCGTCCGAAATGAATGCTCTCGTCTGATAGAAAATACCTGCACTGGCAATGGCAATTGGCAACAATTAGTTCAACCGGCAGATGCCTGTTCACCCGGTAACCGCTTGGACCCACCAGTTCTCCGCCGTCGCCAGCTCAGTTAGAACCGAATCTCCAGGTTACCAAAAAGTTGTTCACTTTTCCTTTCCATCCCTTAGAAACTAAAAAAAATCCCTTTAACGTGTAGACCCCTTTAAAATATTGCATTCTTTAGCTACTATGTAAGAACAATTTTGAAGAAGCAGCAACTACAAAATTACAAAAGATCGTTGGAAAAGATACATTACGTGATTACATCAGCATTTGTAATATAATTATAGCTACAAAAATTATTTTTATAATGTTTTTTTTTTTTAACAGTTTTTATAATGTTTGTTGTTATACATATGCAATATCAATGCACAAGTTTGTTATTGTTTTGAGATTATTTACTTTGGAGGTGTATCTATGAAAGAATTGACCCCAAGAAATATGTCTGAAATTTAAATGATCTCAGCCGTTCATCTTATATCCAACGGCCCAAAATACTCCCGAAACATTCGCCTCGTTTCTCTCAGTAATTTCCCCACTATTTATTCCTCTATACTCTCCAAATTCTTCATACTCCCGGTGCACGACAGCCACACATTCATAAAACAATGTTCTAACTTTGGACCCATTTCTCATTTCTGTAGTCTGGTCATATTTATCCATGAGCCGAGTTCATTCAAATATTGTTCTTAAGCCTGAGCCCTGTCCTTTAGGAACGTTCATTTCAAAGCCAAATAGAAAACATATAAACTAGAAAAATAAAAAAGTATAGATATAAAAATAGCATATTATTATTTGGCAGAGATCTTTAACAATTATCTCTCTCCAGTCTGTTCCCTCTCTCCTCTTTTTTTTTTCTCATTTTCATATTATTTTCTCTCTCCTATTCAATTTTCCATTCTTTTCCCCTATCATCCCAATCCCTCCAATCCTTCGCATCTCTCAGATCGATTCCAATCACGCAATTAAGCTCCAAACTTCCCTCAAATTACTTCAAATTCGTTCATCAAATCAAGACCTAGGGTTAGGGTTTGATTGATGGACTAATTATCAATCTTCTGATCTCCATTATTATTCAATCTACAATCATTTAAACATGGACGTGGATTCGCCTATGGCAACAGAACAATCTTCTGAATCAATCAACGAAACCCCCCCGACGGAACCTCAATCATCCTCCGGTGAAGCCTCGCCGGCGTTAGCGGCGGAGGCTCCTGCGGCGGCACCGGTGACGCCGCCGACGATCGCCGGGCCGAGGCCGGCGCCAACTTACTCTGTCGTGAATGCGATTTTGGAAAAGAAGGAGGACGGGCCTGGCTGTAGATGCGGTCATACCCTGACGGCTGTGCCTGCGGTTGGAGAGGAAGGTTCGGCTGGGTATATTGGGCCGAGGCTTATACTCTTTGGTGGTGCTACGGCTCTTGAGGGTAACTCGGCCACGCCTCCTTCTACCGCTGGGAGTGCTGGGATTCGTAAGTGATTCAATTTGATCTTTTTTTAATTGTGTTGGATTAATTAGATAGATTTGGTATGATTGAGGGGAAGAAGGTTTTTTTAGTGTGTTAATTTAGTGATTAGTTGTGTAATTAATGTTTTCTGAATGATCATTTTGACGTATAGAGAGATTTAACCGAAGGAATGAGGCAGGAAGGGATTAAATTGGTTATTATTACTGTTATCTGATTAGTCCAATTTTGTAATGATAAAGGTGATTTAATTGTGATAAGTGTCAGTCTAATTATGAAACTAGCCATTTAGAATGAAATTAATTTTCTTAATTCAACAAAAATGCCTTCCCAATTTAAAGTAGACGTTTCCGTACACCCGCCTAAATAAATGATTATCTCTTTTAAAATTTAATTTCTCTTTCCAAATTTAAGTTTCATATGAAGGCGAATATTTTTCAATAATCTTGCCCTGAAACATTCTAGAAAGTCCAAGCAATTAAATTTCCAATTATTTTAATTAAATTCCAATTATCGTGCAGGTCTTGCGGGTGCAACAGCTGATGTGCACTGCTATGATGTTTTATCAAATAAATGGTCAAGGTAGGTTTACCACTTTTTTTTTTCTAAAGTTTTTCTTGTTTGACCATTAAATTTTGCTAATTTATAATTTTGTTACTTTGAATTTTATCAGGCTAACTCCGCTTGGCGAACCACCCTCACCTAGAGCTGCGCATGTCGCTACAGCTGTCGGTACAATGGTTGTAATTCAGGTAATTTATTGTAATTAAACTAATGTTAAAAACTGGTATTATATTTATGTGTCTAGTTCAATAAAAAAATTTATTTTATAAATAGGGTGGAATTGGTCCAGCGGGTTTATCAGCAGAGGATCTTCATGTTTTGGATCTAACACAACAGAAGCCACGATGGCATAGGTCAGAAATATATAAAAGATTATATATGTAGTTGCTAATTTTGTCACTATGAATGCTAAATTAATTGTTGTGTTCTTCTTCTTATTATTTTTTTAATTTAGAGTGGTGGTTCAAGGACCGGGTCCAGGCCCACGGTACGGGCATGTAATGGCTTTGGTAGGGCAGCGGTTTCTCTTAACAATTGGTGGAAATGATGGTGAGTATATTAACCATCTAAGTAGTCTTGAGATGTTACATTAAATGCTTGAGTTCTTACCTAAAATATAAAAAAATGTGAAATTACAGGGAAGAGGCCATTAGCTGACGTGTGGGCCCTCGACACGGCTGCCAAGCCATATGAATGGCGAAAGCTCGAACCTGAAGGTGAAGGTCCACCTCCATGCATGTAAGTATATTTTATTAATTATATTTAAGATTTTTTGTTTAACTTTGCCTATGGAAATTATCTTATTTTATTATATTTATTGATGTTTAGGTATGCGACTGCAAGTGCCCGCTCAGACGGGCTCTTATTGCTATGTGGTGGGAGGGACGCCAATAGTGTTGTAAGTTCCATTTTCTTTGAGAAATTACTAACTTGAACTAATTAATTATCACCATTTTTGAATTAATTATATTTTCCCCTTTTTTTAAATGAAGCCTTTATCAAGTGCGTATGGGCTTGCGAAACACAGGGACGGGAGATGGGAGTGGGCAATCGCTCCAGGTGTCTCTCCTTCACCAAGATACCAACATGCAGCTGTGAGTTTTAATTCTTTTACTTAGATTTTTCTCAAAGGAAATACTTTTTGTGTTTATTTGTATCTGGAAATATTTTTCTGTAGGTTTTTGTGAATGCTCGGCTACATGTATCTGGAGGCGCGCTTGGTGGCGGCCGAATGGTAGAAGACTCCTCTAGTATCGCAGGTTTTTGAAAAATATATATTTGATATTCTTTCTAATCTTAACTATACGTTGGTAAATATGATACCTTTGTATTGCTGAAAAGGCAAATTACTAATTTTGATATATTTTTGAGTTGGGGTTAAATATGACGTTAGTCCCTGAACTTCAGTTAGATTGCAATTTAGTCCCTGTACTGGTTCCTGTACTTTATGAAAACATGCATGGCCAGTCCCTGAGTTAGGGACTAACCAGGCACAATTCTGTAAAATGCAGTACCAAGCATGTCAAATCAATATTACATGGACTAAATCGCAATCCAGTTCAAGTACATGGACTAAACACTGCATTTATCCCTTCTTTTCACTCTTAATCACACACTTCCAAATACAACATCTTCACATTCTTTTTCTTTTCTTTCAGTTTTGGACACGGCAGCTGGAGTCTGGTGCGACACGAAATCCGTAGTTACAACTCCTCGCACGGGAAAGTACAGCGCGGACGCCGCAGGTGGAGATGCGGCGGTCGAACTTACGCGCAGGTGCAGACACGCTGCGGCTGCGGTTGGGGATCTCATTTTCATTTATGGCGGCTTACGCGGAGGCAAGAATAGAAAAAATAAATAATTATTGTTTGTTAATGTTCTTACTGAATACGAAATTTCATGTCTAATACTGTAAAATGTGAAATGTGACGATATCCCTACAAAAAAAAATGAGATAGCCCCTCGCCTGATTTGTTTAAAAAAGTGCCTAAACTGCCCCTTATGCGTAAGTAGGTGATGAGGTAAGGACAGTCTGAGGTCCTTTTTAAGCAAATATGGGAAGGATACATATTATATCCTTAGAAGGTGATGAGGTAAGAACAGTCTGAAGTTCTTTATCATTATATTATGTATCCTTCTTATATTTGCTTCTAAAGAACCTCAGACTGCCCTTACCTCATCACCTTCTATTTATACATGAGAATAAGGGGCATATTATTCTCATGTGATAGATGTGTTGCTTTTAGAGTACATCATATTTCCTATACTATGTATAATGATATTTACTCTTTCACAGGAGTACGCATGCTATTTTATCTTCCCAAATTACCCTAACATCTTCATAACAAACTTTCTTCCAGGCGTACTTCTGGACGACCTTCTGGTAGCAGAAGACCTCGCGGCGGCCGAAACAACAACCGCGGCCTCGCACGCGGCTGCAGCAGCAGCCGCAACAAACAACCAAGCGCCTCGATCGTCGTATCTGTACACCGATGAAAGGTCGAGGCAGGCGGCGGAGGCGGCGCCGGACGGAGGCGCGGTCGTGCTCGGCACGCCGGTGGCTCCACCGGTGAACGGGGATATGTACACAGATATCAGTCCGGAAAATGCCGTGGGACAGAGGTAATTGTTATTGTAGTTGGTACATAAGTTTATTTAAAAGGGGAAATTTGCAAACGAGCCAATGCATTATGCTGAAAATTGCAAAAAAAAAAAATCGCCCAAAAAATATCAATTAAATATAGGAAATGTTGTTTCAGAGTCAACCTTCTAACTAACGTTAGCATCCTTCTAACTAACTTTAGGGAGTTTTTTGCAATTTCTGCAATAATGCCGTTTCTTTTTCCTTTTTTGCAATTTTCACTAATCTAGGGGCTTTTTATTAGCAAAATGCAGGGGCTTTTTTATTGCAAATTTCCCATTAAAAAAAATAACAAAAAAGTAGTTAACGGCCGCAACTCAGTGCAATATATTTTATTCCATTTCTTTCATTGTAGGAGATTGACGAAAGGAGTGGAATACTTAGTCGAGGCCTCAGCCGCAGAAGCAGAGGCGATAAGTGCGACACTGGCTGCCGTGAAAGCGCGTCAGAACGGAACGACCGGCGAGATGGAGCAGTTGCCCGACAGGGACGGCGGGTCCGAGGCCACTCCGAGCGGGAAGCAAACGAGCCTGATCAAAGTCCCTGAGACTGCCGTTGGGAACAGTAATAATAATGTTAGTAGTAGTAGTAATGCTGTTGTTGTTACTCCGCTGGCGCCAGGTGTCCGCTTGCATCACAGAGCGGTCAGTTTTTTTTAAGAATTTTTCTATGGATTTTCTGTTCTTTCTAAGAATTTTATTTTAAAAATTGTTTTAAGAATTTTTGTAAGAATTTTTAAGGATCTTTTTTAGAATTTTCAGTTTTGATGGTTCTTGCCAGTATTTTAAGAATATTTTTAAGATTTTTTTTTAAGAATTTTCAGTTTTTGTCAGTATTTTTTTTTTAAGAATTTTCTGTTTTGATGGATTTTGGTGTGAATGAATGTGTTTATAATGATATATTGGTTGTATGTTTATTCAGGTGGTGGTGGCGGCAGAGACAGGTGGCGTGTTGGGAGGCATGGTGAGGCAGCTTTCGATCGATCAGTTTGAAAATGAAGGGAGAAGAGTCAGCTATGGGACTCCGGAAAGTGCCACTGCCGCTCGGAAGCTTCTAGACCGCCAGATGTCCATCAACAGCATTCCTAAAAAGGTACCAATAAAATAAAATAAAACCTCTTCAGTTCTGTATTACAACATTATTGGAAATTGTAATTCTAGTCTTAATTTACGGCAATTTGCAAAAAATACCCTGCATTATGCTAAAATTGCAAAAAATCCCTGTATTACTTGAAATTGCAAAAAATCCCCTGGAGTATTGTCAAATTGCAAAATTACCCTGCTGTTAATTTGAAGTTACAACCGTTATTTTTAATACTTTAATCACTTGAAAAACATTTTTTATTAAACTTCTAATGCAGGGTAATTTTTGCAATTTCCAGTAGTACAGGGGCTTATTTACAATTTCAGCATAATGCATGGGCTCTTTTGCAAACTTCCCCTTAATTTACGCTTACTTTTTTCCTTCCTTTTTGAACTGCATCTCTACTCATAACCAATCTCTCTTTCCCGCCCTCCCTTTTTCAACACCAGGTGATAGCCCACTTACTAAAACCCCGCGGCTGGAAGCCCCCAGTAAGACGACAGTTCTTCCTGGACTGCAACGAGATCGCCGATTTATGTGACAGCGCGGAGCGAATCTTCTCCAGCGAGCCGAGCGTCCTGCAGCTCAAGGCGCCTGTCAAGATCTTCGGGGATCTGCACGGCCAGTTCGGGGACCTGATGAGGCTGTTTGATGAGTACGGGGCTCCGTCTACTGCAGGAGACATCGCGTAAGTGTTAAAAACGATAGTAATAGTAATAGTAATAGTAAGTTATGATGATTTATTACAATGAGACCGTTTATTTATTTTATGGCTTGTGTTCAATTTTCTTTATTTTTGAATTTCAGATACATAGATTATCTATTCTTGGGAGATTATGTTGACCGTGGTCAACATAGTTTGGAAACCATATCTCTTCTCCTTGCGTTGAAGGTATCAATTATTTGTTACTTATCTTGTACAAAAACGATTCTGCAAAGAAATTAACACTTTAGTCAACACTTCTACACAAAGCATCACTTGCCATAATTGATTATTTAATAAATTTTCCTAGGTTGAGTATCCGAATAATGTGCATTTGATTCGCGGAAATCATGAGGCGGCTGACATCAACGCCCTTTTCGGATTCCGTATAGAGTGCATCGAGCGAATGGTAAAACTCAAACATTCCCAATTCTTATCATTAATTAATTTCCTAATAGATCATGGGTATATTTATACTTTTTTAACAACATAATTTTGTTATTTGGAAATAATAGGGAGAGAGAGATGGGATATGGACATGGCACAGGATGAACCGTCTTTTCAATTGGCTTCCATTGGCAGCATTAATAGAGAAAAAGATTATATGCATGCATGGTGGAATCGGTCGGTCCATAAACCATGTGGAGCAAATAGAGAATCTTCAGAGGCCCATTACTATGGAAGCCGGTTCAGTTGTTCTTATGGATCTCTTATGGTCAGTATCTCTGTAACCTTTTGTGTTGCATGTTGATATTTTGTTATTTATGTATTTGAGTGTTTTATTTTTTTTGGTACAGGTCTGATCCAACAGAGAATGATAGTGTTGAAGGGTTGAGGCCTAATGCTAGGGGCCCTGGTCTTGTTACTTTTGGGGTCAGCTTTTTTACCATTTCTTTTCTCTTTCCTTTTTCCTTTTATATTTAGATGTATACACTAGAAAATATATTATCTTGCTCAAGTAGTGGTGAGTGTATTTCATGTATACAACAAAATTAGCCAAACACACAAAAGAAGAAAACTAGAAAGTTCTTAAATGGGTTCACAGGTTCTTGTTGATAAACATCCTGAGGGTATTTGGTAAATTATCCAATTTTGTCATAACTCTTATTGATAAACATTCTGAGGGCATGATCGTAAAAAGTTCAATTGTGGAGGTTGTATATGGAAAAAAAGGTTAATATTTGTCATGAACTGCAGCCTGATAGAGTGATGGAGTTTTGCAACAACAACGATCTTCAGCTGATAGTGCGGGCCCACGAGTGCGTGATGGACGGGTTCGAGCGTTTCGCTCAGGGCCACCTCATCACACTCTTCTCCGCCACCAATTATTGCGGTAATGCACTAAATTACCAAATTCAATGAATTAATTAATTAATTACTTGATTTACTCATGGGATTTCTATTTTTGGAATGGAGGTACGGCGAATAACGCTGGAGCGATATTAGTGCTCGGAAGGGATTTGGTGGTGGTGCCGAAATTGATACATCCTTTGCCGCCGGCGATCACTTCTCCTGAGACCTCGCCTGAGCGCCACCTTGAAGACACTTGGATGCAGGTCCTTATTAAAAAAAATATAAAAATATTAAGTTTTACTCGATTGTAATTTAGTCCCTGTACTTTATGAAAATATGCATGCTTAGTTCTTGAGTTAGGGACTAATCGTGCGCAATTGTTCAAAGTACAGGGACCAAACATGCCAAATACAAGGACTAACCGTGCATTTACCCTGACAAAGAAATATAATAAATTCATTTTGAAGTTTTATTTCCAAAAAAAAATTCTTTTATTTCTGATTTTGTTTTTTGATATTTGTGATTAATTGATTAATAATAATAGGAGCTGAATGCAAATAGACCACCGACGCCGACAAGAGGCCGCCCTCAAGTGGCCAATGACAGAGGCTCTCTTGCCTGGATATAATTCCAGAAAAAAAATAAAAAGAAAAATTCCTCATTTTGGATGAGATTTATTTTGCTGAGAAGACTCAGGCAGGAGGTACAGTGAAGGAGGATTTATTTAGAGAAAACGTGGTGGGTTATAAATTGGGTGTGAAATGGGTGGGTAAGAAAGAAAATAGTATATATGGGAGAAAGAGGCCTCGGTATACTCGCGAGGCATTGTTCACTCGTGTATATAACTTGAGCTATTTTGAGTTGAGATAGGCATTTGTAATGTGTTCATGTTTCTTGTTTCTTGTTGTTTGTACACCGATTGATATTACTGTTATTATTATTAAATAGGGTTTTGTTGTATTGTATTAGGGGTATGATATGGTACGAGGGATGATTCTTTGTTCTTGTTTGTTCTCGTCTAGAAATTACAAATTTTCTCTCAGGGTTTGAGAAATATTAATTATTGTTTGGTTGGGGAGGCCTTCTCTGTAAATTTTAGGGTATCCGAACCTATTATCTTTCAGAAAGTTTTATTAATTCAAATTTGCGGCACAGCAGTTTAAGTTTTATTAAAAAATCATGAGACCAACGAGCTCACATGTTTAGACAAAACCTCAAAGAACAATGTATAAAATAATCCCACACCTAAATTCAAATGGCCTATACTATGCAAATCTTGTCAATAAGTGCTAGTTCTTAAGCACAAGTGGTAGAACAATGGCAAGTGCTATGATAATCAAAAGAAGAATCGCGCAGAAAGTCCATTTGCGTGTGTTCTTCTGGAAATTGCGTGCAACTTGGAGACTCTGACGAGCATCGTCCACGTATGACCGTGCTCTTGTCACATGATTCTCTATGTTATTTAACTGATCACCTTGTGTTTGCACCAACACTGCCATGTCCATGAACACCTAATTCATTTATTTAGATCGAAATTAGATATCCTTTTTGTATAGGAAGATCGTGTTGTAAATTGATTAAATTTGTTTTTTCTTTAGAAAAACAACTTTTTTTTTTTTTGGTAAATTAAGAGGGAAAATAGACACACTTGTTGTAGCTCGAGAAGACCCCGCTCGATGTCCGTAACTGCACTGTGACGCTCCTGAATCTCAGCTACCACATCCATTACAGTTCCTCGGCCTTGTGCTGCTATTGCTCTTTGTAGGAATTGTTCTCCTTCGCCGGTTGTAACTAGGGTTTCAATTGTTGCTTCATCTGGTTGTTCACCTGTTACTGTGTAATACCTATCAGAATTGTGTAAATTATCAAATTAGGAGGAGCTTAGTTATGGAGATAACAAATAAATTCAAGATTGTAACTGCCATCGCCTAAGCTAGGTTACTGACTAACTACTTGAAAAACAACCCAAAATACTTAAGTCAATGCGTAATAATAGTTGCACCAGATCTCTCTAGCTATTGAAACTACTGTAATCTTTGCTAAATATTTCGTGCGAGACTAATCTTCCTTTTATCTCTCAATTCTTTTCTGAGAATAGCATAACAGTTCTTAATAGTCTTCAACAAGTAGTTATGAATATCTTACCTCCGTGTCACAGTCTCGCGATACTCTCTTGCAATCTCCTTTCTCAACTCAACAAAGGCATCCATGGATCCCTTCAATTTCTTCTTCAATCCAGCTATAACTTGAGTCCTGGTTCGCTCATCAGAGCTGCCTGGCCCAGACGAGGGCAAAGCCCTACTTGTCTCAGCTGCTCTCTCAAGCAATTCCAATTGGGCTTTTAAGACCCTTGCCTTTTGTAACACGAGTACAACATCAGCATCCATTTTTGCACGGATGGATCGTACTGCAGTTGCCGAGTGAAGCGTTTTAGATGACTCATTGGCTTCGTGAAGTCCACGATGGATCCGATCGATTTTGTCTATATCGGATCGGATTGAGCCGGCTTCTTTTAGGAACCCGTTTAAAGATGACATTTCGGTTATTTGTACTGAACCGCCATTGCCGGTTTCTATGTCATCCTCGCGGCGCCAAGAGCCCGATAAAAGGTTGTTCATCTTTGGGCTCCTTTTTTTTTTTTTTTAAAACCTCTTTAGGCTCTTTTTTTTTAGTATCTTTTTATTGATTTTATATGCCCGTGTTTAGTTTATATTTTTGTAGTTAATGAAGACAAGGAAGATGAGAAAAATTATGTAACACGGCTTTGAAATGGTTTAAAATGGCTGCTAAGACGCCATGATGACATAATAGCATTCTAGATTAGCATTGGTAATTGTCAATCAAATGGCGAAGTCCAGTCAAAGTTAAGAAAGAAGCTTCCATGAAAGAAAATTTCAAACTCCTAGTCTACTCAGACCAAGTCACGTCTCGCGACAATGTTTGCTGTTAAAATCTTCAAATTATCACATGTAAAATCTATGTTACGAGAATACTTCAAAAATTTGACCGTATTGTATCAGATAATATTCATATCAGATACTCGGATACCATACCGAAAGTGCCATATGACGTATCCTAATATTTTATTTCAAAATATCGGTGTCTCAAAGGCCGGTTAAAACAATATTTCGGTAACTTACTTAACTGCTTAAACAAAAAAACGTTACAAAAAAAAATATATATTAAAAAACAAATTTTCGACCTTTCAAAGGTCGAGAAAATATTTTTTATTATTAAACCATCAACTACTTTTTAATAGCAGGCTCATCATTTAAAGATTGGAGAAAAAATAATAAAAAAATAGTTTCCAATCCTTGAAAGGTCCGGACACCAATTTTTCCTGTGAAAATTATGTCAAAATCAATGTTCCATTAATTGGCAGCCCCTTTGGTCTCCAAAATATGTTTCTCCCGCTCAATTTTAACCAAACCGCCAAAATATTATTCTTATAATAGTTATCTAATACTAATCGTATTTTAAATTATAAAATAGCATTAAAATATACAAAATTTGTAATTTAATCTAATTAGCAAATAAAATAATATAATAGAACTAGCTGTAGTTTTGAGAAAGATGAAATTAGCAAATATCCATAGTTAGGCTGCATTCAGGGTACAAACTCAGATTAGCAAATTTTATCTTTCTCAAAACTTCAGCTAGTTCTATTATATTATTTTATTTTCTAATTAAATTAAATTACAAATATATATATTTTAATGCTATTTTATAATTTAAAATACGATTAGTATTAGATAAATATTATAAGAATAATATTTTGGCAGTTTGGTTGCCAATCAAGGGAGCATTGATTTGACATAATTTTCACAGAAAAATTGGTGTCGCGACCTTTTAAAGATTGGAAACTATTTTTTTTATTATTTTTTCTCCAAGCTTCAAATGATGAGTTGCTATTAAAAAGTAGTTCATGGTTTAATAATAAAAAATATTTTCTCGACCTTTGAAAGGTTAGAAATTTATTTTTTAATATTTTTTTGTAACATTTTTTGTTTAAGCAGTTAAGTAAGTTTCGGTATTTGAGACACCAAAATATTGTTTTAACCGGACTTTGAGACACCGAAACTGTTATTTTTGAAATTTCCCAAAAAAGATGTGCATTTGTAGTTTTTTCTTTTGAGATGTGTGTATATGTGGAATATTTCCATTAAAATATCTACTTATTTAACTAATAATAACAAATAAGTGAAGATATTTCTGTAAATAACAAATTGTTACCATCTTCCAAACAAAATATGATATCTAATTAAATAAAAGATAGTAAAATATAATTAATAAAATAATAATTTTTTTTGCCATATCATATCCTGAATGTTTCTATAATTATCATATCATTGTATGGGTATTATATCGGATGCGATATCCGTATTCATATCCGTGGAACATAGTATAAAATCAATAAAACCAGATTGTGCAAATAAATAAAACAACCGAAAGAACTGAAAATGATTGGGCCATACATTTGAAAATGGCCCAACCGCACTTAGGGGCTTATAAAAATGAAAAATTATTAAAATATGAAACAAAATTAAAAACAACGACTGACACGAGCTTTGTGTGCGCGGCACACTGCTCGCCTCAAACATCATCCCCTCGTCTTTTTCTTAGATTTTTAGATAAAATCACTATAATCCACTCCAAACCAATAACACAAATTCTCTCCTGATAAACTGCCTGATTTGTGGGCCCTTCTCTTCTCTTTGACTCTCTTGCACACCTCTAATTCAATCTCCTCTCTTCTCTAGCATGCATTAGATTGTGCGACTTCTCTCTGTTTTCAGTAAAACAAGCCAGCTTTTGGCCATGGCTGAGTGCCATTGCTTTAAGGTTAGTTGCTTTGTGCAGTCATTTTCACAATTGTTTTTATTAATTGGCTTATCTGTGCTTTTAATTTGGTGGGTTACACTGAAAATTGTAAAAAATTACAGTCTTTAATAATTTAATTTTATAGTTCACTCTAGTGAAGGCAAGTTTAGTTTCCAGCTAATTAGTTTTTTTTATTGATTTCCTAGCAAAAATAGCACCGCAGATTTTCATTACTAATATTTCCATTTGTTTGGTACAGGGAAACATTCTTCAATATCAAATTACCAAAAGAGCCAGGCATCAAATATTCTCCTCGAACCATAAATATCAAATCTACAACGTATCATCTTACTATAACAACAAGAAATCGAATCTCCATGCTTGCTCATTATCACAAAGGCATAGTAAAATCAATACTCTCTGTAACACAAAATTTCTTCACATGAAATTGGTACATGAGAGTTGTTACTGGAAAGGCTGTAGCTTTCAACATCACAAAAGAACTTCTAAATGGAGATCTCCAGTGAAGGCTGAAATGGAGATTGCCAGTGCAGTAGATGTGATCAATGATCTAGGGTTTGACACACTTACGTTTTTGGTAGTTACTGTTTTGGTTGTGCCAGCTTTTCGGATCATTAAAGCTAGCCCGGTTAGAATTATTATTTATTTAATTAATTAATTTATTTCTAAGATCTCAACAGAATGTCAAAAACTGTTTATTTATATTTTATTTATCTGCTTAATTGCATAATTGAGGGACAAATGGAGGCTAATTTGAGGCGTGGTTGCATAATTGACATTTATTTATTACTTTATTTTCACAATTGAATGTACTATTATTTATAAACCTTTTTTGTGTGAATGTGCAGATATTAGGGTTCTTTTGTGCTGGTGTTGCTCTTAACCAATTTGGATTTATAAGAAATTTGACAGATGTTAAGCTCTTATCTGAATGGGGTATCCTTTTCTTGGTAAGTTCTTTAAATATGAGCCTAAATTTGTGTTTGTTAGTTTTGGTCTATAAACGATTTACGAACCGAGTTTATTTGATTGATTTTTTTTTATTTTATAATTTGTAGTTGTTTGAGATGGGATTAGAACTTTCATTGGCTCGTCTTAGTGCTCTTGCAAAGTATGCCTTTGGCATGGGTTTAACTCAGGTCTCTCTCTCTCTCAATATTTAAAATATAAACTTTTGAAATATATTTTAATTTCAATACGAGACAGTATTTGCTACAATTGGAGTGATACATGACTCAATACAACTACTAGGGGTGTTCATTCGGTTCGGTTTATTCGGTTACTGAACCGAACAGAACCAGTCTATTTCAGTTAATTCGGTTCGGTTATTCGGTTAAATCGGTTCGGTTCGGTTGAAAATTTTGAGTTATTTGGTTTATTCGGTTCAGTTTGGTTTTGGTTTAGAAATACTGAACCGACCGAATTATATATCAACTTATTATTTTACAATGATATAATCTTAAATTTTAGATCACACATATTAATATTGATAAATATAATCATTATCTAGGCTAAGAAAATATTAACTTTGACTTAATATTGTATAGATTTCTTTCTATTTCGGTTTAACCGAATAAACCAAAATTCAATTCGGTTTTTCGGTTCCATTTTTATTCGGTTCAGTTTGGTTCAAATTTAATTTGGTTCGGTTTAATTCGGTTCAGCCTTATTTGGTTCGGTTTGGACCGAACCGACCGAATGAATACCCCAAGTTGTAATAATAGTTAAAACTTGTATTTAGTAATTAAGATGGGGCCATTACCATATGATAAAATATGCCTTGTAGAGTAATATTTTCCTTTTATAGGTGCTTTTATCTACCCTTGCTTTTACAGCATTTGAGCTCCCACCAAACGGAGCCATTGGGACCAAAATTTTGCAGTTCCTTTTTCACTCACGCTCTGATCTGGTATTTCTTCAAGAAACTTCTTGAAGCTTCTATCACTTTTCCTCAAATAATTGATATTTAGTTAAAAGGAGCATTTTCAAAACCCCCTAATGTTTCTGAAAATTTTAGAACACTCCCCATTTTTAGATTCCTTCTTTTAGTCCCCTACAATGTTGCTTTTTTATTTTTATTTTTTTGTTAGTTATGTGTTTAACACAAATTATGTGATAAAATGTTGGTAATTTTACGTTAATTATGTATTTCTGTAACTAATATTATGGTAATTATTTATCTGTATAATTAATTTTATATTAATTATGTATTAACATTGTATTAACATTGTATTAATTATATGTTATTTATATTTACTTATGTTTTCGAATCAAATATAGGATTAGGAGGGTATTTGGTCAATAAAAATTCTAACACCCTCCATGTTAGATTTTACAGTCAAAGGGGCAATTTTATAGGGACTACAAGATAGAATCTAATAAGTTCGGGATTTTCTAATATTCGGAAAAATTAGGGTTTTTTTAATATAATTTCCCTTTAGTTTATCTGTGTAATTTAATTTGCAATTGTAATAAAACAGGTAAACATAAGGAGTGTGGATGAAGCGATAGTGATCGGTGCAGCGCTCTCTCTCTCCTCTTCTGCTTTTGTTCTACAGGTAAATATATTCCGTTTTGCGTACTTTAATTAACATAAATTAAGAAAATGTTTGAAATTTAATTATGAAAAATTTGGTGAAAATAGATTCTTGCTGAAAAAGGAGAGCTTCCTACTCGGTTTGGTTCAGCTACTCTTGGGATCCTTCTTTTACAAGTAAATTATTAATCTGATTACTTTATTTAACTAGATGACTAATTGTAATTTTATTTATTTATTAATTATATGTTAATTAATTTGCTTATTTTTGGATTATTTAGGATATAGCGGTTGTGCCTCTATTAGTTATACTTCCACTGTTAGAGAGCCAGGTATGCAAAAGGTTCGTACTTGATTTTATTTTTTCCATGTTTAGACTATAGAGTATCTAAAAAAAAATAGACTAAGTAGGGAAATTTTAACTATAAAATGGATGTACTTTTCATGTGCCTCTTTACAGTTTACATTATCATATTATACAAATCCTTTTTCAAGGTATATCTGAAATTTCTCAATTTTTTGCAGGGGGTACATATTTAATTTCGCCTTCCTTTTATGATACCCGCACTTTTGCTTTAACTTCAAAATCTAATCTCTTTTTATTTTGTTTTATTTTTTAATAAGTGCAGAGTGCAGCGAATGATACAATTACAATTTTGCCCATTCTAGTGAGTCAAAGTTTAAAAGCTCTATTGGGTCTTGGCATTCTTTCACTTGGTGGAAGATTAATATTAAGGCGTATTTTTGAAGTACGTCATCATTTTAATCACTAACCCATATAATCAAAATATCAACTAAACTAAATAATAATTATGTCTCATTTTATCTTATTTAAGTTTGTTGCTGAATCAAGGAGTTCTGAAGCTTTTGTAGCTCTTTGCCTTCTAACCGTTGCTGGAACATCACTTGTAACCCAAAAACTTGGTTTTAGCGACACGGTACTTTTTCAAATACTTTTATTTATTTCTCACAATTTATGACAAAATATATTATAAGCTGTTAAACTTAGAACAAGATATTATAATATCCAGCTAGGGGCGTTTTTGGCAGGAGCGATTCTTGCTGAAACGAACTTTCGCACGCAAATCGAGGCGGATATAAGACCGTTTAGAGGTTTACTTCTCGGTTTGTTCTTTGTGACTACTGGTACTTCTATCGACACACAGGTATACTATTTAGTATTTCCTAATCTTTCTTAATCATCTCAAAATTCATATTTTCATTCAACATCAAATATTTAATTTCCTTATGGTGTTTATCAAAAAGTTGTGTTTTTTTATCCTAAACAAATGTTTAAATTCCAATTTCAACACATACTGGTACTTTTTTCTTTAATCTTATCTCAAAGTAATTATTGTTGTTGTTGTTTTGTTGTTATCTCATCATCATCATCATCATCATCATCATTTACTATTACTATTATTATTGTTTTTGTTATTCTAAATATATTATGTGCAGCTGTTATTCAGGGAGTGGCCAAACGTGCTTTCCTTATTAGGGGGTTTAATTGCGATTAAGACCCTGATAATTACTGCAATCGGGCCACGTGTCGGGTTATCTCTCCAAGAAAGTGTTAGGATCGGTTTGCTTCTCTCTCAAGGCGGCGAGTTTGGTTTTGTTGTATTTTCTCTTGCAAACAGGTAATTTTAGTAGTTGATTAATTAATTAATCAATCAGCAACTTATTTGTTTATTGGGAAATTTGCAAAAAAAAAGTCACTACATTATGCCGAAATTGCAAATATTGTGCTGAAATTGCAAAAAAGCCCCTGCATTATTGGAAATGAAAAAGAGCCCCTACCATTAAATATGACTTTTAACACCGTTAGTTTTCGTACTTTAATTACTTAATATTTTTATTATTATTAATTAACATTTCTCTCTTAAATAATATTTCTTAATTTTATTAACATCTCTCTCTCTATAATATTTATTAAACTTAATTTAGATAATTTTAAGATTTTTTTAATTAAAATCTCAGATTTTTAAGAACTTCTCAAGTGATAGAGATAGTTCAAGATTTTTTTTAAATAATTAGAGTTAAAAACTAACGGTAGAGTTTTTTTTGCAATTTTGGCAATAATGCAGGGGCCTTTTTGCAATTTCCAATAATATAAGACGTTTTTTGCAATTTTGGCATAATATAGGGGTTTTCTTGCAAATTTTCCTTGTTTATTTTATACTGTTTATATTTAATTTTATTTTTTGGATTTCTTAAGGCTTGGAGTTTTGCCGCTAGAGTTGAATAAACTGCTAATAATAGTGGTGGTTCTATCAATGGCACTGACTCCTTTACTGAATGATCTTGGAAGAAAGGCTGCTGATTTAATCGATGAAAAATTTCAACAGAAAGAAGTACGTAAATGGATTATTTCATTTCACCACATTGTATCTTTTTATTGTTTCAAGTTCAGGTTATAAATAATTATCAACTTCTTTGAATTTTTTTTATTTTTTATTTTTGTAGAAAACAACTGAAATTATGAGCTTTGATTCGTCTGAACCAGTTATCATTCTTGGTTTTGGACAAATGGGCCAGGTAATAAAATTAACTCATTTGTCTATTTATTTTATATATTCAACATATTTACTAACAAATCACCAACTAAAACTAACAATTTATTTCATATTTTAATTACAGGTTCTTGCGAATTTTTTATCAGCTCCATTAGCGTCTGGACCTGACGAGAGCAATGTTGGCTGGCCTTATGTCGGTTTTGATCTTAATCCTACTGTAGTTAAGGTCAATATTATTTTATCAACTTCAAATTCTCAATGAGAAATTTGCAAAAAGGCCTTTCGTTTTGGCGGAAATTGCAAAAAGCCCTTGCATTATTGGAAATTGTAAAAAACACCCTATTGCTCAAATTGCAAAATAGTCCTACTGTTAGTTTCAAACTAACACCGTTGGTTTTCTACTCTAATTTTTTTTAAAATTATTAAAAATTAATTAATTTCTTCACTTGAGATTAAGTTCATAAAAATATTCTTAAAGTTTAATTAATTAAGTTTAAAAAATATAATTTCAAATAAAGTATTTAGTAGACTGTTAGAGAGAGAGAGAGAGAGAGAGAGAGAAATGTTAATTAATATTTAAAAAATGTTTTTGAAGTAATTAATGTAAGAAACTAACTGTGTTCACTTCTAACTAATGATAGGGGCTTTTTTGCAATTTTGGTAATAATGCAGTTTTCTTTTTGTAATTTCGGCATAATGTAGTGGTTTAATATGCAATTTTTCCTCTTACCAATCCTTTGGCATTAATTCATAACATTAAATACATTTCTTTATGTAATTTATATAGGCAGCTAGAAAATCCGGGTTTCGGGTTTTATATGGAGACGGGTCTCGACCCGCTGTGTTGCAGTCAGCTGGCATTTCTTCTCCTAAAGCAGTGATGGTTATGTATAAAAGCAAAGAACAAACTTTTGAGGCTGTTCAAAGAATTCGCCTTGCTTTTCCAACGGTACTTTTTTAATTTTTTTTTTCCTTTGGGTAATTTCATATAGAGTTACCCCTTCCAAAATTGTAAATATCAATTTTATCGTTTGAAGCGACATATTATCAAATTTATCCTTCGAGATGAATGTGTTTGTATAAATTTATTTGGTATATTTTTAATGGGGGAGCAGATCTGATACTTTTGAGTTTTTAGATGACTAAAATGATATTTACAATTTTGGAAGGGTAAAGTTGATATTTTTTATTTTTGAAAGGGTAAACTGATACTTTTGAGTTTTTAGATGACTAAAATGATATTTACAATTTTGGAAGGGTAAAGTTGATATTTTTTATTTTTGAAAGGGTACATATTACACTTGGCCTTCTCTTTTTTTGGGGGGAATAATTCAATATTTAAAATAAATACATATTTTTAAATCAGGTGCCTGTATATGCAAGGGCTCAAGATCTCTCTCAACTTCTTGATTTAAAGAAAGCCGGTGCCACAGATGTTGTTCTTGAAAATGCTGAGGTGACCATCTTTATTTACTCATTTTATAATTTCAGCATTTTTTATGATTTCTGCATTTTAATACTTGTTTGTAACTTATTTTGTGCAGACTAGTTTAACACTAGGATCGATGCTACTACGGGATCTAGGTGTGATGTCAGATGATGTCAGCTTCTTGAGTAAACTTGTGAGAGATTCCATGGAATTACAAGCCCAAGAGGCTCTTGATCGATCCCTTCGAATCGAAGCCCGTGATGTTGATCTCATGAAGCCATTACAGGTACTGTAAAATAGAACAAGTTTATTTGACTTTTTAATTCACTAATTTAATTAATAATGTTAATTTTATCAGGTTAGGGTGACAGATCTGGTGCCGGATAATGGAACTAATGCACCTAAGTTAGCTAATGAACAATCATTGAGCCTTAGTAGACGGCCTGATATAGCTCTAATTGAGTCCTCAGATGATGTTCAGTTATCTGGTTCAGTAAAATTGGAATCTGAATCTGAGTCCGATAGTGAAGAATCTGATGATGGTGTGAAATATTGCATATTAGATGTGGATACTGAAGAGGAAATGATGGATGCTATGAAAAATTAAGGTTTGAGATCATTGTTGTGGAGTTATTTATTTTTTTTTGAAACTTGTGATGGAAATATGTTGTTTATAGGTTAGTACTGATTGTTCAAATACATTGTTGTATTTTTGTGTACTTATTGTAAAATTTGGCTATTTGTATTTGAAACCAACAATGAGTAGACCTTAAAAAACTGCACTAGAAACAATTGAATATAAATGTTTGGATCACCATTATTTCTTGAATTACTGAAGCTGAAGAGGAAATGATGCACGCTAAGTCCATTGTTGTGGAGTTTTTTTGAAACTTGTGAAGGAATATGTTATTGTTGTTTATAGGTTCTGATTTTTCAAAGGAAAATTGGAAATCACGCCCGGGTACTGTAGCAATGCTGTAGCGACGGATTGAAGTTATATACTGTTTTCTTATGTTCCTATATACACTATATACTGTTTTCATTTTTTTAAATATCTACTGCTTACCGAATGAATTTTTATATACTGTTTTGCTTACTGTTTTCAATTTTTTTCTAAATATACTATTTTATAGAATAAATTTTTATAATTTTTATATACTGTTTGTTTTCAGTACATATGTTTGTATATACTGTTTGCAGTTTTTATATACCCTCGCTACAGGGTCGCTACAGTATGTCGTGCAGTAAAGCTTCCTTTTTCAAATACATACTTATTGTGACATTTGGCTCTCTTGTACTTGAAAACCAACATTGAGTAGACCTTAAAAAATAGACTAGAAACAATTGGTTATTAAATGTTTGGATCAGCATTTTTCTTGAATTGCAGCCAAAGAATCAAATAACTATGTATTTACCCCAAAAAAAACAGCTCAAAACCTAATCACTTTCAAAAAACCAATGAAACAACCATCACCATCATCCTTCTCACGGCTATTCTTCTACCACCAAGTTAACATCCTTTTAATCCTTAATTACTTTCTTAATCCATCAATCCAACTCAACTCAACAAATCAGCCCCAAAATCCGGCTCTCTCGGTTTCGGCACGGCAACGCTCAACTCCTCATCCCTAACTCTATTACTCCTCATCCTATGCACCCCTTTCATCGCATTCTTCGCAAACCTCGACACATAAATCGTCGCACCGAGACTTGACGATCCACCATCCTCACCGATCTCCACCTCCATCTCCTCTCTCCTCCTCATCTCCACCACCTTCCTCTTCGCGTGGCGCCGCCAGGCCGCCTGGATAAAACAGGCGGCCCACGTGCGCCACTGCTGCGAGTAAAACCTAAACGTGTGTTGCACTTGCTTGCTATGCAACCTCCTGAACTGGCTCGCCACAAACTTCAACTCCTCCGTGGTAAGCGCAAATGCTTCGACCTCGGTTAATGCACGAACCGTCCTTGTTGAAGTAGGGAGATTGGAGGCCGATTTGGGGTCTAGAGCCCACGTCAAAAGCTCCTCGCCGCAAAAGTCGCCGCCTTTGAGGATGCCGCGGTTGAAGAAGCCCGAGCGGCCGCCGTCAGTCGTGATGCTCTCAAGACGCCCGCGGATTATGAAGAGCATTTCGTCGACTGGGTCGCCTTCTCGCACGAGGTACGTCTTTTCCGTGCACAGACTGGGCTTCAGACGCTCGCATATCGCGTCTAGGAGCCGCTCGTCCATGTTTTCGAATAACGGCACCTACAAAATATCGGATGGTGTGTTGGTATGTAATATAAAAAATGCAACACTACATGACGAAAAGGCCCGATGGCAGCCCGACAGGGACTATAGTGCAAATAATACAACTCAATATGACGAAATAAAGAAATAATATTTGCACTATAGACCCTATCGTGCTGTTGTTGGGTTTTTGGTCATGCTGTATAACATTTCTGATATAATATAGATACTTCAAGTCTCTATTTGTATGGTAATGTATCAGAGAAATAATTATTTATAATATAATATGATGACACTTTTGGCATATATGAAATTACCCTTCGGACGAGGCCAAGACAGAGATGGCGTTTGATATCTCTTCTGAGATCCTTGGGGAGGTTTTGGACGAGGCTTTCTTCATCCACGCCTCGAGTCTCGAGCCACTTGTACTGGTCGTACCGCCTGACACGCTCTCTCAAATCGTGAGGCAAAAGCCTGTGGTGCATCCACTGCTCTGAGTCTCGCCTTTTTACTCTCATTTCTTCCAATCTTATTGTCAGTGATTGCAGATATGTCTGGCAAAAAAAAAAAAAAAAAAAAAAAAATTCAAAGATGTTAGTGAATGTGTTATTCTACAAAATGGTGAAATGTTTATACTTTTAATTTACCTGCATGTTACCGATAAGTAGGGCGAAAAGAATGAGACCGAAGATAGCAAGAGATATTGAGAAAATAACCTCTCCAGGATACACGCTTGTTTCTAACCCTTGTCCCAATGTGCTGATGTGTCACATAACGAAAATATCATCACGTAAATACAAACTGCAATATCAAAGATAAAAATAAAATGGAATAAAAGTTAAGAAGAAAGAAGTACCTCAAGTTTTTGAGGCCCCACCATAAGCAAAAGAAGAGCTTGGGCAGGAATTTCTGAGAAGAAATGACTCCAGACTCGAGGGCTGGTTGGTAAATTCCGAAATTAAATTGGGATTTATGTCCGTTCAAAGAGCATGTTTTTGTTAGGACGTCTGAGCTGGCATTCGCCCATTGGTTGTATCCTTGTAAGAATTCGTTTCCACAGTATAAAAAGTTAGGGTTGCATAATGGAGTTTTGCTTTTGCTACATGCTTGCTCCCAACAGTCGTCCTCTCTTTCGACTGATAGTAAGTACCAAAATGCACCAACAATCTACAATAAATAAATAATAATGATATAAGGCGATGTGATAAAGGGACCAATTTGAATGATTCCAAATTGTTCAGATCAGAGACAAATTTGAAGTATACAAGGGTCAATGGTCGTTAACTTACTTGGAACATATAACATTCAATATAACTATTCAAGAAGAATATATCATTCAATATAAACGGATTAAGTTTCAAACCTCAACAGCAACATATAATGATTAATGATGGTCAATTTAGTCTTTCTTAGCTCAATAATTAGTTTTTTATTTTGTTATAATTTATTATTTTTCTTTTTTCATTATTTATTATTTTTTGTTTTATGTAAAATGGAACTTACATGACTAGCGAGCATGTACCAAAGCAAATAATAAGCTGCGCCAACCCAAGCGGTTTCAGCAACTACTCCAGACGTCCTTTTGAGCTCAGTCATGAGAGGAATTATTCTGAGGAATCTCGGCAAATATTGCAAAAGCACTATGTAAAGCAACGCGCTTTTCGTCTGAAGAACGTCCGAGCCGGTTGATCTGTGCAGAAACCTCCATATCACAATCTGACAAACAAAAATAACATCCGTTTTTAGTTGCAATATATCACAGAACTAGTATTGTGTAATTAATAAAAGGGATAAATGCACCGTTAGTCCCTGTACTTTAAATGAGTTGGAAGTTAGTCAGGTACTATCCGTTCATATTTTAGTCCCTGTACTTTGTATAATAGCGCACATCTAGTCTATGACTTAAATGAACATGTTAAAACCGTTAACACTGTTTTAAAATGACCATTTTTTCCTTTACAATTTTAAAGTTTTTTTTTCAAAATTTTAAAAGAAATTTCTTAGTTTAATATTATTTTTTAATAATCTTTAATTTTAAAAGATCTTTCTCTTTTTAAAGGACAAAATGGACGTTTAGAAAATTTATTAATGGTGTTAACATGTTCCGTTAAGTCAAGGACTTAACCATTCATTCTTTTATAAAGTACAAGGAGTAAAGAAGTTAAAAGTGTAGTACATGGACTAGCTTGCAACTTGATTAAAGTACGGGGACTATATGGTGCATTTATCCCATAATATGGTGCATTCATACCTGAGGGAGAGGAAAAACCGCGAGAAAATCGACAATGAAATAACGGCTCAAATATCGTTTAGCAATCTGCTTAGGATTGATTACCAGCTCGCCCCTGCCAAAAACCCTAGAAGACGGCGCGATAAAAGCAGTGCGAAACTGGAGCGCCATGCGGATCAGATAAAACACATCGATAAATGTGCGCATAGTAGTTGAAGTAAAGGCCAACTTTCTATCTATACCCACACAATTCGCTTTTTTGTCAATTATGGGGAGGTAAGAGAACAAGGGGTCGATTGAAACTGCCAAGATGCAGGAAATTAAGAAAAGTTTGTTCATGCGAGAGAGGAATTTGTCCTGAGGATCAAAGATCTTTTTCTCAGACTTTTTTCAGGTCTTCAGGGAAAATCGCGCGGCTAACCCCGTAGCCAATCGACCGGCCGAAGGATTTGAACTGTTCAGAGCTTTTGATTATGCCTATTTTGAAGGACTTTGAGTTGTTTCGAGATCCGGAATTGAAGGCTTCTACGGAGAAACTTGTTTTTGACATCCTGCCTGGTGTTGAGGAGAAAGAAAGCCTAGGGCTTGATTCTTCTAATCTAATGGAAATGAAAAACATATGATAATTTTGTACTAGGAGTTTAAGTTTTGAAATTTAAATAGAAAAGAGATTAATTTGATGTGAAATGGGAGGAATGCGTACTTTACAAATCTCTCTCGCTGGCCATCAATAGACTGGGATCGGTAACCACAAGTGAACATTTTGAAATTTGTTAGAGAAACGAAACTTCATCAAATGATGTGATTGGAGATAAATTTGTATTTTTATTGAGAGGATTTGTGATAATTTGGTGTATTTGGTGGACAAATTGCCTCTCTGATCAATGGAACAAAGAAGGAGAAGAAAAATGGAATAAGAGGAAATAATAATTTTCCTTATTTAGCAGACAATTCAAAGAAATAACAACTCAACAATCTCCCTCTCTCTCTCTCTCTCTCTCGGTCCACATGTTTTATACTCTCAACAACCGCCTGATACAAACAAGAAAAAAACAAATAAGGAAATAAACTCAAAATGTAAAATAAAAACTTGCATGGACTCGGTGTATGATTGCACCATAGACCAGCGAACCACTCTTGGCCATTCTGCCATGTCGGCCACTATTTTTCTTGCACAATGCAGTCACGTGACCTGACTCTCTCTCTTCAAATACAACTTATTCACCTTGGCCCCTATAACCACATTAATTGCTAATTGGTCCACATTTTTCAGACTACTCCATACTTTTTTAAACCTTGTCTCATGGTTTGGATTAAAATTTGGAATTTGCTTAATGATGACGTCATAATCCTCCCATGATGCAATCCTCATCTGTTAAATTTGCCCATCAAATAAGTAATTGCACATCGGCGACATTTCCCTTCTTAGCCATTCTTCGATCCAAAACCGCTACCGGCTCTACCTTAAGCTAGCCGTCGGGACCGCAATCAGAAGATTTAGAACTATCGTTTTCTTTTCGCCAATCTTTTTCTTCAATTGTGAGACGTGAAAAAATGGATGTATCATCGACCTGGTTGGTAACTCCAATTTGTAAGCCACCTTTCCTATCCTTTCCAGTACATCAAATGGTCCATAATATTTAGAATTTAACTTTAACCTTTATTTAGAGACAGAGATGTTTGTCGATACGGTTGAAGCTTTAAGAACACCTTGTCACCCACTTCAAATTTGTGCTCAACTCTCTTCTTATTGGTGTAATGCTTCATCCTTTCTAGGGTTTCTTAAGATTCTCCTTAATTAATTGGAGGGCCTTATGCCTTTCTTTCATCCATACATCGATTGATTCAATTTTAGAGCTAGGTGTCATGCCCAACTCAACTTGTCTCGGCTTATACCCGTATAACGCAGAAAGGCGTGCATTGAAGGAAATTATGAAACGTTGTATTATACCACCACTCGGCTTGACCTAGCCACATGTTCCATCTCTTGGGGCAATTACACATCACGCAACACAAATAAGTCTCCAAGCATTGATTAACCCGCTCAGTTAGCCCGTCGGATTGAGGATGGTACGCCGTATTTTTATGCAATTTTGTCCCCGTTAATTATGTAATGTGTATTTTTATACACATTTTTATGGTTTTTATCATCTCAAATTCAATCAAATTTCACATAAAATGTATGAAAATTACTCATAACTCATAAAACATAATTTGAAACATCTTAATACATTTTTTGTTATTTTGCAGGCGAAAATGCCACAAAATGAAAAATTGGACCAAAACGCAAATGATGGTACAAAGATGGCCAAACAAATCCCTCAAACACTCTACAAAAATTTCCCCAAACATTTTACGACAATTCAAAAACCTTTTACAACCAAGTCAAATGCCAAACGGTATACCAAAACGAAGAGCTCGACGAGACGAATCCAATAGTACAAGCCTCATGACCAGAAACCTACTAGAACTCTTAGAATCGCCAATTGAAAATATGGTCAAACCTGGTCAAAGTCAACACGTTGACCAGGTCAAACCTTTCTCCTCGAGGTCCTTTTTTTTTCAAACGTACTCGAAATCGCTCAACTCGATTAGCCATGGACTCAACACGACGACAGGAACTTGCCTGAACCCTTTGCCAGACCTGAAAACTCCGGTGATCGACCAAATTCCACAAAAAACCGATCTTGAAAACAACCCGAAACCACGGCTGAACAACCTCGCCTTCTATATTCCGCCATTCGAGCCAAGACATGTCTAGTTCTCTTCCTCGTCGTCTGCCCTTTCTATACATATGCAGAACTCATCGAATGGTGCAATATCGAGTGAGAAATCCATGTTTGAACAACCTGTTCGATGGAATCCTCAATGAACTTTTCAAATCTGACGATCCAACGGTCAAGTTTTTAAAGCTGGGTTGAATTCGATCCACCGTTTCACCTTTTCTCGAAATATTATCATTTTTTTTGCACCGTAAAGATTTAATGGAAGCTCAGAATGAATTATGAAGCCTCAATTCAATGGAAAAATAACTCGGAGTCACAGTTTGATTCACGAGTTAATGGTTTTTTGGTTATTTTGCTGAGTTTTGAACGAGGCGGAAACTCATGAGTTAAGGGAAGAATTGAAGGTTCAGACTCAACGCAGAGCATCGTGAGGGAGTGAGGAATGAAGTCTAAGCTCTGGACTGAGCTGTCACTGCTTAAAGGACATGTTTTGAGCTCAACAGCCATCAATGACGGAAAGAAGCTGAGATGAGTTTCATAATGATCAAACACAGCGAATTCTCAACCATTTGTTGCGTTTCAAAGCCCTGTGGGTTCGTGATGACGAGAGGAAGACAATGGAAGAGAGAATTGAAGCTAAAGTAAAACATACACTCGAATCGAGCACTGAATTGAAGAAGCGGGTGAAAATGGAGTCAGAACCCAATCAGGAATTGGATCCAAATCCGTAGCTGCAAAACAGAAACTCATCAGAAGATGATTTCAGGACTGAACGCAAACCCACAGGCCATAAGAGATCAAGGAAACTCAATTGAAAATCCAGCGCCCAAACAGACAAAGATGACTCGTTTCACACGTATTTTGACCAGTTCGCCACAAAAGATCAAAGAATTTTCAAAACTCAACAGCGCCAGAATGAATAAGATTGTGTGAAATTCAACGACGGTTAACCCGATTTACAAATGGCACCGTTGCCGGGGAGGCGGCTTGCATCAAGCTTTTAACTAACCCATCTCATATTTTCTTTAGTGTTTTTGTCTCTTGAATTTTTGAAGGTTTATGAGAAAGACGAGATCACAAGGTTAAGTACACACTCCTCACAAGAAGGACATCAACAAGCATCTAAGAGATATCAAGAGGAACAAGACGCGTAGTGAGCAAGGCGCAACTTTGTCAAGCACAGGAACGCGACAAGAAGAGGCTTCTCCTTTCACGCAAGGGCCTCGAGTACGACAAGAAGAGCGAAACCAGGTGGAAAAGCTACAAGAAGAAGTTCAAACTCGACCTCTCATCATTCCGTCTTCAACTCCAAGAAAAGTTTCTCCGTCTCCTTGTATTTCTCATTCTAAATCTATTTCACCAACATCATCATCATCTTCATCTCATTTTAAAAATCAAGAAGTTGAAAAAGAATTTAAAGAAACATTAAGAAACGTACAAATGGCTCAACAAAGAACATTAGGAAAATTTTTAGAACACAAAATTCGAGAAAATCCTAGAAACATTGTTATACCTAGAGTACCAAATTTTAAGATAAGTCCATCCATGTTAAGTGCCTTACCAATATTTGAAGGGCATAAAAATGACAATCCATATGCACATTTAGATGATTTTCATATGAAATACACCGCATTATTTGGTAAAACTGACAATCTGGACTACATTAAGTTGATCCTTTTTCCTCATACATTAGGAGCTGTCCCAAGGGATTGGCTTTATCATTTATAGGGTGGACCATTCAAGACATTCAATGATATAGCTAAGCATTTTTTTAAGCGGTACTTCCCAAGCACGCTTACCGCTAAGATACGTAAGGAGATTACAAACAATCAACAACGAGGTGACGAAACTCTTCAAGAATACTACGAGAGCTTCGTAAGATTGTGCACATCATGCCCCAACCATAACCTCACCAAAACCTCCTTACTTGACAAATTTATCCAAGGGATGAACGCGCTAGAAGCCCGTCTTCTTCAATGTTCAGCCGGTGGATCTTTCAACAATAAAACCCCTGATGAAGTACGAATCCTCATCGAAACCAAGGCCGAAGGAAACCTAGGTTGCGTGAGAATCTTAGGGCAAGTGAATATGACAAGTACGGTAGACCTCAAAGTAAAGGAGTCTCGCATCACGGCGAATTTCGAGGCAAAGTTTAATAAAGTGCTTAAAGCTGTGGGAGCAAAGCTTGAACCCACACCATGCAAATTTTGCAAGAGCAACGATCAGGCAACTGATGAATGTGATAGCTTTCAAGATGTGAACAATGTACAAGGCTATCAACGCCCCCAATACGCCTATGAATCTTGGAGGAAAAACCCTAATCTCCGTTGGCGCGATAATCCTCAATTTCAACAACCTCAACAAGGCTATCAAAAACCTGGAGTTTATGTCCATCTGAACGCGCAACCTCAACACCCTCAACAACAATCTGTTGGGAAATCCATAGCCATGTACGTTACATGCGCAGTGGAACCTTTGCATTTAACCCACCCTAGGATCTACATTAAGGGAATAAAAGTACGAGATTAACTATTAAAATTTATACCTTGGATCTTCCTGATCCGCGAGACGAAGAACGGGTGTAGGTCTGAACTTTTCTGACTTGCAACCTTCTCTTTCCTGAAGCTCGACTTGCGACCTCCTTGCTTCTCCTAGGGATGAAGATCGATCGCTCGCAAGTTCTCAAGACAGAGAACCTCTACTCGTATCCACGCGAACTTCAGACGTACGGAATAACCGGACTTGGCTAGAAAAGTCCGGAAATACTTTCCGAAAATGTCTCAAAACTTTCTCTCTCTTTTTTGTGTAATAGACGGCCTCTAAGGCTTATGAATTGTGTGTTGAATAGAGAGACTCTACCTTTCTATTTATACTAGAGAGAGAGGCGAATGATTGCTCAGTTACCATAACTAAAAACCATAATCTGCGCCTATTCCATTGCTAACGGAACAATTCCGTTGCCAACGGAATAGGTATTTCCGTAACATAATACTTGGCAGCTAAGGTTATTATACTTACCATATCTATTACGTTGGGAACGAAACTATTCTGTTGCCAACCGAAAGGTACTATTTTGTTCAATAAATTATCCAATAATTGAGTATTTCGTTCACCAATTTATACATCATATGTATAACTGTTTTGAGGTATTTTCATCCCGTACGAATGGAGTTCATTGTGTGACCGTGTAGGTTCCATTTAACGTTGGCAATGATCTTGTAAAGATTGTAAGTCATGAGTAACCTCTAGACTGATGTCATGAATACCCATGTTAAATGAAATGATCAGCGATCATAAACCTATCTGAATAGACATTTGCTTATTCCTTTTGTTCTACGATATACGTCTTGATCACAAGGCACGATAATATGTCATCCTTGAGTTTGATCAAAGTCTCTTTCCTGATCGAGAATTAGACTGAATAAATACAAAATGATATTAACCACACAAGTTAATCCATTTTGAGCATGGCCATGTATTTGGTTCAGTCCTAGTTCATCAGGGGGCCCAGAGATATCTCCCTATTGTCGAGAGGAACAAATCCCATCTTGGTCACGCACATTCCTCGTCATGATTCAGTGCATACCTAATGATGACCTTAATAATCATCCCGTTACGGATGACGTAGGATCATATTAAAGTATGAAGTTCCACATGCAGGAATCCATGGTGACCTCAGGTCATAGGAACCAGCACACTATTCATATGAGAATCACTAATGACATATACCATGTATATTCTTATAGTGTGGTCAGTCCAGTACGTGTTCTCCAACACGTACCTATATTCCAGACTTGACATCTCTATGTCCATGATCAGCAGAACATGATCATCCAGCCTGCGAATATACTAGTGTGGATATGTAACTTCTTACCTCAAGTATGTCTATCTCTATAAACACCCTACATATCACTAGGGACAGTTTAGAATGTCATTCGTTGGTTCACAGTTCTACTAACAGAATCACGTATTCTGATGACGTGAACCCGAAGTGTCACTCTTGGTTGATATAAGGTTTACATTCACAACCCATACACATAGATATATAAGAAACAACCTTTATTGAATAAATAATAATGTCCTAATACATAATCTTTTTCCTAGCACAAATACATTTGGCCTAAGGCACTAAACCTACAGTCTCCCACTTGCACTAGGCCAACTCTAAGCATCCTATGCCCATAGACCTAACATGACCCTCATGCTTCGCTTGCGGGAGTGGTCTAGTTAATGGGTCGGCGACATTGTCATCTGATGGCACTCTAATCACCCCTTTGTATGATCTCTCTGATTAGACAGAAGCGTCGCAGTATGTGCTTAGACTTTTGGTGAGATCTCGGTTCCTTTGCTTGTGCGATTACGCCATTGTTGTCACAATATAGATCCACTGGTTCCGAGATGCTCGGAACTACTCTTAGCTCCTTCAAAAATTTCTTTATCCAGACAACTTCTTTAGCCGCTTCTGCCGCGGCTATATACTCTGTTTCCGTTGAAGAATCTGCTACAGTACATTGCTTGGAACTCCTCCTTGCCACTACGCCTCCATTTAGGCAAAATAAATAACCTGATTGCGATCTAAAGTCGTCTGAGTCTGTCTGGAAGCTTGCGTCGGTGTAACCCTTTACAACGAGGTCGTCTTCCATACCTCCATAGACTAGGAACAGGTCCTTAGTTCTTTGCAAGTACATAAAGATTCTTTTAACAGCTATCTATTGACTTTCACCCGGATTAGACTGAAACCTGCTTGTTGTGCTCAATGAGTATGACACATCTGGTCTAGTACATATCATGGCATACATGATAAATCCAATAGCCGAAGAATAAGAAAGTCCGGTTATTCCGTTCATCTGAACTTCGCGTGGATACGAGTAGAGGTTCTCTATCTTGAGAACTTGCGAGCGATCTATCTTCATCCCTAGGAGAAGAAGGAGTTTCTAGAGCCGAGCTTCAAGAAGGAGTTCTTTGAGCCGAGCTTCAGGAAGGAGACGGTTGTGAGTTAGAATAGTTCAAACCTACATCTGTTCTTCATCTCGCGAATCAGGACGATCCGAGGTATAAATTTTAAATGGCTAATCTCGTACATTTATTCCCTTAACGTAGATCCTAGGGCGGGTTAAATCCATAGGTTCCGCTGCGCATGTATTATACATGGCTATGGATTTCCCTACATTGGCATCAGAGCACTCGTTAAGGAAATAATCGTCGATTATATATTTAAAATTTAGTAAATTCTAGTATAATAAATTTTAGGGTTTTGAAAAAGATTATTTGCGCCCTTGGCCAAATGTATTTGTACTAGGAAATGGATTTTGTAGTAAGATATTATTATTTATTCAATAAAGGTTGTTTCTTATATATCTGTGTGTATGGGTTGTGAATGTAAATCTTATATCAACCAAGAATGGCACTTCGGGTTCACATCATCAGAATACGTGATTCTATTAGTAATTAGATATTATTTATATATTTTAAACCAACTTGTTAATCCATAGATGTTGCTGAACGATGGTGGAATAAAATGAAATAACCGCTCTTCCATTCTTCTGCTCTTCCACTATTCCACCTTTCACCGAACAAGCCCAATATGAAACCTGCAATAATACAAACCTGCACATAAATACCTTATATTACTATGTAGACTCAATGTCTCATAGGACAAGAAACTATAGCCCTCAAGTTCCTACTTGTGTAATATGAGACCTAATATTAATAAAAAAAAAGTTACTCTTAGCTTATTACATAATCTCCCATAAAACAATTGAATTTTCAAACAGGAAAAAATGTTTGCTGAAAAAATGTATTAAATGTTTGCGTTTTCAAACAGGAAACTCTTACCATGGCTAGATAAGTCCGGAAATACTTTCCGAATAACTCTCAAGACTTTTTTCTCTCTTTTCTATGTAATACAAGGCCTCTAAGGCTTCTGAGTTTTGTGTGGAATAGAGAGACTATGCCCTTCTATTTATAATAGAGAGAGAGGCGAACGATTGCTCAGTTACCATAACTAAAACCCTAATCTGCGCCTATTCCGTTGCCAACGATACTATTCCGTTGCCAATGGTATTATTCCGTTGCCAACGGAATATGTATTTCCATAACGAAATCCCTGGCAGCTAAGGTTATTACAGTTTCCATATATATTCTGTTGGGAACAAAACTTTTGCATTGCCAACAGAATGACACTATTTTGTTCAATCAATTATCCAATAATTGATTATTTCGTTCGCCAATTTATACATCATATGTATTAACTCTTTTGAGGCATATTCATCCTATACAAATGGAGTTCATTATGTGACCATGTAGGTTCCATTTAACGCTGACAACGATCTTCTAAAGATCGTAAGTCATGAGTAACCTCTAGACTGATGTCATGACTATCCATATTAAATGAAATGATCAGCGATCATAAACCTATCTGAATAGACATTTGCTTATTCCTTTTGTTCTACGATATACATCTTGATCACAAGGCACGGTAATATGTCATTCTTAAGTTTGATCAAAGTCTCTTTCCTGATCAAGAATTAGACTGAGTAAATACAAAATGATATTAACAACACATGTTAATCCATTTTGAGAATGGCCATGCATTCCCTCAGTCCTAGTTCATCAGGGGGCCCAGAGATATCTCCCTTATAAAGAGAGCAACAAATTCCATGTTGTTCACTCACATTCCTCGTCATGATTCAGTGCATACCTAATGATGACCCTTATGATCATCCCATTACGGATGACGTAAGATCATATTAAAGCATGCAGTTCCACATACATGAATCCATGGTGACCTCAGGTTGTAGGAACAAGCACACTATTCATATGAGAATCACTAATGACATATACCATGCATATTCTCATAGTGTGGTCAGTCGAGTATGTGTTCTCTAACACGTACCTATATTCTAGGCTTGACATCTCTATGTCCATGATCAGCAGAACGTGATCATCCAGCCTGTGAATATACTAGTGCGGATATGTAGCTTCTTACCTGAAGTATGTCTATCGCTATAAACGTCCTACATATCACTAGGGACAGTTTAGAATGCCGTTCATTGGTTCACAGTTCTACTATCAAAATCACGTATTCTGATGACGTGAACCCGAAGTGTCATTCCTTGTTGATATAAGATTTACATTCACAACCCATACACACAGATATATAAGAATGTAAATCGTGGTAAAACCGTCGTTGAATTTCACACAATTTAGCAAAACAATTTATATTTCCCTATTAATCAATTACGAGTATGAGTGGTAATGAGTTTAGGGGTCGAACACAAGGAGAATGGCCTTGAGATATGACAATTCTTTTCAAAAGTAGGTCTTGTTTTTGTTCAGATGTTGCAGACTACTTTTTTAGAAGGTTATTGATGTTTTAGATGGAATTGAAGTAAGTTCGTACACAAATCCTTTGAGAATTCTTTAATAATAGTTCCAAATATCCAAAAGTTGCAAATGATATGTCAATTGAAAACAGAGAACGAGATCTTCACAATGCAAGGTAAATCAATTATCACTTTTGTTCATATTTTTTATGTAATTTTCATTTTAGTCCACACTTTTCATAACCAGTCAACAGAGTTATTCAAAAAAATCAAAGAAAATCGAAAATTACTTCAAAAATCACCACAAATTAACAGAAATTAGGAAAACAAGTTCATATTTTGTGGTAAAAATCTTAGATCAAAAAGATTGATCTTTCAACAATTATGGTCAAAACCCAGAACATATGATGGAATTAGGCAGAGAATGGTATATGTTGCCAAAAAGGGGTGAAATTCAAATTTTATCCAAACAACAATTCAATTAAAATTCAGATCAAGAAACTAGACTTCAACATGATTTACTGAGACCTAAATTTTATATTTATAGGATTTTTTTACTAATTTCTAAAAATCGTAGAAAAACAAACAGAATCAAAAATCAAGAACAGGAAATTAAAAAGTCAAAACTTTGCACGGATTTTTTTCTTACAAATTTAACATAAAACCATTGGGCACATATTATATGAAAGTTGTCCTAAAATATCTAAAGAAACACAAAATAATTTTTTTATAATTTTCTTTGATCAAATCTGAAGTCAAACAATTTTTTACTGGAATAACAGAAACAAAAATGCAGAAAAATGTATTTTTGAATTTATAGGGTAAAAGTAGGGATTTTTAAGGCAATTTGATCAAGAATTGTATTATTAATCACTAAATATTCAGTTTATCAGATTTGGTACAAGTTTGAATTATTTCCAACCAGAAAAACTCAGCAAATAGATCAAAAATTTCAGATCAAACACCAGTCAATCAACTTGTGTTTGATCTCAACTTTTTGAACTAAAAACTTCACTAAATCAAACAAAAACCTCAACCAAGATTCAAGATGATAAAATGGACTAACATGCATGAAAAATTTAGTTCTAAATGACCTAATTAATCCAACCGAATCGATTAAATCAAGAAAATCCAGATTCAACAGCACATTATGAACAGTAACCAAATCAGTAAATTTTCTTCAAATTAAAGCAAGATTTCAAACAATCCTATCACAAAAAGCCTATCCCTACAAGAGTCTACTCACACATGATAAGATCAACCGAAATTAAGCATGTGTTCATCATGATTTTTCACAAATTGGATCTTGTGATCAAAAATTGAATTCAAGAGATTAAATGAAAATTAGATCAAACCGAGACGTAGAAGATCAACCAGAAACTTCCTTGAGTCGATTTAAACCTCCAAATGATGCTTGATCTCAACCGGAACTGATCGAATGCCTTTTTCACCAAAATCGGCCCGAATTGGTAAATTTCACTCAAACTCGAAAATTGAAGCTTGAAAAGCTCTTGAGATTCAGTAATGGAGTTACTGAAGCTTAAAGAGGATGATTGGAGAGTGTTGTGTTGAAAGAATTTGGAGAATGAAAGAATGAATGGCAATGAATGGGTTGATCGGTCGAATTTATAGAGAGGCTGGTCTGGAGAGTGGGGGACAAACCGAGCGATTCCATTGGCTCAGGCAGATCAAGTGGAGTGTACTGAAGATCTGGACAAAATTTCGTTGAATTTGGTTGAGAATTAAACGCTTTTGAATCATCGAATTTTCATCTGTTTATCGCGCGAACTGAGTTCAGTTCAGCTGCGATTTGAATCGCATTACTGAGACTGATAGTGGGTCCCTTCAGAATAAGTTGTGGTGAAACGGGTCGTTATCGCGTGAAACGAGTCGCTATTTCTGTTATTACTCTCTGAGTTTTTAAACTGTCCTTATGATTTTCTATGGCGAGATGGGTCGAAACGTGCGAAACGACTCGTCTTTTTATTTACCCTTTGGCGCTGAATTTTGAATTAATTTTCCGGATTTCATGCGACGAGACGAACTGCTGCTTGCTTGAAACGAGTCACTTTTGTGTGAGCTGGTATTGACTTGTTTTGACTCGTTCCGCTGATCTGGTGTGGCGAACCGGTTTAAATCGCGTGAGACGAGTCATAACTGATGAAACGAGTCATCTTCTTCTTCAGAATTAGCGCTGAATTTCTTTTCTCGATCTTCTGTGGCTTGCGATCGTGTGCTCGTCCTAAAACAATCCTCTAACAGCCGTGTAAGTTGCGACTTTGGATTTTGGATCGATTTTTCTCTTGGATTTCAGACCCGTTTACCCGTTTCTCACAACCATCGATTAGAACTTGTGATTCTGTACATTTCGCTGTGATTCATCAACCCAGATCTCTCCTCCATCTTCTCACGAATCCACCGGGCTTTGAATGGTTGAAAACCGTTGAGTAAAACTCGAGTTTTGCTGTTTTGAGTATCATCGGTTCGCTGTTCCGCCATTGCTGACCAGAGTGTGCAAATCGATCTTTTCTCGCATTTCACACAACGAAATCCAAAACGGTGACTCAGGCTTCGTTCTCAACTTCCTCACGATGGTTCACAACCATTATAGCTCCCCAATCCGCCTCGAATCCAGAGAATTTCTCCATTAACCAATTCGGTTTCAGTTTTGCGAAAATAACCAAAAATTGCTGAACTCGTGAATCAAACTATGATTTTGAGTTGTTTTTCCTTCGAATTGAGGCTTCGGAATTCATGGTGAGCCTTTACTAAAGCTTTAAGACACAAAAAGAATCATCTTTGCTTGAGAAAAATTGAAATGGTTGATCGAATTCATCCGCTGTTCGAAACTCGACCGTTGGTTCATCAGTTATTCAAAAGTTCATTTAGGATTTCGTCGAACAGTTGATTTAACTTCAGATTTCTCACTCGATTTTGCACCATTTGATGAGTTCTTCATACGGATAGAAAGGGCAGGAAGAGAGGAAGAGAATAGAGTTGGTTTTGGCTCGAATGGTGGACTGTAGAAGGCAAGGTTGCTCGAAGAAACTTTCTCAGGTCAGAAACATGGCTGGTTGCTTTTGGCTGGCGAATTCCGGCGATCGCCGGCGTTCTCAGAGGTGGAGAATAATACCAACCGATTCGTCTTGTCGTGCTGAATCCAAGGATATGCAGTTTGATCGATTTTGAGCTTGCTTGAAAATCGGTTATTTGGGTGAATTTGTGTAGGGTTTTGGTAGACTTGGTTGGCCATCTTTGGCCCATGATTTGCAATTTGGGTCGAAATCTTCATCTTACGGCCTTTTCGCCTGTAAAATAATATAAAAAATGTATTAAGACATTCCAAATCATGTTTTATGAATTATAAGTATTTTTCATACATTAAGGTGAATTAAGGTGAATTTGAGATGATAAAAACCCTAAAAATGTGTATAAAAAATACACATTACAAAGAAACAACCTTTATTGAATGAATAATAATGTCTTAATACATAATCCATTTTCTAGTACAAATACATTTGGCCTAGGGCACTAATCCTACACTAGGATCAATTGAGACGTGCGAACTTTATTTATCGAAACAGATGACAAGAATTGGCAACCATCACGAAGTTGATGGGTTAGTTGGTTGAGTCTCATGCCTTTAGATGCATGAGAGACAAAAGCAAGCCAACTAGAAATAAGGAATATCAGAATTTCATATTAAAAGTGTTTTAAGTAAAATATTTACTTAATGAAACACAAAGTATTTGAAATGTTCAAAGCATTTAAGATTGAAATTCGATATTGCCTTGACAAGATAATAAGAGCACTTCGATCAGATCGAAGTGCCAAGTATTGGAGTCAGTAGTTTGACAATTATCTTAGAAATTGTGGAAAATGTTTCATAATTAATCCTATATGCAGCATCTCACGATGTGCACATAAAGAAGAAAATGAAACTTATTGGATAAGATTCAGTCTGTGTCTCCGAGACTCTTGTAGGTTTATACTCTTCAATATACTAAACACTGAATATCATAAGGTTCAAATGGACACCATATGTGATATGGGTTTGGGATAGTCCCAAATTGTCTTTAAAGGTTGTAGTACGACTCGTGTCAAAAGGTTTGATGATGTCAACACAACAATCTCATAGAGGATGAGTCGACTTTCTACCAGGAGAGTGTGAAGAGAAAATGTTCTTAAAATGGTTGGACCATGAGAACTAAGATGCAGCGCATATACAAGTAATCATGTTTGAAACTCGATTGGAGTATCCAATGGCTCGATGACCATTGCATACAGTACATGGTTAACCTGAAATAGAAAAGAAAGTAGCTATAGTATGGGCTATAGTAAAAGGACTTTCTCACTTGTTGCCATTACGAATACTAACTTCCATAGCACAATGTGATTGTGAATGATGGAACAAGGATATAAAACTCACATTCCTTTATAGGAACTTTAATATGGATGTATCTGTTGGGAAATCCATAGCCATGTACGTTACATGCGTAGCAGAACCTATGGATTTAACCCGCCCTAGAATCTACGTTAAGGGAATAAAAGTACGAGATTAGTCATTAAAATTTATACCTCGGATCTTCCTGATCCGCGAGATGAAGAGCGGATGTAGGACTGAACTATTTCGACTCGTAACCGTCTCCTTCCGAAGCTAGGCTCGAAGAAATCCTTCTTGAAGCTCGACTCGCTAAACCCTTTCTTAACGCTCGGCTCGAGAGACTCCTTCTTCTCCTAGGGATGACGATAGATCACTCGCTAGTTCTCAAGGTAGAGAACCTCTACTCGTATCCACGCGAACTTCACTCGAACGGAATAATCGGACTTGGCTAGACAAGTCCGGAAATACTTTCTGAATATCTCTCAAAACTCTCTCTCTCTTTTCTGTGTAAAGACGGTCTCTTAGGCTTCTGAGTTATGTGTCAAATAGAGAGATCCTGCCCTTCTATTTACACTAAAGTGAGAGGCGAATGCTCAGTTACCATAACTAAAACCCTAATCTGCGTCTATTTCGTTGCCAACGGAATAGGTATTTCCATAACGGAATACTTGGCAGCTAAGGTTATTATAGTTTCCGTATATATTCCGTTGGGAACGGAACTGTTCCGTTGCCAACGGAATGGCACTATTTTGTTCAATCAATTATCCAATACTTGATTATTTCGTTCACCAATTTATACATCATATGTATTAACTGTTTTGAGGCATATTCATCCCGTACGAATGGAGTTCATTGTGTGACCGTGTAGGTTCCATTTAACGCTGGCAACGATCTTCTAATGATCTTAAGTCATGAGTAACTTCTAGACTGATGTCATGACTACCCATGTTAAATGAAATGATCAGCGATCGTAAACCTATCTGAATAGACATTTGCTTATTCCTTTTGTTCTACGATATACATCTTTATCACAAGGCACGGTAATATGTCATCCTTGAGTCTGATCAAAGTTTCTTTCCTGATCGAGAATTAGACTGAGTAAATACAAAATGATATTAACAACACATGTTAATCCATTTTGAGCATGGCCATGCATTTCCTTCAGTCCTACTTCATCAGGGGGCCCAGAGATATCTCCCTCATGACGAGAGGAACAAATCCCATCTTGATCACTCACATTCCTCGTCATGATTCAGTGCATACCTAACCATGACCCTAATGATTATCCCCTTACGGATGACGTAAGATCATATTAAAGTATGCAGTTCCTCATACAGGAATCCATGGTGACCTCAGGTCGTAGGAACAAGCACACTATTCATATGAGAATCACTAATGACATATACCATGCATATTCTCATAGTGTGGTCAGTCGAGTACGTGTTCTCTAACACGTACTTATATTCCAGACTTGACATCTCTATGTCGATGATCAGCAGAACATGATCATCCAGCATGCGAATATACTAGTGTGGATATGTAGCTTCTTACTTGAAGTATGTCTATCTCTATAAACATCCTACATATCACTAGGGATAGTTTAGAATGTCATTCGTTGGTTCACAGTTCTACTATCAGAATCGCGTATTTTGATGACGTGAACCCGAAGTGTCATTCTTGGTTGATATAAGAAATATACTTTCACATATATATATAAGAAAGAACCTTTATTGAATAAATAATAATGTCTTAAACATAATCCATTTCCTAGCACAAATACATTTGGCCTAGGGTACTAATCCTACAGTATCTTTGATACATGGCAAGAGATTTGTGATGGCAAGAATTCTGAAAGGTAAATTCATGGAATAAAGCAAGCATCTCAGGATGAATATATTTGATGAAGTAAATTGAAGAATTTGACTTAATAAAAATAGATACGATCACCTTGATTTCAAGAAATTCAGTGGGAGCATAGCAATCTGCCTGCATTCCAACAACTTACACATCCTAATAGTTAGGAGTTGAAGTCTATACAGACTTCTGGTTACAAGATAAAGCACATTGGTAAAATATTGAAAGAAATGTTCTTGCTCATGGTGTTCATATGAATGCTGAAAAGGTAAACGAATGAGATTCTATACTTTCAGCCATACATTGAAATGTTCAACATGCAAGAAAGTGTTCTTGCTTATGACATTCACATGAACAATAAAAGGGTATAAGAATTAGATTTTATGCCTTCAGCCATATATTGAATATTCAATATACAAGAAAGAGTTCTTGTTTGTGGCGCTAATATGAACAATGAAAGGTACATGAATTGGATTCTATGCTTTCAACAATATATTGAAAGAGTTCAATACGAAAGAAAGAATTCTTGCCTACGACGTTCATATAATGAAGACTATGTTTATCATCCGTTTATTGAAATGTTCAATATACAAGAAACTGTTTCTGATAACGGGATGAATAAGATTTTTCAAACCATACAATGTACTGTGCAATATGCTTAGAGCATAAGAGAGCAAATGATAGTCATTTGATGACTATAATAAATATCTAAGTTCTTATGAAGCACTAAGATATCCAGAGGAGCTAGGTAGTGGTAAGTTATTACACCTTCCTAACATGGATCATTATCGCAATTCATTTATTTCGAATACAGTAATTTGGAAAGAGTTCCAAATAAGGTATTGTAACTGAAACAAGACCCTATATTGTTGCTTTAGAAGCAAACAATAGGTATGCTTGGATCAAAACTTGATATTGAAACTAAGAGTAGTTCCGATTGCTCCTAAGGCCTGAAGATCTATGTTAGGAACAAAGAGTCGCTCATAATAGAGCTACAAGGATACAAGTACATGTTTCAAAAGTTCTCGACTAATGATTGAGATCAATAGTATTCATTACAAGTTTGCAATGTAAATTTGTATAATCTGATAGGCATATATTTCCGCTAGTAGAACATAAAAGTCAGGTTGCCTAATAAGAATTGGATGCTTAAGATTAGCCTAGTGCAAGTGGGAGACTGAAGGAATTATGCCATAGGCCAAAGTGTTGGACTAGAGATGAGATTATGAGAAACATGTTTATTCAGTTCATATATGAATGAGTGTATGGGTGACTAATATATTTATGTATATTAGATCGACCATGAATGACATTTCGGGTTCACATCATCAGAATACGTGATTCTGATAGTAGAACTTTGAACCAACGAGTGACATTCTAAACTATCCCTAGTGATATGTGGGATGTTTATAGAGATAAACATACTTCAAGTAAGAACCTACATATCCACACTAGTATATTCGCAGACTGGATGATCATGTTCTGCTGATCATGGACATAGGGATGTCAAGTCTGGAATATGGGCACGTGTTAGAGAACACGTACTGGATTGACCACACTATGAGAATATGCATGGTATATGTCATTAGTGATTCTCATATGAATAGTGTGCTTGTTCCTATGACATGAGGTCACAATGGATTCATGTATGAGGAACTGCATACTTTAATATGATCTTACGTCATTCGTAACTGGATAATCATTAGGGTCATCATTAGGTATGCACTGAATCATGACGAGGAATGTGAGTGACCAAGATGGGAATTGTTCCTCTCGTTAAAGAGAGATATCTCTGGGCCCCCTGATGAACTAGGACTGAAGGAAATGCATGGCCATGCTCAAAATGGATTAACTTGTGTTCTTAATATAATTTTGTATTTATTCAGTCTAATTCTCGATCAGGAAAGAGATTTTGATCAAACTCAAGGATGACATATTACCGTGCCTTGTGATCAAGAGGTATGTCGTAGAACAAAAGGAATAAGCAAATGTCTATTCAGATAGGTTTATGATCGCTGATCATTTCATATAACATGGGTAGTCATGACATCAGTCTAGAGGTTAATCATGACTTACGATCTTTAGAAGATCGTTGCCAGCATTAAATGGAACCTACATGGTCACACAATGAACTCCATTCGTACAGGATGAATATGCCTAAAAAACAGTTATACATATGATGTATAAATTGGTGAACGAAATAATCAATTATTGGATAATTGATTGAACAAAACAGTACCATTCCGTTGGCAACAGAATAGTCCCGTTCCCAACGGAATATACATGGAAACTGTAATAACCTTAGGTGCCAAGTATTCCGTTATGGAAATACCGATTCCGTTGGCAAGGGAATAGGCGCAGATTAGGGTTTTAGTTACGGTAACTGAGGAATTGTTCACCTCTCTCTCTAGTATAAAGAGAAGGGCAGAGTCTCTCACTCAGAAGCCTTATAGGTCGTCTACTACACAGAAAAGAGAGAGAAACTTTTGAGAGATATTCGGAAAGTATTTCCGGACTTGTCTAGCCAAGTCCGGTTATTCGTACGTCTGAAGTTCGCGTGGATACGAGTAGAGGTTCTCTATCTTGAGAACTAGCGAGTGATCTATCCTCATCCCTAGGAGAAGAAGAAGTTTCTCGAGCCGAGCTTCAAGAAAGAGTTTCGCGAGCCAAGCTTCAAGAAGGAGTTCTTTGACCCGAGCTTCAAGATGGAGTTCTTCGAGCCGAGCGTCAGGACAGAGCTTCCTGAGACGAGCTTCTGGGATGGATTGTAATAATAGACATAATATTTATTCTAAGATATTTCATATAATATGTGCGTATAGGTTATTTTAATATAATTAAAATAGACCATGAATATGCAATTCAGCTTTATGTCATCAAAGTGCGTAACTTTAATAGTAAATTTATAAAGTATTACGAATGCTATTCTAAATCGTCCCTGGTCATTTATAGGATATTTGTGGAGACTGTTATAAAATAAAAGAGAAAATAACTATAAAACAAAGAATTGGAAAGAGAGAATTATGTATTGAATTGTGGATTAAATAATACAATAGTCACTGCCCCCTTTATATAGTAGAGGGTGAGTGCTGGCCAAGAAATCTCTTGCCTGATTCAGGATTACAATAAAGGAATAATTTGATATGTAAATTAATGGAAAATATACTAATTAATACCCTATAATAACTCTTTCCATCTTTACAAGAATCTCCCAATTTATTGTTGCTTAAGGGCTAAGTAACAGACATCCATATCAATTATATTCATAACACTCCCCCTTGGATGTCCGTATTTCATTACGTATTAGAAGCTGCCTCATTACAAACCTTGCTAGGAAAAACCCGATGGGATAAAAACCGTAGCAAGGGAAAAAGAGTGCAGTGCGTATTATTTCTCCCCCTCATGTGTATAAATATCTCTAAAGTGACGGAGTCCAATCTTGTGTCTTAATTGCCTGAAAGTTTTAGTTGGTAATGACTTGGTGAAGAAATCTGCAAGATTATTACTTGAGCGAATTCGATGAATATCAATTTTACCGCTCTTCTAGAGCTCGTGTGCGGAGAAGAACTTTGGGGAAATATGTTTTGCTCTATCTCCTTTAATGTAACCCTCCTTTATTTGGGTAATACACGCAGCATTATCTTCATATATCACTGTTGGACTCTCTTTGATTGTTTTGATGCCACATGATTCTTGAATATGTTGAAATATTGACCTCAGCCATACACACTCTCTACTTGCCTCACGAAGTGCTATGATTTCAGAATGATTTGATGATGTGGCTACCAAGGTTTGTTTGGTTGAGCGCCATGATATGGCAGTATTACCATATGTGAATAAATATCCAGTTTGAGACCGGGCTTTATGTGGGTCTTGACATATATCCAGCATCTGCATATCCAACTAATTTGGATTCTGAGGTCTTTAGATACAATAATCCCATATCTGTTGTTCCTCGAAGATAACGAAGTATGTGTTTAATACCATTCCAATGCCTTCGTGTTGGTGCAGAACTATATCTCGCTAACAAATTAACAGAGAATGATATGTCAGGCCTGGTATTATTAGTTAGGTACATTGATGCACCAATCGCACTTAAATATGGTACTTCTTGGACCAAGAATTTCTTCATTATATTCTTTTGGACGAAAACATTCCTTCTTTATATCAAGAGATCGAACTACCATTGGTGAACTTAATGGATGCGCTTTATCCATGTTAAATCGCTTTAGGACATTTACTACATAAGTAGATTGATGAAGAAATATCCCATTTCTCAAATGTTCGACTTGCAATCCGAGACAAAACTTTGTTTTCCCAAGATCTTTCATTTCAAATTCACTTTTCAAATATGCAGCAGTACTTTCAATCTCTTCAGAGTTTCGATGATATTTAGATCATCAACATACTCTGCAATAATTATAAATCCTGATTTTGATCTCTTAATAAAAACACATGGACAAATAAGATTGTTATGATATCCTTTTTGTGTAAGGTATTCATTTAGACGGTTATACCACATCCTTCCAGATTGTTTCAACCCATACAAAGATCTCTTTAATTTTATGGAATATTTCCACAAGACTTTGTGTTATATGCTTCAGGCACTTTTAATCCTTCAGGGACTTTCATGTAAATATCACTATCATGTGTTCCATATAAATAAGCTGTTACAACATCCATGAGATGCATATTCAGCCCTTCAGAGACTGCCAAGCTAATTAAAAATCTAAATGTAATTGCATCTAATACAGGGGAATAAGTTTCTTCATAATCAATTCTCGATTTTTGTGTAAATCCTTGTGCAACAAGTCTTGCTTTGTATCTTACAATTTCATTTTTCTCATTATGTTTTCTCACAAATACCCAGTTGTATCCTACGGGTTGTACACCATCAGGTGTTCGGACTACAGGTCCAAAAACTTCACGTTTCTCAAGAGAATGTAATTCTGCTTGAATTGCATCTCTCCATTTTGGCCAATCTTTCCTATGTCGACATTCTTCAATTGTTTTTGGTTCTTGATCCTCATTTTCATTAATTATATCAATCGCGATTTCATATGCAAACTTCTTGTCAATAATAGTTTTATTTCGGTTCCATCTCTTTCCAGTAGATGCATTCCATATCGTGCTCTCTTTTCTTCCTTGGATTTTTATCTTTGGAACCGATTGGTCGACCACGCTTCTGGCATATATCACATTTAGAATTATCCAAGGGAATTTCAATACGAACCGCAACATTTTCTGCTGGAATATACGATTTAGTTACTCTTTTTGTATCAATAAATGCATCTGGTAGTTGATTTGCAATTTGTTGCAAATGAATAATTTTCTGGACTTCTAGCTCAGATTGATTTGTGCGAGGATCAAAATGATACATTGATGATGCATTCCATATAATTTCTTGTTTTTTGAGTGTTCGTTTCTCTCCCCCTAATGCTGGGAACATAGCTTCATCAAACTTACAGTCAGCAAATCTTGCTGTAAATAGATCTCCAGTTAATGGTTCAAGATATTTAATAATTGATGGAGATTCGAAACCAACATAGATTCCCAACCTTCTTTGAGGTCCCATCTTTGTGCGTTGCGGTGGAGCTACCGGAACATATACAGCACATCCAAAGGTTCTTAAATGGGATATATTTGGCTGCAGGCCAGTTACAAGTTGTATGGGGGAGTACTTATGATAAACAGTTGGTCTTAATCTAATTAGTGCTGCAGCATGTAATATTACATGGCCCCATATAGATGACGATAATTTTGATTTCATAATTAAGGGCCTTGCGATTAATTATAATCGTTTAATAAGAGATTCTGCTAGACCATTTTGTGTGTGTACATGGGCCATTGGATGCTCAACTTTAATCCCAATTGACATACAATAGTCATTAAATACTTGAGATGTGAATTCACCGGCATTATCAAGACGAATTGTCTTAATTGTATAATCCGGAAATTGTGCTCTTAATCTAATTATTTGAGCAAGTAATCTCGCAAATGCAACATTCCGAGAAGATAATAGACATACATGTGACCATCTAGTAGATGCATCTATTAATACCATAAAATATCTAAACAGTCCACATGATGGGGTAATAGGCCCACATATATCACCTTGAATACGCTCAAGGAAATTGGGTGATTCAATCCCAACCCTAGTTTGTGAAGGCCTAACGATTAGTTTTCCTTTATAACATGCAGCACATGATATTTCATTTGATAAAATAATCTTCTGGTTCTTTAATTGATGCCCATTTGAATTTTCTACAATTCTTTGCATCATTATTGCTCCAGGATGACCTAAACGTTCATGCCAAACCATAAAATTACTTTGAGAGTTATTAAACTCATTTTTCATTATAGCATGATGTGCGTCAATTGTACTAATACGTGTATAATATAAGCCTATTGACAAAGCATGCAATCTTTCTAATATACGTTTGTTACCACAAACAATATTTGTTTTGTGAAGGTACTCAATATTATCTTCATTAATTGTTTCAACATGATATCCATTTCGGCGGATATCTTTAAAACTTAGCAAATTCTTTTTGATTTAGTAGATAATAAAGCATCATCTATTACAAATTTTGTTCCTCTAGGCAATAAAATAATGGCTCTTCCAGAGCCTTCAACAAGTTTGAGGTACCTGATATTGTATTGACATTTGCTTTCATCTTTGTCAAATTAACGAAATATTTTATGTTCTTAAGTATAGTGTGTGTAGTTGCACTATCCGCTAGGCATATATCACCGTCATCCATTATTGTAATATTCAAAAGAAACAAGACCTCCAAGTCTCTTCATTTATTAAATAAAACAAAAACAAATACAAGATAAGATAATGATAACATGAAAATAAACGTGCTAAAGAAAATACTCTTAATAAAGTTAACGTACAAGAAAATAAAACATTATTGATGCATAAAGAAAAATTATTTTAGTCTTGAACATCTTCACTAGCAAGGGAATATTCATTATCTCCATTTGGGGGGTTAAGATAGTCCTCTACATCCAAGCGTGTATTAACCAAGGGTACATTCAACGGGTCTTCATTATCTTGATAGACCAAATTAACCTCCTTAGTATTTTCTTTCTCCTTCAGGGAGGCTTGATAAAGTTCAACGAGATGCCTTGGTGTACGACATGTACGCGACCAATGCCCTTTCACACCGCATCTAAAACATGGATCCCAGTTCCCTTGAGAGCGACACTTTGAGGCTTCTTGCTCCTTTCTAGTGCGGGTTTCTTAACTTGGCTATTACGGTTCCAAGAATGATTTTGACCACGGCCTCTTCCACGCCCGTGTCCACGACCGGGGCCACGACCGCGATTACGACCATTAAATGCAGCAGCATTCGCTTCTGGGAATGGCCTAGAACCTGTCGGGCGAGACTCATGATTTTTGAGTAATAATTTGTTATTCTGTTCCGCCACGAGTAGGCACGAAATTAACTCAGAATACTTTTTGAACCCCTTCCTCCATGTACTGTTGTTGCAGGATTATATTTGAGGCATGGAAGGTTGTGAAAGTCTTTTCTAGCATATCTCCATCAGTAATATTCTCCCCGCAAAGTTTCAACTGAGAAAGAATTCTAAACATCGAGGAATTATACTCACACACCGATTTAAAATCCTGTAGTCGTAGGTGTGTCCACTCGTCATGAGCTTTCGGGAGTATTATTGTCTTCTGGTGGTCATACCTCTCCTTGAGGTTTTTCCATAAAAGTAGAGGATCCTTAACAGTAAGGTATTCACTCTTTAATGATTCGTGGAGATGGTGGCGGAGGAAGATCATTGCCTTCGCTCGATCTTGGATCGATACCTTGTTTCCCGCTTTGATGGTGTCTCCCAGACCCATGGCATCAAGGTGGATCTCAGCGTCGAGGATCCATGACAGGTAATTGTTGCCCGATATGTCAAGGGCAACAAACTCAAGCTTCGTTAAATTTGCCATGTCGAAGCTATATTAATGGGATAAATTAAATTAGACCCTCGCAATTTAATATTGAAACTTCAGGTTTCAATAAGAATTAATTTCAAACTTTATGTGCATCAATAAACTGAATTGCAACTACAGGCGCATAAATAAATAAAATAAATGTACGAAAAATAAATGTGCGAAAAATAAATGTGCGAAAAAATAAATGTGCGAAAAATAAACGTACATAAAATAAATAAAAATAAATATACGTGCAGCTCCTGGTGCATGATTTAAACAAGCAACTTCTGGTGCTTTAATATAATAAACATGCAACTTTTGGTTGCAAAAATAAAAATAATTAAACAAGCAACTTTTGGTGCATAAGTAAAAATAAACATGCAACTTCTGGTTGCGTAAATAAAATTAAACAAGCATCTTCTGGTGCGTAGTTAAAAATAAACGTGCAACTTCTGGTTGTATAAATAAAAACTAAACAAGCAACTTCTGGTGCATAAAAAGAAATGATAAGGAACTTCTGGTGCTTAAAAATAAACATGTATTAATAATAACATGTTGTCTAATGTTCAAATAAATAAATAAAAGAAAATTCGAATAAAGGAAGAAAAAGAATCCGAATAAAATTATTAGAATATAAGAAATAATTATGGTTCATACCTCGCTTACTTTGGGTTAGAGTCGTGCTGATAACGTGTTATAAAATAAAAGAGCAAATAACTATAAAACAAAAGAATTGGAAAGAGAGAAATATGTATTGAATTGTGGATTAAATAATACAATAGTCACTGCCCCCTTTATATAGTAGAGGGTGAGTGCTGGCCAAGAAATCTCTTGCCTGATTCAGGATTACAATAAAGGAATAATTTTATATGTAAATTAATAGAAAATATACTAATTAATACCCTATAATAACTCTTTCCATCTTTACAAGAATCTCCCAATTTATTGTTGCTTAAGGGTTAAGTAACAGACATCCATATCAATTATATTCATAACAGAGACAAATATACTTGCAGATACAAATAAATATATTTTTATATACAAGCTATAAATGCACACCAATATATTAGTTGACTGATGATCATGTTTTACTGATCGTAGTTATCAAGTCATTAATGTAGGTATATGTTAGAGACCATATACTGGACTGACCCGCCATAAGAAAGCTACATATTTTACGTCATCAGCAATTCTTGTAATATAAAGTATTTATAGTCCTTTGACCTGAGATTGTCTCGGTTCCCAACATGAGTAATATTATACTTTAATATAATCTAGCATTGTCTTTAACCGGATAGTCATAACGGTTATAATTAGGTATATAATGAATCACGTAGAGAGATCAGTGCAATCAAGACGGGATTTGTTCCTCTCATAAATGAGAGAGTTATCTTTAGGCCTCTTGATGAATTGAACTGAAGAAATGTATGGCCATACTCAAATGAATTAATAAGAGTTATTGATATCATTTGTTCTTGTTCAGTTTAATTTGGGATCAAGAAATATTATTCAATTAATATAAGGATGACGTATTACATGCCTTATGATCCATATAAATATCGTGACAAAGGGACTAAATACGTGATTGTTGATTAGGTAAATTAGATCACCGATATTCACTTAAATTGGGTAGTCATGATGGCTTGCTAGAGTCCGCTCATGATTTATAGACTGTTAAGTCTATTGCCAACATTAAGTGAATCTACAGGGTCACACACAAAGAACAAACTGAAACGGGCGCAGAAAATCCTAGCGACTTATATGATGAGTTGCGTAAGAATGGCACAAAATATATTGTCATCTTACGTGATAAGATGTGATATATATATGTACATAAATACTATAAGCACAAAAGATCATGTAATCTAGAAGAGTCTAGATGATGTGGCATATGGATAATGATGAGTGATGCCATACACATCTTTTAGTGTGAAGAGACATGACTCTTCACCTCTATATAAGGACAAAAAGGGCTCCAAATTCACAACATACCACATCATTCTCTCTCTCATATTTTAACATTCTCTTTTGTGAGACAAAAGAGAGAAGATATACTTTTTGATTTTTATGATAAAATTATTAAAGGGTGCTTTCTTTTTGTATGACAAAAATGAAAGAGTGCGATTATATGAGAGAAATTATATACATCTTTTGTCAGATAAAATAACAAGAAGAAAAAGTATTTTCTTGTGCAAGAGGAGAATAAGTTACTAGCATATATATTGTTCTTCTTCCTGTTTTAAGAAGTTTGTTTGTGTGGATACTGGTAGAGGCGTTCGTACTTTCGGCGCTTATGATCTATTCGGCCTAAGAAGATGAGAACGGGTTGTTGAGTGTTTCGGTGGAGACCGATTGTCTGTGCGGTAGTTGACTTCTGCACGATCCGACCTAGACAGCCTAGACGGACGGAAAATCGGTTAGGATGGTAACCGGTTTAGAGATGCATGGACAATACTCATGGTTTGAGCGTCACGGATTAAGCGTCATCTGAAAGGTATCCTTAAGATTTATTTCTTTGATTTAACCGATACGCACGGATCCTCGGATTGGTTTTTGGACGAAATTTTATTTTCCACTGCGTTATGCACGTCCGAAACCCAACAGTGATATCAGACCAACATGCGTGTTTCGGTTAAATTGAGACGGTATATATGAGATATATACTATTTAGATATCATTTCTATTTTCGATTAATAGATGCAAAGAGTTGCAACCAAAATTGCATCCGTGCGTGATATGAAAGAGTCTGTCGTATAAAAAAAAATATATCGTATTAGAAGGTGTGACCAAGTCTAAATCTTATAAGTGTATAAGACATGATATACAATCATATAGATGACAAATTTCATTTATTTAAGAAATATTTGATCCGATACTTGGATCATGTTATAAGACATGATCTGACTTAGTCACCAAAAGTTGTGTGATTAAGGCGTCTATTCAAAAGTTCCATCGAGAAGTGCATCAAAGATATTAATGAAAGAGTTGCGTGCATTCAAAAAGGTCCATCCAGAATGCATCTAAGAGGTTCAAATAAGAGTTATGATGAAGAGGTGTGACTAAAGATTGTTTGATAAATACATATGATGTTATTAAATTTATATGTTATGTACATGTATGGTTAACACTTAATTATTGGAATTGTTCCAAATAAGAATATGTGTTATCTGTGATAAATCGAGTAATCAGATCCTTAATTAAGTGTACCCGTTCATGCCTTATTTATGTGATAAACGTGTTATATTATCTTATGAACTTCTTTGGAACCATAAATTGGATCCAAAGGTTGCATCCAACTAATATGATCAAGGGATGCGAATGGATATGATCCAACACTCATGTCTACAAGTTACGACAAAAAGTTATGACCATAACTTCCGATTAAGAATTGAGTCCAAGAGTTGCGACCAACGGGTGCGACCAAGTATGCGATCCAAATGTCACATCCAAGGGATGCGTCAAAAGGTTGTGTCTAAAGAGTTGCGGCCAATGGGTGCGACTAAAGGCTGTGACCAAAAGGTCCGGCTGACGGGTGCAGTCAAAGGGTGTGACCAATGGATGTGATCCAAATGTCACATCCAAAAGACACAGCGAAAGGTTGCGACCAACGGATGCCACCAAGAGGTGTGACCAACGGGTGCGACCAACGGGTGTAATCGACATGCGTAACCAATAGGTACGACCGAAAAGTTGCAATCGCAAGAGTTGCGACCTCTTGAATAGTTGTGTCTTCATAAATGGGTGCAAATCATGAATTGTCTTTTTTTTTTTTTTTTTGAAATGGTGAAGTGATGTATTATTTCATGAAAAGGTGCATGTGATGCATTATTTCATGAAAAGTTGCATGTGATGCATTGAATTTATGAAAAGATGCATATGATGAATTAATGTGTAGAAAAATATGTGTTGACAAAGTTGACCAGGTGTTGACCGTGTTGATAGTTGACTATTGACCCACTATGTTTACTGTTGATTGTAGTGATTGTTAATTGTTGACAGTTGACTACACTAATTTATCCCTTGACTGTTGACCATTGATTTGTCAAAAGTTGATCATGACCAAGTCAAAATATTGACCATTGATTGGTGACCTTATCAAATGTTGATCGTTGACCTAGTCAAATGTTGACCAAATCAAATATTAGTTTTTGACTTGTCAAATGTTGACAATGACGACCGTGCCCCGAATTCGCATTCGTAAGCCTTATATATATATATTTTATAAATGGTTAAATAATCGAAACTTAATATGATTATGTTTATATTTGATATATTTGTTGATATGTGTTGATATAATTAAAGATTTCATTAGGCATAACCCATACATCATTGAGATGAAGGAGTTCATCGTCCATCATGAATACATCATTAAAATGATAAGTTCATTTTCAACCACACATCATGGCGATGAAAGAGTTCATCGAATTCTATACATGGAGATAAGATTTCCATATACAATCTAAGAAAAATTTCATGGAGATGAAATATATATTAGGAAATCTTTATGTTAGTTCATAAAGATCAAGGCCATGATATATCATCATTATTATCTTTATTCTATTAGTACATGTGATGTTCTTTGAAGATTGCATAATAACATTAAATAAAATCCCTCAAAATAATGTTAAGTCATGAAGTGCCTTCCATAAGTCTAAATCTCTCGATACTCTGATCGACCCTGCATAGGTCATGTCAAAGCTGGGTATGTAGGGACAATCTTAGGAGAGAATGCGGGAAATGGGAGCCAACATAGGTGATGCCAAAGCTGAGTGTGTTGGGTACTATTTTGCCGATGATTATACATGGTTTGACCTAACTTGGCTATCAAGTCGGACTTGGGCTCAGGGCATATGGTAGGATATATACGTCGGGCATATGATACTTATCCTATGTTATTCAAGAGTTGTAAGAGATACAATTGGAATTGTTCCTACCTAAATAAGTTAAGTTCTGGGCAATGAGTCAAAGCTCACTTAGAACTTAATTGAAATATGGATCTTGTCTCACTATGAAACTTCATGGATTGAAAGTTTCCGAATCAATGCGATTGAGGGTTATTAATTTGATTAAAAATAGTGGGAGCCATTATATGAAATATTTAAAGAATAATAGTCTTTTCATATTATTCAATTCGAATATTATATCTATTTATGTCTCACAATAAGTCCTTGAGAATGACAAAAAACATAAGATGCTTATAATCATTAAAATGAACATGGACAAGTGTTGTCAATAATGTTCTTGTGCTCAAAAGGAACGTAAAAAATACTCCCAAAGATAAGGGCAAGATATTGTCGGGGCTTCGGCCTTAGGTAAGAAATTAATATCTTTCGTAATGAATTGGTTCATTGAAAGAAACCATAATTTCACAATAAGATATGAAAAGGGAAAGAAATGGTAGTGTGACTACCGCTTCAAGTATTTTTGTAATAGAAGTTAACTTGTCTATTTCACATCATGTGTATTAGATACACGATGTGAATCACACATTTGTGAAAATATGTTGACTAAGTTGTAGACTATTGAGTAAATATGATGTTAACAGATGAGTGACAAATGTAGAAAAAGTTGTTACATTTTCTCAAGTAACTCATTTATTTACATTGTTTTTTTGGACTTATCGCCGACATAAATAATTGTTATTTAATGTCAACAATAAATTTTGTATTATTTGTAGTTCGAGTTTAACTATGAATGGTCATTAATTTATTATTGAGAATAATAATTTCACCATTCACAAAGGTCATTTTTCTTTGGAAATGTTCGAATAGAAAAATTACCTTATATGTTATATCGAACAAGATAATTATAACTCCATCTATAACATCAATATTAAGTATTTAAATCTAGCATTGTCACTTGGTCTAATTAAATAAGATGAACATTCATTAAATCCATTAAGATGGATTTTCAGATTCATTTGATTTTGAATTATTTGTAACATGTGTAACTTATTTATTAGATAAGATGACATATACGTCTTTCACAAAGTAAGCTGAAAGCAAATTACTTATTGATGCTCATACATAGTGATGTATGTTCATCAATGAGTGAAGGTGCTAGAGAAAACTACTTCATCACTTTATTGAACCAATAAATTTGAATATTTTGAAAAGTTCAAAATTTACAAATAATGAAGTAGAGAATAAAACTTGGCTTCGAAAATTCAAATTTCTTTGATGAGATCGAGGATTCGAGAACCAAGTGTTTGATCATCATGATAATGATATCGAACTTTATTAGATATAGTTCGACCATGATGAGTCAAATATATCTTCTATTTATTTCGGGGTTACGTTCTTATTGTGTTCATACTGAAAATAATTTCATCTAAAGCGGTTGTAAAAGACTCCATATGCGATATGGACTGGTAGGTGTATGAGATTATCATTTTATCAAGATTTGAGGATATGATACTTAATTGAAGCATCATGCATCTAATCGGATTAATGCTTGTTTGTGTATATCCTAAGAAAAGTAAAGGATATTACTTGTATAACTAATATGAGAACAAAGTGTTTGTTACTCGAAAATTGTATCTCTTTGGAAGAAGTGTTTCCAAAAGAATTAGTGGGAGTAAATTTGAAAACTTCAAATTGCACATACTGACCATAATGCTCGGATGGAAATTAATTCAGATATCACCCAGTGGTTGAGTCTGTAATTAATAAACTAGACTGCCAAGATGTTGAAGAGTTGAGTATATAACATAAGTGTATTCATATAGATCTATTAGAATTTATCGTAGGCCCGAAAATATTTAGATTTTTCGTGTCGAATGATAAAAATTCATACTCATAGATGATGAGTTCACATTCTACTAATAGAATATGATGAATCAAGGCTCTAATGGTTAGAGACTTTGAAAGTTGAGATGTAATCCATGTCAGACAATCAAGTTTAGAATTTGATTGATCCATCAGATGGAAACACGGTTTTAAAAAGAAGACCGACATGGATAATGTGCAAACATATAATGCTTGATTTGTGATTAAGAGAAACTCATAGTATAAACTATGATTATATTTTTTCAAGTCATCATGCTTATGTATTTCAGAATTTTCTTGGGCATATGTTCATAGTATGACTATGAAAGATGCCAAGTGGATGTCAAGGCGTTGTTTCTTAATAGAAGTAGACGAAAGTATGTATATGATATAACTTTAGTGTTTTATCGATCTTGTAAATTTTGAAAAGAGTTCGGAAGTTGCATAAATTCATTTATGAATTAAAACAAACATCTCTACGTGAAAATTTATTATTTGATAAAATAACCAAATAGTTTACAAGATCTTATGTTGACAAGAAGTTCAGTAGGAGCATAATTACATGTGATGTGAATTAAGTGCAACAATCACACATAAGTTTAATCCTAGTGAAAGTCACTAGATAATAATCAAAAGTATGATTATGTACTTAAGAAGGATAAAGTATTCTTCTTAGATTATCATGGACATAAACATATACAAAGTATTTGCATATGATATGTTTGATAATCCATTTAAGAACCCAATCCCGCAATTGATGGTGATCATGTTAGGTCAAATGGTATGTGATACCACGTAGATCAATGAGTATGAGATACTTGGTTGATTTGGCCTAGTGCAAGTGGGAGATTGATGGTGTTATGCCCTAGGCCAAAGTGTTTGTGACCTAGATGATGGATTGTAATAATAAATATAATATTTATTCTAAGATATTTCATATAATATGTGCGTATAGATTATTTTAATATAATTAAAATAGACCATAAATATGCAATTCATCTTTATGTCATCAAAGTGCGTGACTTTGATAGTAAAACTATAAAGTATTATCAATGCTATTCTAAATCGTCCCTGATCATTTATAGGATATTTGTGCAGACAAATACACTTGCGGATATAAATAAATATATATTTATATACAAGCTATAAATGCACACCAGTATATTAGTTGACTGATGATTATGTTTTACTGATCATACTTATCAAGTCATTAACGTATGTATATGTTAGAGACCATATACTGGACTGACCCGCCATAAGAATGATACATGTTTTACGTCATTAGCGATTCTTGTAATATAAAGTATTTATAGTCCTCTGACCTGAGATTGTCTCGGTTCCCAACATGAGTAATTTTATACTTTAATATAATCTAACACTGCCTTTAACCGGGTAGTCATAATGGTTATGATTACGTATATAATGAATCATGTAGAGGGATGAGTGCAATCAAGACGGGATATGTTCCTCTCATAATTGAGAGAGTTATCTTTAGGCCTTTTGATGAATTGAACTGAAGAAATGTATGGCCATACTCAAATGAATTAATAAGAGTTATTAATATCATTTGTTCTTGTTCAGTTTAATTTGGGACCAAGAAATATTTTTTGATTAATATAAGGATGACGTATTGCATGCCTTACGATCGATATAAATATCGTGTGACAAAGGGACTAAATACGTGGTTGTTGATTAGGTAAATCAGATCACCGATATTCACTTAAATTGGGTAATCATGATGGCTTGCTAGAGTCCGCTCATGATTTATAGACTGTGAAAGTGTATTGCCAACATTAAGTGAACCTACAGGGTCACACACAAAGTAGTGACTTTCTAATTGCATCATATGCAACTCTTTCCTTTTATGGAATGAGTTTCTTATACTCGGTGTATTATCTCATCTTGTGCCCCAAGCCCAAGTCCGACTTGCTTGCTCAGTTAAATTTAACCATGTATGAGTATCGGCAAAGCAGTTTCTAGCATACTCAACTCAGGCGTGACCTGTGCTAGTCACTACTTCCCACGTGCCCCTTTCCACAGACAATCCCCCACATGCCTAGCTCCGGCATGACCCATGTGGAAAACTGTTTGAGTACTGAGGGTTACAGTGACATGGGAGACACTTCATTTCTTAATATTCTGAATGATTTTGTTTTAGATTTATAAAAATAAACATCACAGAAACTTAGTTAAATATGGGATGAGCATCTTCCTTACGAGCGATCATGAGGTTCCTAATCCTAGATCTTTCTTTTAGCAGGAGTAATCTTCATTGAACCCTTCGTTGTGTGTGTGCGAATATCCAATACCATCATCCGAAGATTGCGCCATGATCCTTGCCTTGTAGTCTTGATATAATATCTACCCTAACAATTATCCTATTACTAGAAAAAGTACTTTACAATTTTGAAAAACTCACAGATTGCCATAATTACAACTTTGGACAACTCACTGGTTGCCATAGATATTAAATAAAATTACAAGCATTCACACACAATATTACATCACAGAACAATCACAAATCTAAAGCTCATACCATATTTGTATATTTAAATTCCATGTATAACAAAAATTAGGATTTCTCGCAAAATCAGCATTATTTCGTTGGGAACGAAACTATTCCATTCTCAACGGAAGCAGCGCTGAAAGTCTGATAAATTCTGGCGTTATTCTGTTCTCAACGGAACTATTCCGTTGGGAACGAAATCCTGCGGGAAAATTTGCTTTTCCTTTGTTTAGTCCTGTTTCCAAAATAGATTTCGAAAAACTATTTTTCGAAACTCTAGGAAATCATAATATCCAATATTATATTTCTAGAAACTATTTCCGTGATGTTTTGAAATAATATTTTCAAAACCCTAAAATTTATTATACTAGCATTTACTAAATTTTAAATATATAATCGGCGATTATTTCCTTAACGAACGCTCTGATGCCACTGTTGGGAAATCCATAGCCATGTACGTTACCTGCGCAGCGGAACCTATGGATTTAACCTGCCCTAGGATCTACATTAAGAGAATAAAATTATGAGATTAACTATTAAACTTTATACCTCGGATCTTTATGATCTGCGAGACGAAGAATTGATGTAGGTCTGAACTTTTCTGACTTGCAACCTTCTCCTTCCTAAAGCTCGACTCGCGAACCTTCTTGCTTCTCCTAGGGTGAAGATCGATCACTCACAAGTTCTCATATTAGAGAACCTCTACTCATATCCACGCGCACTTCAGACGCTCGGAATAACCGGACTCGGCTAGACGAGCCCGGAAATACTTTCCGAAAATCTCTCAAAACTTTCTCTCTCTTTTCTGTGTAATAGACGGCTTTTAAGGCTCCTGAATTATGTGTAAAATAAAATAGAGAGACTTTGCCCTTCTATTTATACTAAAGAGAAAGGCGAACGATTGCTCAGTTACCATAACTAAAAATCCTAATCTGCGCCAATTCTGTTGCCAACAGAATATGTATTTTCATAACGGAATACTTGGCACCTAAGGTTATTATAGTTTCTATATCTATTCCGTTGAGAATGGAACTATTCTGTTGCCAACAGAATGACACTGTTTTGTTAAATCAATTATCCAATAATTGATTATTTAGTTCACCAATTTAAAAATCATATATATAATTATTTTGAGGCATATTTATCACGTACGAATGGAGTTCATTGTGTAATCGTGTAGGTTTGATTTAACACTCGCAACGACATCTAAAGAGATCATAGACCTCTAGACTGATGTCATGACTACCCATGTTAAATTAAATGATCAACGATCATAAATCTATCTGAATAGACGTTTGCATATTCCTTTTGTTCTACGATATATGTCTTAATCACAAGGAATAGATGTATGTCATCCTTAAGTTTGATCAAAGTCTCTTTACTGATCGAGAATTAGACTGAGTAAATACAAAATTATATTAACAACACATGTTAATCCATTTTGAGCATGGCCATGCATTTTCTTCAGGTCCTAGTTCATCAGGGAGCCTAGAGATATCTCTCTCATGACGAGAGCAACAAATCCCATCTTGGGCACTCACATTCCTCATCACGATTTAGTGCATACCTAATGATGACCCTAATGATCATCCCATTATGGATGACGTAGGATCATATTAATATATGCATTTTCACATACAGGAATCCATGGTGACCTCAAGTCGTAGGAACAAGCACACTGTTCATATGAGAATCACTAATGACATATACTATGCATATTCTCATAGTGTGGTCAGTCTAGTACGTGTTCTCTAACACATATCTATAATCCAGATTTGACATTTCTATGTCCATGATCAACAGAACATGATCATCCAGCCTACGAATATACTAGTATGGATATGTAACTTCTTACCTGAATATATCATTCGTTGGTTCACAATTCTACTATGGGAATCACGTATTCTGATGACGTAAACCCGAAGTGTCATTCTTGGTTGATATAAGATTTACATTCACAACCCATACACACAGATATATAAGAAATAACCATTATTGAATGAATAATAATGTCTTAATACATAATTCATTTCCTAGTACAAATATATTTGGCCTAGGGCACTAATCGTACAAGTGTTTAATGAAATTCTAGAGGAAGAGTGGAAAGAAGATGACATAGTGAGGTGGCCTGTACTAGCTTGGTGAGGTGGCAAGGAGATTAGAGGAGGGAGATAAGGCAATGGAGACGTCCAATTCGGGTTAAATTGGAGGAAACTCAATTTTCACCATTTTTGTGATTTGTAGAGAAAATGAAACAATTTCAAAGCTTTCTCTACATTTTTTCTTTGCCCATTGAGTGTTTGAGAATGAGAGGGAGATTTGATGAATGTTACAACTGGAGAAAAAGACAGCTTAGTTTGCTTCAATTTGTTATTTTCGTTAGTACAGTGAAGGGGCGTGCGAATTCAGCTCGTGGGCTGTTTTGAAAAGATAAGATTTTCATCTCAATTTTTCATTGATAATGGATGGCTTCATTTATTAGGTTTATTTTTGTGACATATAGAACCCAAATAGAAGCAATGGAGGTGATAAAAATCTATTTTGGAGACTACAATCACTGTTTAAAATTGCTTAAGAGAGAAGAGTTTGATAGCGGGTCGGATTCAGTCATAATAGGTCGGATTTGCATCCAAAACTTAGTTTAGTGCAAGAAAAACTGTATTTTTACCGTTTTTGCGGTTTTGAACTCCATTTTTCATGCCCTTCCAAACGGTTTCCTTACTACATTTTTATATGATTTTGTAGAGTATCATGTTTATTTCCATGACCCAAAGTTTGAAAATTAAACTTCAAGATTTATTCGTATTTTTGAGCCTCCAAAATTGGGACTTTCCTATAATTTCCTACACATTTTTAAGCTGAAATTTTTTGCTTTCATCCGGTTTTGTGCCACCAGTTTAGAGGATTTTTCTCCAAATATTTTTACATGGATACATAGGGAATTTTTTCTAATTTCAAGCATTCAAAAATGAGAAATTATGAATCTCGGCTTCTAGGACTTTTATGGCTCCAAATAGGGCTCCATGTTTTTGCATTCCATGAATAACTTATTTTTATTTTGAGATTATTGTTTAGAAGAAAAATTTCTTCTGAGTCACCCGGTTGTGCTTTAGGCTTCTGAGATGTTTTAACATGATCGAAGAGGTCTCGACATGAGTCTTGAGGGATTCTAAAATGGCAACCAACTTGTTCCACAATTTGCGTGAAAACCGAGGCGTCTGATGAAATGCCCTAGAAGAAATTAGAGTTTTTATGGCTTGAGTTTAGTTTGTAGGGGTTCTGACTTGTGTTCATCTTCTCTTTAGGTGTGTGGTGATAATTTAGGGTTTGAAGAGGGTTTGGTAGAACGAGATGGGCCATCTTTGACTCATAATTTGCGTTTTGGTCATTCTTAAGAGTTGCGATTTGCAACATAACATTTCAATCTTCCTTTTTGGTATTTTTATCTGAAAATAAACACAAAAATATATTATGGAAGTTTTATACCAGTTTTACTCATTTTATTTAATTTTTGTAGAATTTAATTCATTTTTGAGATAAAAACTTATGTTAAAAATCCTAAAATTTTGTGTAAAAATACACGTATCACATTCACATGAACAATAAAAGATATATAAATTAGATTCTATACTTTCGGCCATATATTAAATATTCAATAAGCAAGAAAGAGTTTTTGCCTATGGCATTAATGTGATCGATGAAAGACTATTGAATTGAATTCGATGCTTTCAACAGTATATTGAAGGAGTTCAATATGCAAGAAAGAGTTCTTGTCTGTAATGTTCATATAGTGAAGGCATATGAATAAGATTATATGCTTATTATCCATTTATTGAAAGAGTCGATGTACATAAGAAGCTACAAATCTACACTAGTATATTCGCAGACTGGATGATCATGTTCTGCTGATCATGGACATAGGGATGTCAAGTGCGGAATATAGGTGCGTGTTAGAGAACACATACTGGACTGACCACACTATGAGAATATTCATGGTATATGTCATTAGCTATTCTCATATGAATAGTGTGCTTATTCGTACGAACTGAGGTCACCATGGATTCCTGTATGTGGAACTGCATACATTAATATGATCTTACATCATTCGTAATGGGATGATCATTAGGGTCATCATTAGGTATACACTGAATCATGACGAGGAATGTGAGTGACCAAGATGGGATTTGTTCCTCTCATCATGAGAGAGATATCTTTGGGCCCCATGATGAATTAGGACTGAAGGAAATGCGTGACCATGCTCAAAATGGATTAACATGTATTGTTAATATAATTTTGTATTTATTCGGTCTAATTCTCGATCAGGAAAGATACTGTCACTTGTGATCATGACATATATTGTAGAACAAAAGGAATAAGCAATCGTCTATTCAGATAGGTTTATGATCGCTGATCATTTCGTTTAGCATGGGTAGTCATGACATCAGTCTAGAGGTTACTCATGACTTACGATCTTTAGAAGATCGTTGCCAGCGTTAAATGGAACCTACACCGTCACACAATGAACTCCATTCATGCGGGATGAAAATAGCTCAAAAATAGTTATATATATGATGTATAAATTGGTGAACGAAATAATCAATTATTGGATAATTGATTGAACAAAACTGCATCATTCCGTTGGTAACGGAATAGTTCCGTTCCCAATAGAATAGATATGAAAACTGTAACAACCTTAGCTGCCAACTATTCTGTTAGCAACGGACTAGGCGTAGATTAGGATTTTTACTTATGGAAACTGAGCAATCGTTCGCCTCTCCCTCTAGTACAAATAGAAGAGCAATGCCTCTCTATTTGACATAAAATTCTCAAGCTTTAGAAGCCGTCATACTCAGAAATAGAGACATAAAATTCTCAAGCTTTAGAAGGGCGATGTCGAGTCCGGTTATTTCGTGCCTCTGAAGTTCAACGTGGATACGACTAGAGATCTTTTGCTTTGAACACTAGCGAACGATCAGTTTCTTTACCCTAGGAGAAGCAAGGAGTTCGTTCGAGTTGAGCTTCAGGAAGGAGAAGGCTGCAAGTCAGAAAAGTTCAGACCTACATCCATTCTTCATCTCGCAGATCAAGAAGATCCGGGGTATAAATTTTAATTATTAATCTTGTACTTTTGTTCCCTTAATGATGATCCTACGGCGGGTTGAATCCATAGGTTCTACTGCGCACGTAACGTACATGGCTATGGATTTTCCAACAGTGGCAACAGAGCGTTCGTTAAGGAAATAATCGTCAATTATATTCAAAATTTACGAAATTCTAGTAAAATAAATTTTAGGGTTTTGAAAATATTATTTCAAAAGATCACTTAAATAGTTTCTGAGAATATAATATTGGATATTATGATGTCTTACAGTTTTGAAAAATAGCTTTTCGAAATCAGTTTTGGAAACGGAACTAAACAAAGGAAAAAAGAATTTTCCAGCAGGATTCCGTTTCCAACGGAATATTTCCGTTGAGAATAGAATAACGCTGGAATTTATCAGACTTTCAACACTGATTCCGTTGAGAACGGAATAGTTCTGTTCCCAAAGGAATAAGGCTGATTTTGCAAGAAACCCTAAATTTTATTATACAAGGAATTTAATTTATATAAATATGGAATGAGCCTTAAATCTGTGATTGTTCTGTGATGTAATCTTGTGTGTTAATGCTTGTATTTTATTTAATATCTATGGCAACCTGTGAGTTGTCCAAAGTTGTAATTATGGCAACCAGTGAGTTGTCCAAAATTGTAAATTACTTTTTCTAGCAATAGGATAGATAGGAAAGATATTATATCAAGACCAGGCAAGGATCTTGGCGCAATCTTCGGTAGATGGCATTGGATCTTCGCGCACATACAATGAAGGGTTCGTTGAAGATTGACCTGCACTCTAGAGATAGATCTAGGATTAGGAACCTCATGATCGCTCGTGAAGATTAGGCTCATACTATATATATCTTGTTTCTGTGATGTTTAGTTTTATAAATCTAAAAACAAAATTCTTCAGAATATTAAGTAATGAAGTGCCTCCCATGTCACTGAAGCCCTCGATACTTAGACAGTCTTTCATGTGGGTCATGCCAAAGCTGAGCATATGGGAAATTGTCTTTGTAGAGGAGGGTATTGTAGGATTAGTGCCCTAAGCAAAATATATTTGTGCTAGGAAATGGATTATGTATTAAGACATTATTATTTATTCAATAAAGGTTGTTTCTTATATATCTGTGTGTATGGGTTGTGAATGTAAATTTCTTATATCAACCATGAATGTCACTTTGGATTCACGTTATCATAATAAGTGATTCTGATAGTAGAACTGTGAACCAACAAATGACATTCTACACCGTCTCTAGTGATATGTGGGATGTTTATAGAGATAAATATACTTCAAGTAAGAAGCTACATAAGTACACTAGTATATTCGCAGACCGGATGATCATGTTCTGCTAATCATGGACATAGGGATGTCATGTCTGGAATATAGGTTCGTGTTAGAGAACACGTGTTGGACTGACCATACTATGAGAATATACATGGTATATGTCATTAGTGATTCTCATATGAATAGTGTGCTTGTTCCTACAACCAGAGGTCACCATGGATTCCTGCATGTGGAACTACATACTTTAATATGATCCTACGTCATCCGTAACGGGATGATTATGAAGGTCATGTAGGATTAGTGCCCTAGGCCAAATGTATTTGTGCTAGGAAATGGATTATGTATTAAGACATTATTATTTATTCAATAAAGGTTGTTTCATATATATCTGTGTGTATGAGTTGTGAATGTAAATCTTATATCAATCAAGAATGACACTTCGGGTTCACGTCATCAGAATACGTGATTCTGATAGTAGAACTGTGAACCGACGAATGTGATATGTAGGACGTTTATAGAGATAGACATACTTCAGGTAAGAAGCTACATATCCACACTTGTATGATCTCTCGGATGAGATGGAAGCGTCGCAATATGTGCTTGGACTTTTGGTGAGATCTCGGTTCCTTTTCTTGTGCGATCGCTCCATTGTTGTCACAATATAGATCCACTGGTTCCGAGATGCTCGGAAGTACTCTTAGCTCCTCTAAAAAGTTCTTTATCCAAACAGCCTCTTTAGCCGCTTCTACAGCGGCGATATACTCTACTTCCGTTTAAGAATCTGCTACAGTACATTGCTTGGAACTCTTCTATGTCACTGCGCCTCCATTTAGGCAAAATAAATAACCAGATTGCGATTTGAAGTCATCTGAGTCTGTCTGGAAGCTTGCGTCGGTATAACCCTTTACAACGAGCTCACCTTCCTGACCTCCATAGACTAGAAACAAGTCCTTAGTTCTTTGTAAGTACTTAAGGATTCTTTTAACAGCTATCCAGTGACTCTCACCTGGATTAGACAGAAACCTGCTTGTTGCGCTCAACGAGTATGACATATCTGGTCTAGTACATATCATGGCATACATGATAGATCCTATAGCCGAAGCATACGAGATCTTATTCATGCGTCTTTGCTCCCGCTCACTTGTAGGGCACGATGTCTTACTGAAAGAAACACTATGTGACAAAGGCAAAAATCCTTTCTTGGATTCTTTCATTCTGAACCGTTTCATGACCTTGTCTATGTATGTACTTTGACTCAGACCTATAAGCCTTCTAGATCTATCTCTATAGATCCTAATTCCTAACACGTAGGATGCTTCTCCTAGGTCTTTCATCGAGAAATTATCTCCCAACCATTTCTTGACGTTCAATAATGTTGGGATGTCATTTCCGATGAGTAATATGTCATCTACGTAAAGCACCAGGATTACTACCGTGCTCCCACTGAACTTCATGTAAATACAAGGCTCACCTTCACTTTTGGTAAAACCACAACTTTTGATGACTACATCAAAACGAAGGTTCCAACTTCGAGATGCTTGCTTCAATCCATAGATGGATTTCTGAAGCTTGCAAACCTTACCAGAATTCATAGGATCGAAAACCCTCGGGTTGTATCATATGCACGTCCTCGGTCAGATTTCTGTTTAGGAAAGCTGTTTTGACATCCATTTGCCATATTTCATAGTCATAATTTGCTGCTATGGCTAATAGAATTATGATGGATTTAAGCATAGCTACAGGTGAGAAAGTTTTGTCATAGTCAATACCATGAACTTGTTTACAACCTTTCGCCACAAGCCTTGCTTTGTAGGTTTGTACCTTTCCATCCACGTAAGTCTTTTTCTTAAAGACCCACTTACATCCGATGGTCTTCAAGCCTTTGGATGGATCAATGAAGTTCCAAACTTGATTGTCTTGCATGGATTGCATCTCGGCTCTCATGGCCTCTAACCATTTCTGAGAGTCGGGACTCTTCATAGCATCTTGATAGGACATGGGTTTATCATCTATGAATGTCACATCATCATCATTAGACACGAGAAATCCATATCTCTCGGGACCATGACGAATCCTACTAGACCTACGTTGAGTCTGTTGTGTTTCAAGCTCACCAACTCCTTGCGAGCTTGTTTGTTCCTCCATCATAGGTTATGCAACTATAGGTGGGTCTCGAATTTCTTCGAGTTGTACTTTGCTCCCCTGCTTCTCATAGAGACAAACTCTCTTTCCAAGAAGGCTCCATTGCGAGCAACAAACACTTTGTTCTCCGATGGATCGTAAAAGTAATATCCCTTAGGATATCCCACAAATATGCACTTGTCAAATTTGGGTCCGAGTTTATCGGGAAACTGACGTTTGACATAAGTATCACAACCCCAAATCTTAAGAACCACATCTCATATGGCATCTTTCGAACCACTATGGATGGAATCATGTTCAGTATGAATGCGGCAGTCTCAAGAGCGTAACCCCAGAAAGACATTGAAAGCCTCATTTTACTCATCATCGATCGAACCATATCCAATAAGGTTGGATTCCTCCTTTTGGACATTCCATTCCACTGAGGAGTTCCTGGAGGAGTCAGTTGTGAAACTATTCCACATTCTCTGAGATGATCCTCAAATTCCTGACTCAGATATTCACCTCCTCGATCAGTTCGAAGTGCTTTAATCATCTTGCCAAGATGATTTTGTACTTCATTCTTAAATTCTTTGAACACTTCAAAGGATTAAGACTTGTGCTTCATTAGGTAGACATAACCATATCTACTGAAGTAGTCCGTGAAAGTTATGAAGTACCGATACCCACATATAGCCGGCGTACTCATTGGTCCACATACATCAGTATGTATGAGTTCTAATAAGTCATTGACCCTTTCACCAATATTTGTGAAGGATTTCTTAGTCATCTTGCCAAGTAAACAAGACTCGCACGTCTCAAATAATTCCAAATCAAATGAGTCTAAAAGTCCATGAGAGTGGAGTTCAGAAATGTGTTTCTCATTTATATGGCCTAAGCGCCAGTTCTAGAGGTATGTCATATTTGAGTCATTTGGTTTGAATCATATAGTGTTAATGTTATATATGGACTTATGATTCTCTTTCTTAAGATCTAGCACGTAAAGACCTCTTTCTAATAGAACATTTCCATAGAAAAGATTATCTTTTAAGATAGAACAATTATTATTCTTAATAACAAATTTATAACCATGCAAAGCTAGACTAGAAATAGAAATTATATTTCTGCTCATAGCAGGTAAAAAATAATAATTATTAAGTACTAATACAAGTCCACTATGAAAAGTCAATAAATAAGTTCCTATGGCTAATGCAGCAACTCTTGCTCCATTTCCTACATTCAAGTCGGCTTCGCCCTTAGCTAATCTTCTACTCCTTTGTAGTCCATGCACGTCATTACAAATGTGAGTACCACATCAAGTATCCAATACCCAAGATTTAGGAGTAAGTGAATTAGTTTCCATAACAAAAATACTTGAAGCGGTAGTCACACTACCTTTCTTGATTTCGCCCTGATAGAGTTTGCAGTTTCTCTTCCAATAGCCAACCTTGTTGCAATGGAAGCAAACTCCCTCTTTTATTTTCTTGATCTTAGGTTTAGGAAACACCTTGCCTTTACCCTTGCTCTTGTTCCCGGTCTTCTTACCCTTCTTCTTGTGAACCATTAGAACATCTTTGACAACATTTGTCTTCATGTCCTCATGTGCGCTCTTAAGCATCCCGTGCAACTCGGTGATCGATTTCTCCATCTGATGCATATTATAGTTCCTGATGAATTGCTTAAAACTAGGAGGTAACGACCCAAGAATTATGTCAACAGCCAATTCTCTCGGCATAGCTGAACCAAGTCCCTCCAATTGATTAAGATAACTCTTCATCTTTAGTACATGAGCACTCACAGATGAACCTTCGGCCATCTTTGTGTCAGTCAGAGAGACGGTCGGTTTGTAGCGCTCAACTCTAGCTTGCTCTTGGAACATTTCCTTGAGAGTTACGATAATATCGTAAGCACCCATGTCCTCCAGTCTCTTCTATGACATACAGTTTATTGTCAGCCTGGAGAACAATTCTCAGGTTTCTAAACCAGCCAAGGAAGTTAGACCCATTGAGCTTATCCTTCTCAAGGATAGATCGCAAATTTAACCCAGTTGAATTAATATTTGCCATTATTCTACAAGTTAAAATGTAAAGTGCCATTATTAGTTATTCATTGGGGTTGTTTTGTTTTGGTGTTTCTTATATTGTACTCCCACTACTTTTCTTCAAATCAACCACCTTCAGTAGTATTGATTCGGAAGCTTCAAATGAATGAGGTTTCATAGTGAGTCAAGATCCGTATTTCATTGAGTATTAAGTGCGCTTTGGCGCAACCCTCAATACACAACTATTTAGGTAGGAATCCTTCCAATTGTATCATATACAACTCTTTCCTTTTATGAAATGATCATCATATGCCCGGTGTATTATTCCATCTTGTGCCCTGAGCCCAAGTCCGGCTTGCTTGCTCAGTTAAGTTTAACCATGTATGATTATCAGCGAAATATAGTCCAGCATACTCAGCTTTGGCATGACCCATGCTGGACGCCATTTCCCGCATACCCTCCCTTACAAAGACAATCCTCCATATGCTCAACTTTGGCATGACCCACATGGAAGACTGTCTAAGTACCGAGGGCTTCAGTGACATGGGGCGCACTACTTTACTTAACATTCTGTAGGATTTTATTTAGATTCATAAATATAAACATCAGAGAAACTAAGTTAAATATGGTATGGGCTTAATCCTCACGAGCGATCATGAGGTTCCTAATTCTAGATCTATCTCTAGATTGCAGAAGTAATCTTCAACGAACCCTTCGTTGTGTGTGCGAAGATCCAATGCCTTCTTCCGAAGATTGCGCCAAGATCTCTTGCCTTGAAGTCTTGAAATAATATCTATCCTAACAACTATCCTATTGCTAGAAAAGGTAATTGACAAATTTGGACAACTCACAGGTTGCCATAATTACTACTTGGGACAACTCACTGGTTGCCATAGATATTAAATAGATTACAAGCGTTCACACATAAGATTACATCACAGAACAATCACAGATCTAAAGCTCATACCATATTTGTATATTTAAATTCCATGTATAACAAAATTAGGGTTTCTCGCAAAATCTTGCATTATTCCGTTGGGAACGGAACTGTTCCATTCTAAACGGAACAATTCCGTTCTCAACGGAAGTACTCTGTTCTCAACGGAGACCTACTGCAAATTCGTAATTTCCTTTGTTTTAGTTCCGTTTCCAAAACGGATTTCAAAAAACTATTTTTCTGAAACTCCAGGAAATCATAATATCCAATATTATATTCCTAGAAACTATTTCCGTGATGTTTTGAAATAATATTTTCAAAACCCTAAAATTTTTTATACTCGAATTTACTAAATTTTAAATATGTAATCGATGATTATTTCCTTAACGAACGCTCTGATGCCACGTTGGGAAATCCATAGCCATGTATGTTATATGCGCAACGAAACCTATGGATTTAACCTGCCCTAGGATCTACGTTAAGGGAATAAAAGTACGAGATTAGCCATTAAAATTTATACCTCGGATCTTCCTGATCCGCGAAATGAAGAACGGATATAGGTCTGAACTATTCCGACTTGCAACCGTCTCCTTCCTGAAGCTCAGCTTACGAAATTCCTTCCTGATGCTCGGCTCGAAGAACTCCTTCTTGAAGCTCAGCTCGAAGAACTCCTTCTTGAAGCTTGGCTCGCGAAACGCTTTCTTGAAGCTCGGCTTGAGATGCTCCTTCTTCTCCTAGGGATGAAGATGGATCACCCGCTAGTTCTCAAGATAGAGAACCTCTACTCGTATCCACGTGAACTTCACATGAACGGAATAAACGGACTGTCTAGATAAGTCCGGAAATACTTTCCGAATAACTCTCAAGACTTTCACCCTCTTTTTCTGTTTAATACACGGCCTCTAAAGCTTCTGAGTTGTGTGTCAAATAGAGAGACTATGCCCTTCTATTTATACTAGAGAGAGTGGCGAACGATTGCTCAGTTACCATAACTAAAATCCTAATCTACGAACTATTCTGGTGCCAACGGAACTCTTCCGTTGCCAACGGAATAGGTATTTCCATAACGGAATACTTGGCAGCTAAGGTTATTATAGTTTCCATATATATTTCAATGGGAACAGAACTATTCCGTTGCCAACGGAATGGCACTATTTGGTTCAATCAATTATCCAATAATTGATTACTTCGTTCACTAATTTATACATCATATGTATTAACTGTTTTGAGGCATATTCATCCCGTACGAATGGAGTCCATTGTGTGACCGTGTAGATTCCATTTAACGCTGGCAACGATCTTCTAAAGATCGTAAGTCATGAGTAACCTCTAGACTGATGTCATGACTACCCATGTTAAATGAAATGATCAGCGATCATAAACCTATCTGAATAGACATTTGCTTATTCCTTTTGTTCTACGATATACGTTTTGATCACAAGGCACGGTAATATGTCATCCTTGAGTTTGATCAAAGTTTATTTCCTGATATAGAATTAGACTGAGTAAATACAAAATGATATTAACAACACATGTTAATCCATTTTGAGCATGGCCATGCATTTCCCTCAGGCCTAGTTCATCAGGGGGCCCAGAGATATCTCCCTCATAACGAGAGGAACAAATCCCATCTTGGTCACTCACATTCCTCATCATGATTCAGTACATACCTAATGATGAACCTAATGATCATCCCATTATGGATGACGTATTATCATATTAAAGTATGCAGTTCCTCATACAGGAATCTATGGTGACCTCAGGTCGTAAGAACAAGCAAACTATTCATATGAGAATCACTAATGACATATACCGTGCATAGTCTCGTAGTGTGGTCAGTCCAGTACGTGTTCTCTAACAAGTACCTATATTCCAGGCTTGACATCTCTATGTCCATGATCAGCAGAACATGATCATCCAGCCTGCGAATATACTAGTGTGGATATATAGCTTCTTACCTGAAGTATGTCTATCTCTATAAACATCCTACATATCACTAGGGACAGTTTAGAATGTCATTCGTTGGTTCACAGTTCTACTATCAGAATCACGTATTCTAATGACGTGAACCCGAAGTGTCATTCTTGGTTGATATAAGATTTCACTCACAACCCATACACACAGATATATAAGAAACAACCTTTATTGAATAAATAATAATGTCTTAATACATAATCCATTTCCTAGTACAAATACATTTGGTCTAGGGCACTAATCCTACAATGGTTATGTCTACCTAATGAAGAACAAGTCTGAATCTTTTGAAGTGTTCAAGGAATTTAAGAATGAAGTACAAAATCAACTTGGCAATAAGATTAAAGCATTCGATCTGATCGAGGAGGCGAATATCTAAGTCAGGAATTTGTGGATCATCTCAGAGAATGTGGAATAGTTTCACAACTGACACCTCCAGGAACTCCTAAGTGGAATGTAGTGTCTGAAAGGAGGAATCGGGCCTTGTTGGATAGGGTTCGATCGATGATGAGTCAAACGAGTCTTTCAATGTCTTTCTGGGGTTACGCTCTTGAGACTGTCACATTCATACTGAACAGTATTCAATCCAAAGCGGTTCAAAAGATGCCATATGAGATGTGGACAGGAAAAAGCCCCAAGTTGTCTTTTCTTAAAATTAAGGGATCTGAGACTTATGTCAAACGACAGTTTCCCGATAAACTCGGACCCAAATCTGATAAGTGCCTGTTTGTGGGATATCCTAAGGAAACTAAAGGATATTACTTTTACCACCCATCGGAGAACAAAGTTTTTGTTGCTCGCAATGGAGCCTTCTTGGAAAGAGAGTTTGTCTTTGTGAGAAGAAATGGGAGCAAAGTACAACTCAAAGAAATTCGAGACCCACCTATAGAGGCAGAACCGATGATGGAGGAATAAATAAGCTCTCAAGGAGTTGGTGAGCTTGAAACACAACAGACCCAACGTACATCTTGTTTGATTCATCGTGAGCCCGAGAGATACGGATTTCTCGTGTCTAATGATGATGATGTGGCATTCATAGATGATGAACCCACGTCCTACCAAGATGCTATGAAAACTCCTGACTATCATAAATGGGTAGAGGCCATGAGAGCCGAGATGCAATCCATGCAAGACAATCAAGTTTCGAATTTGATTGATCCATCCGAAGGCTTAAAGACCAACAGATGTAAGTGGGTCTTCAAGAAGAAGACTGGTGTGGATGGAAAGGTATAAACCTACAAAGCAAGACTTGTGGCGAAAGGTTTCAAACAAGTTCATGGTATTGACTATGACGAAACTTTCTCATCGATGGCTATGCTTAAATCCATCAAAATTCTATTAGCCATAGCAGCATATTTTGACTATGAAATATGGCAAATGGATATCAAAACAGCTTTCCTAAATGGAAATCCGACCGAGGACGTGCATATGATGCAACACGAGGGTTTTGTCCATCCTAAGAATTCTGGTAAGGTTTGCAAGTTTCAGAAATCCATCTATGGATTGAAGCAAGTGTCTTGAAGCGGAAACCTTCATTTTGATGAAGTTTTCAAAAGTTTTGGTTTTACCAAAAGTGAAGGTGAGCCTTGTGTTTACATGATGTTTAGTTGGAGCATGGTAGTATTCCTGGTACTTTATATAGATGACATATTACTCATGGGAAATGACATCCCGACATTATTGAATGTCAAGAAGTGGTTGGGAGATAATTTCTCGATGAAAGACCTGGGAGAAGCAATCTACGTGTTAGGAATCAGGATCTATAGAGATAGATCTAGAAGGCTTATAGGTCTGAGTCAAAGTACATACATAGACAAGGTCATGAAATGTTTCATAATGTAAGAATCCAAGAAAGGATTTTTGCCCTTGTCACATGGCGTTTCTCTCAGTAAGACACATTGTCCTACAAGTGAGCAGGAACGAAGACACATGAATAAGATACCATATGCTTCGGCTATAGGATCCATCATGTATGCTATGATATGTACCAGACCAGGTGTGTCATACTCATTGAGCGCAACAAGCAGGTTTCAGTCTAATCCAGGTAAAAATTACTGGATAGCAGTTTAAAGAATTCTTATGTACTTACGAAGAACTAAGGACCTGTTCCTAATCTGTGAATGTCTGGAAAGCGAGCTCCTTGTAAAGGGTTACACCGACGCAAGCTTCCAGACAGACTCAGACGACTTTAGATCGCAATCAGGTTATTTATTTTTTGCCTAAATGATGGCATAGTGACATGGAAGTGTTCCAAGAAATGTACTCTAGCAGATTCTTCAATGGAAGCAGAGTATATAGCTGCTGCAGAAGCGGCTAAAGAAGTTGTTTGGATAAAGAACTTTTTGGAGGAGCTAAGAGTAGTTCCGAGCATCTCAAAATCAGTGGATCTATATTGTGACAACAATGGAGTGATCGCACTAGCAAAGGAATCGAGATCTCACCAAAGGTTCAAGAACATACTGTGATGCTTCCATCTGATCAGGGAGATCATACGATGGGGTGATGTTTAAATGTGCAGAGTGCCATCAGACAACAATGTCACGGATCCATTTGAAGGAATTATGCCCTAGGCCAAGGTGTTGGACTGGAGATTAGATCATGCGAAACGTGTTTATTCATTTCATATATGAATGAGTGTATGGGTGACTAATGTATTTACATATAATAGACCGACCATGAATGACACTTCGGGTTCACGTCATCAGAATACGTGATTCTGATAGTAGAACTGTGAACCAACGAATGACATTCTAAACCATCCCTAGTGATATGTAGGATGTTTATAGAGATAAACATACTTCAAGTAAGAAGCTACATATCCACACTAGTATATTCACAGACTGGATGATCATGTTCTGCTGATCATGGACATAGGGATGTCAAGTCTGGAATATAGGTGCGTGTTAGAGAACAACTCTGTAGCCTAAGAGGCCGTCTTTACACAGAAAAGAGAGAGAGAGTTTTGAGAGATATTCGGAAAGTATTTCCGGACTTGTCTAGCCAAGTTCGGTTATTCCGTTCGAGTGAAGTTTGCGTGGATACGAGTAGAGGTTCTTTACCTTGAGAATTTGCGAGTGATCTATCTTCATCCCTAGGAGAAGAAGCTTTCTCTAGAGCCGAGCTTCAAGACGAGTTTCGCGAGCCGAGCTTCAAGAAGGAGTTCTTCGAGCCGAGCAATAGGAAGGAGCTTGGCGAGCCGAGCTTCAGGAAGGAGACGGTTGCGAGTCGGAAAAGTTCAGACCTACATCCGTTCCTTGTCTCGCGGATCAGGAAGATCCGAGGTATAAATTTTAATGGCTAATCTCATACTTTTATTTCCTTTACGATGATCCTAGGGAGGGTTTAACCCGTAGGTTCCGCTGCGCATGTAACGTACATGGCTATGGGTTTTCCAACAGTGGCATCAGAGCGTTCGTTAAGGAAATAATCGTCGATTCTATTTAAAATTTAGTAAATTCTAGTATAATAAATTTTAGGGTTTTGAAAATATTATTTCAAAACATCACGGAAATAGTTTCTAGGAATATAATATTGGACATTATGATTTTCTAGAGTTTCGAAAAATAGTTTTTCGAAATCTGTTTTGGAAACGGAACAAAAATAAAGGAGAAACGAATTTCCAGCACGTCTCCGTTGAGAACGGAGTACTTCCGTTGAGAACGGAATAATTCCATTTAGAACGGAACAGTTCCGTTCCCAACGGACAAGGCTGAATTTTGCGGAAACCCTAATTTTTGTTATACATGGAATTTTTATTTAAATATGGTATGAGCCTTAGATCTGTGATTGTTCTGTGATGTAATCTTATGTGTAATTGTTTGTAATATAATTTAATATCTATGGAAACCTCTGAGTTGTCCAAAGTTGTAATTTATGACAACCAGTGAGTTGTCCAAATTTGTACTTTACTTTTCTAGCAATAGGTTAATTGTTAGGATAGATATTATATGAAGACTACGAGCCAAAGATGGTCTATGGGCAAGCGAAGCATGAGAGTCATGCTAGGTCTATGGGCATAAGATGCTTAGTACTACAAAAACACGGAACATTTGAAAAGAATGATCAATTATATCTTCCAAGCAAATTATTCAAAAAGATAGGAAATATATTTTGGGGTTCGTTTGGTAATGGGAAGGAAGAAGGTGGGCGATGATAACAATCTCATTGAAATTTTCTATAAAGGTCGGAAGGATGAAAAAGTAAATTATTATCCCTAGCCAGAAGGGTGGTATTGTTGGTTATTATGCCCTAGGCTTTTAGTATATGAGGCCGGGTTGTATTTGTGTATATAACTATATTCGAGATGTTTAATAAAATTACATATTGGTTGTTTTATTCCTTTTGCATTAAAATAAACTAAGAATGTGTTATTTAGCTCTGTATCATTAGGATATGTGATTTTGATAGTAAAACTACAGAGATATGTAATGAACATATTCTAAACTATCCATGATCTTTTATAGAATATTTGTGGGGACAAATATACTTGCGGATCACATACTTATACTCAGATGAGTATGCAAGCTATAAACGTACATCAGTATGTTAGATGATTGATGATCATATTTTACTGATCATAGATAAGAGTTACTAAATCATGAACATAGATATATGTTGGAAAACATATATTGGATAGACCCACCGTGAGAAGGCCATATGATTTGTGTCATTGGCATGTCTCATTAAAATATCATTATCCTTAGATTTGAGACATTCTTAGTTTCCTACATATAGAATCATGCACTTTGACATATTCTAACATTACCTTTAACCGGGCGACCATAAAGATTATGATCAAATACACGATGAAATATGCGGAGGAATGAGATACGTCAAGAAAGGATTTGTTCATCTCTAATACAAGAGAGAGATATCTTAAGGCCTCTTCTCGAGTTTGATTGAAATGAAATGCACGGCCGTGCTCGAGTGAATTAATAAGGAGTTATTAATGTCATTCAAGATTCGATCAAATTCGCGATCAAGAAATATTATCGCACTACATAAGGTTGACACATTCCATGCCTTATGGTCGATATAGATATCGTGTAACAAAGGGATACGATAAAAGGATAATACACATGTTCGATCGAATCGTCGATAAATTTACTATGCTTGGATAGTCATGATGACTTGCTAAAGTCCGCTCATGAACATTAGATTTGTGAAATCTAATGCCAAGTAAATAAATCTATAGGGTCACACACAAGAACAATATATTTGGACTAGTATGATAATGGAACAACTTATATGATAAGTTGCATGAATCAATTAAAATCAACCAACTCAGACACAGTCCAGTCTGAACATACTGGCAGGTCCGGTCCGAACGGACTGACACAGGAATCCAAATGTTATTAATTCGATTATTAAGTTTGGTGTTTGGTTTGAGATTAAAGGGTGATGTATCTACGAATCCAAATGTTATTAATTTGATTATTAAGTTTGGTACTTGGTTTGAGATTAAAGGGTGATGTATGTACATTAATACATACATCAACTTCAGAATATCCTTGATGATATAAATATACATCGGCCTTGATAATTTTGTATATTTTACATTTTATCACTTTGTGAGAAAAAGAGAAAAATAGTTTTTCTTGAGAATTTTCTTCCTAGTCAAGAAGCGAGCGCTCGGACCTAGCAAAAATCGATCGCTCGTCCTCATGTAGGCACTGTTTGTATGGACTACCTGTAGAGAGCTTCTTCCTTGGAGCTTTGCATGATTCGAATCGAGTCGAAGTGACATGCCGAGATGATTTTGAACCGGTCTTCATCCATCTCAATCCTTAATCGAATCAAGTCGTGATTCGATAGGTATATCTTTTGTTATTTCTTTCTTTGATTTAACCATAAAACACGGATTCCTGTTTGGGGTATTCTTTGAACAAAACATTAAGTTCATAAATGTAATGAATAATAACACCTTCCGTTGTGTTAAAACATTCTTAGAAACCCAACAGGTATTAATTAAATTGGTCCTAAAAGCAATATCAATTTATCAAATGTCAACCGAATGTTTGCCGAAAATAGTATATAAAAGATTAAAATCAATAATGAGGAAATTTTTTTGGGACGGAAAGACTGATACAAATCGATACATGGTGTGGGAGAAATGGGAGAACGTAGTTAAACAAAAAAATCTATGAGGGTCTGGGTATATGGGATTTTGAATGTCTGAAGAACATTCTATTAGCAAATAATTTTGGATATTTATCTCTAAAGAAAGAAATCTTTAGACTCAACAGGTACGGGCGAAATACTTGCCTATGAATTCAATTTCGCATTCTAATAGAACTGTGAATAATTCCAACTTTTGGAAAATGCTTCAATTGAGAGCAAACATTTAAAATTCTACTCAATGGATTATCGATAATAAATCTAAAATTATAGGAGTTGGAGAACCATGGTTCCTTAATTGGTAACAGAACAAACTAATGACAAATAAAAAAATTCATACAAAATTACTAAAATTATGGGATGCAAATAATCATGAGTGGAATCAGCAAGAATTACTCGGCCTTTTCTCCCCTCAAGATGTACAAATCATCTCGGCTATAAACTTTCCACCTAAAATGAACAGAAAAATAGATGATCCGTTAGTCTATACAATAATCAGAATGGGTACTTGCACTGTGAAAGAAATTTACAATGTAATTGAATCTAGAAGCACACTAGGGTTATTTAGAGCTATATGAACGTGTGTGGAAGTTAATTTGGAAAATCGATAGGGTATTACCCAAAATTAGACTATTCAATTGGAAAGTTGTTAATCTTCAAGGAATAATTCAAATCATCGGATTTCTCAAATATTTGCTGATTGCCAAATTTGGGGTGAGTCAAGGGAAACTACCATGCACATTCTCTTCAACTGCCCAAGAGCCAAACAGATTTGGATGAATTCCCCTCATGTCCCTGACAATCACTTATCCCTATTTTCTTCAATTTTACCTAATATGAATCAAGGATTAATTGAAATATCTTTCTCCTTAATCTGGTAGATATGGAAAGCTAGAAATAAATTGGTTTTTGAAAGAAAAACGGTGCCAATTAATAAAATCATCTCTCAGCCTTCAATGATCTGAATCGGGAGAAAACCCTCAAATGTTATCGAAATCCTAAACCCCCAACCCTCAAATGTAATTGAATCTATTGCTGGACAGACTTTTCACTAGATCGCTGGAATAAAACGGAAATGACTTTCATACTTAAAGATATGATTGGGAGTTATATTGCAATTAAGGCCTGACACAACAACATTAATTCAGTATTTCAAAGGGAGTATGAGACTTTAGCAATGGCGATTGATTATTTAATTCTAAATTGACCAAAAATCTTGCCTTTTTCTTACAGATAATTTTGAAGTTGTGGATTGCTTGCAACTCATTTTTTCGCCAAATGACTGTGTACCATCTGACCTTCATGCGATTCAGAGAGTCAAGGATTGTGCTCTATACAAACGTCGATTGAAGAACCCAACGTTCCGATACGTTCGTGGGGAATTAACTGGCGAATCTCTCTCAAATACTGCAACTGGATTATGATGACTCAACTCCCACAAGATCTAGGGTTTCATGAGTCCATTACGTGAATACGAATAAATCGGCACATAGGTAAGGGGTCTCAGGGCAGTAAGCACAAATGTAAGGAGCAAAAAATTGTTGAAAAATCCATAGCCATGTACGTTACATGCACATCGGAGATTTAATCCGCCCTAGGATTTACGTTATGGGAATAAAAGTACGAGATTAACTATTAAATTTATACCTCGGATCTTCCTGATGCACGAGACGAAGAACGGATGTAGGTCCAAACTTTTCTGACTTGCAACCTTCTTCTTCCTAAAGCTCGACTCGCGAACCTCCTTGCTTCTCCTAGGAATGAAGATCGATCGATCGCAAGTTCTCAAGATAGAGAACCTCTACTCGTATCCACGCGAACTTCAGACGTACGGAATAACCGGACTCGGCTAGACGAGCCCGGAAATACTTTCCGAAAATAACTCAAAACTCTTTCTCTATTTCTGTGTACTAGACGGCCTCTAAGGCTTCTGAACTGTGTGTAGAATAGAGAGACTCTGCCCTTCTATTTATACTAGAGAGAGAGAGAAGAAAATGATTGCTCAGTTACCATAACTAAAAATCCTAACCTCTGCCAATTCTGTTGCCAATGGAACTATTTTGTTGCCAACGGAATAGGTATTTCTATAACGGAATACTTGGCAGCTAAGGTTATTACAGTTTTCATATCTATTCCATTGGAAACGGAACTATTCCGTTGCCAACAGAATGGTACTATTTTGTTCAATCAATTATCCAATAATTGATTATTTCGTTCACCAATTTATACATCATATGTATAACTGTTTTGAGGCATATTCATCCCGTACGAATGGAGTTCATTGTGTGACCGTGTAGGTTCCATTTAACGCTGGCAACGATCTTCTAAAGATCGTAAGTCATGAGTAACCTCTAGACTGATGTCGTGACTACCCATGTTAAATGAAATGATCAGCAATCATAAACCTATCTGAATAGAAGTTTGCTTATTCCCTTTGTTTTACGATATATGTCTTGATCACAAGGCATGGAAGTATGTCATCCTTGAGTTTGATCAAAGCCTCTTTCCTGATCGAGAATTAGACTGAGTAAATACAAAATGATATTAACAACACATGTTAATCCATTTTGAGCATGGTCATGCATTTTCTTTAGTCCTAGTTTATCAGGGCACCCAGAGATATCTCCCTCATGACGAGAGGAATAAATCCTATCTTGGTCACTCACATTCCTCGTCATGATTCAGTGCATACCTAACGATGACCCTAATGATCATCCATTATAGATGACGTAGGATCATATTAAAGTATGCAGTTCCACATACAAGAATCCATGGTGACCTCAGGTCGTAGGAACAAGAACATTATTCATTTGAGAATCACTAATGACATATACCATGCATATTCTCATAGTGTGGTATGTCCAATACGTGTTCTCTAACACATATCTCTATTCCAGACTTGACATCTCTATGTCCATGATCAGCAGAACATGATCATCCAGCCTGCGAATATACTAGTGTGGATATGTAGTTTCTTACCTGAAGTATGTCTATCTCTATAAACATTCTACATATCACTAGGGACAATTTAGAATGTCATTCATTGGTTCACAATTCTACTATCAGAATCATATTCTGATGACGTGAATCCGAAGTGTCATTCTTGGTTGATATAAGATTTACATTCACAACTCATACACACAGATATATAAGAAACAACATTTATTGAATAAATAATAATGTCTTAATACATAATCCATTTTCTAGAACAAATACATTTGGCCTAAGGAACTAATCCTACAACAATGAAGCTAGAGGTGAGGAAGAAGAGAGTCTTTGAGGGAGCCAGATAATTTATGGTTACTTGTTGCAAATTTCTGGGGTTGGAATGGGGGAAAAGAGTTCTTGCTATTCGGACATATGCTACTTCTCTTTCGTGGACCCCGTTGACTTTGTTTATTTATCAATTCGTTTTTAGTCGATCTTTTATTTTTTTCTGGGTCTTTTGTTATTTCTTTATTTAGTGTGTGATCTTCTATTTTCTTGTTCTTACTTTACAGTCTATGTCAAACTTTTGTAAACGTTTTCGTTTTTGTGAAATGCGTAATGCCTACGGGTTTCAACCAAAAAATATTTTCTTATTTCCGTCCCTGCAGACAAGGCCAACCTAGGATTTACAGTGCCTGCGGCTATTTTTAAACATGAGGTCCCCACCAAAATATTTATTAACTTTTCGGTTTTTTAAAATATTTTTACTATTTTTTTTTAAGACTATAAAATTTGAAAAAAATACGCCTAATTTCACAAAATATTGTTGTTTGGATGAAATTTCATTTGTTGGCAACATGTTTGGATGAAATTTCATTTGTTGGCAACATGGGATTTGAGATTTAACAAAAAGATATCAAAGAGCCTTTAATTTTTTATGTGAAAAATATTGGATTTGAAGTCTAATGAATAAAAATATGTTTAAGAGCCATATTATTTTTACATTGCTTTGTGTTAGTATTTGGAGCTGAATATTGTCCAGGGCGAAAGGAACTTGAAATAAATCTGTTATGAAACTCGAAAATTTATGAAAAAAAAGGTCCTACTAAATTACAGGCCCTAAGCCTCGACCTTGTGGGCTACATACTGGGCCGGCCATGCCTGCGGATGACCAATTGACCCTATCTTAATTCTCTTTGATCAGATCAGTGACCCTTCAGAATCTGACATGTGGTGTCATGGTTGCTTTGGTTATTTATTAACAGATTAAATAATTTATCTTCTCCAAATGTCTTTTGACATTAAAGAACATTATAATTATAATCTTTATCACAATTAAGAACATGAGCATGTCATCAATTGTCCTGTTGCAGAGCTTCTGGGTCACAACTAGGTCGCTGAATGACTCCAAATGAAGACTCATTTATTTCCTGTAACTTGCCATGAACAACATTGCATGTGCAGTTCGAAGCCTGGTTATCGCAAAAGGGTCCAATATCACATGTCAGGTTATCAATTACACAACTTGTATGTTTATATCCTATGAAAAAAATATTTTTCGAAGTATGTATATATATGTATTATTGAATTGTCATGAACGTAGCATGAGAACATGAAAACACGAAGATGACAATATTGATCTTGTTCTGTCATATTTGAAAATATACGTCACATGCTATGCTTGCGTTGATATTGATAGGATCTTAATTAGGTCTACCTGGGCCAACACCATGCTTATGATGTAATTATCTTATGCGAGTTCTGTGAATTTCTTGTACTCCATATACGTTTAATTATATGAAGTTTCAGATGATATAAACTGAAAACTTATTAGCTTATTCTATATGTGCTTTTTACTATATGAAGTTTCACATGAAATTTTCTGATAAATCTATTAAGACTTGTCTAGGGGTGTTCATTCGGTTCGGTTTGTTCGGTTTCCGAACTGATCCGGTTTATTTCGGTTAATTCGGTTCATTTTTTCAGTCAAATCGGTTCGGTTCGGTTTAAATTGTTGAGTTATTTGGTTAATTCGGTTCGGTTCGGTTTTTGGTTTAGAAAAATCGAATAAACCGAACCGACCGAATTATATATAAATTTGCTAATTTATAATTAATATAATCTTAATTTTGCGATATAAATATTAATTAGTGTAGTCATTATTTAGTATAAAAATTATTTAATTTGATTTAATATTATATAGATTTCTTTCTAATTCGGTTCAACCAAATAAACCAAAATAAAATTCGGTTTATTCGGTTCGGTTTAAATTTTGGTTCCATCTTTATTCGGTTTGGTTCGGTTCCAATCTAGCTCGGTTCGGTTTAATTCGATTCAATCTTATTCGATTCGGTTTGGACCGAACCGACCGAATGAACACCCCTAAACTTGTTTCCTTGGATTGCTCATCTTGATGATCTATATAATCACTTGCTGGTCAGGCGCTGACCCCTCCAATATTTAAGAGATTAATTCTTGGATGTAAAATTCTTATGAGTAATTAATTACAAATTTGTCAATATGCCCATAACCTACCCATAACCTAGTGGTTGATCATACCATCCTCTCTGAGTGAAATTCAAACATTGTATTAAAATAGGAGTAATTTCATTGTAGATCTTATTTTCTTTACTTCGTGTACCTCATTTATCATGTATCTTGTAAGAGAACATAATTTATTGCTTTAATGAAAAGAATTTTTTTGAATAGTAGCACTATTTTGAAGAATAATTAATCAGATAGCATTGTTTTCAAAATATTTGGGTAGGTAGCACTTCCATCACACCCTCTAGCAGGACTGAAGTAGTTCCGCCAGAGGCTCTGGCGGAACTAGGTATTTTTTTTTTTTTTTGCTAATATCGGCTATTTGGCGCCCTTAAACACGCTTAATTAATGGAAAAGGCTAGTTCCCCCACAACATCTGGCAGAACTAGGTAAAATTTATTTTTGGCCCAATTTGGACGGTGAAATTGGCCCAAAAATGACGAAAATATAGTTTCCGCCAGATCCTCTGGCAGAACTAGCTAGAAATAACTAGTTCCGCCAGACACTCTGGCGAAACTAGATCATTTTCAACTTACAATCTGACCCAAAATAATCAAAAAAATGGTCTAGTTCCGCCAGATCCTCTGGCGGAACTTTATTTCTAGCTAGTTCCGCCAGAGAGTCTGGCGGAACTAGACCATTTTTTCAACTTACAATCTGACCCAAAATAATCAAAAAAATGGTCTAGTTCGGCCAGACCCTCTGGCGGAACTAGCTAGAAATAACTAGTTCGGCCAGACCCTCTGGTGGAACTAGACCATTTTTTTCAACTTACATTCTGACTCAAAAAAATGGTCTAGTTCCGCCAGAGGGTCTGGCGGAACTAAACCATTTTTTTCAACTTACATTCTGACTCAAAATAATAAATAAAAAAATGGTCTAGTTCCGCCAGACCCTCTGGCCAAACCTGTATCAGCGTGTCTTCCGCACGGTCTTGACCCCAAAAAATTGAGAAATATCCTAGTTCCGCCAGACCCTATGACAGAACTAGTTCAATCATTGGAGCCTCTTATAAAAGGAAAAATCTTTCTCTCTCTCCCCCAATCTCTATTCAGGCGATTTTGAAGTGTATTTGAGGTGTATTTGAGGTGATTTTGACCCAACTAAATAGAGAAAATAGAAGAAAAGGAAGGCAAAAATTAGGTATTCAATTATAGATTTTTTGATTCATTAAATAATTAATTGATTTTATTATATATTTGTTGTTAATTTGTTGAAATATTATTGCAATTAGTAAGAAGAAAATGGCACAAAACTCTCAAATTCTTGTATATTATGATAGTCCTATTGTAAATCTACCAAACGGATACAATTACGACCCGGAGGAACCGGCTTATATTCCAGAAAGTACAACCGCAAATAGGGATTATGACCAACTGCGTAACGAAATTTATGAGAATCTTGGTTGGTCGTATAGTGATATTCTTTTAATCCGAGATCGGCTTCCTTCCCTTAAGAAAGGCATTTGGCATTATAGGTTAGTGCAAATTATGAATAATACACAATTGATTAATTTTGCGAAGCGCGTTATAAGGGTTGGGATGGAGGAATTAGAAATATATGTTGATCCCGTCCAAAATAAAGAATATCAAATAGGAACTAGTAGTAGATCAAACGTAATTCCAAATGCAGATGAAAATGAGTTATTAGAACCTGTTGAAAATGAAATAAATAATGAAAATGAGAATGAGGACCCATTTGCGGCCTTTGATATGGCACGTGTGAGCAATAATGTATTTCCCGAAATAGATGATGATGAAAATGAATTAGATGAGGAACCCGAAATGGAGTCAGAGGACGAGGATGAGGAAGAAATTTATGGAGATGGCGATGAAGAAATGGAGAGAGTGAACCATCAGACGGGATTTATATATACGGAAGAGGGTGAGATGGTTAGTGTAGGTACTTTGATGCGTTGGCTGCAAAATTCGAAAATAGTTCAATGTGGGAATATGCAAGAAATGATGTCTTATACGGCATGAATGTGAATGGAAATGATGATGAAATATTGTATAAGGGACGTATATTTGAAATGAAATCAGAACTACAATCGGCTGTAAGAGCATACAGTGTCAAGCATCACCGAGAAATAGAAGTAGACCACTCGAATAAAACGAGATATATTGTGATATGCAAGCTTAAAGATGAAGGTACTAGAGGATTTAGTTGGAGGATACGTGCTTCGATTAATAAAAAAAATAATTTATGGGAGATTAAAACATTTAGACAACCACACATATGTATTAACCAAACACCTAGAAGAGACCACAAACAGTTAACGAGTGCGCTTGTTGGGGGGCTAAATCTAGATATCGTAAGAGCGGATTTAGATGTTAAACTTGTAATCATAATAGAAGCCGTTAAATTGAAGGTTGAATATACCATATAGTACTGGAAGGCTTGGCACGCAAAACATCACGCATTTCGATTCTTATTTGCGGGTTGGAGGGAGGCTTATAGTTTGCTCCTTAAGTTGATAACGGCAATAACATCAACAAATCCTGGTATTTTGTATACATTTAAAACTGGTGCCCCAAATAGAGATGGTGAGTTGGAGTTCGAAGGTCTTTTTTGGGCATTTGGCCTATCACTTCATGGTTTTCAATTTTGCAAGCCCGTCATAACAGTAGATGGAACATTTCTAACCGGAAAATATCAAGAAACTTTACTGACGGCGATTGCTACCGACGCAAATGGTCAGTTATTTCCTTTAGCTTTTGCTTTAATTGATAGGGAGAAGAATGAGACATGGGGGTGGTTTTTTAATTGTTTGCGTGATATTCTCGGAGAAGAAAATATGTATTGCATTATTTCGGATCGGCATGTTGGCATAATTAGTGCAATGAGAGTGAGAAGGTGATTGCCACCTTATGGTTATCATCATTATTGCATGCGGCATCTTCAAGCTAAATTGTTATCACGTGAGATATCGGGCGGCTGCTGATATGAGGGAAAAGAATTGGTCGAATATAGTGATGTTAAAAATGGAACGTAGACGCATTAAGGCTGCTAGGCATGAAGTCACTTGGTTTATTTAGTTTGTTTTATCTTGTTTATTTTTTTAGTTTGTTTTATTTATTGTTGAGTAGTTGTAATGCTTAAGTTAAAATAATCTAAATAAACCATAAACCCTAAAAATCAAACAGAGTCTAAATAAACAAACAAATCGCAACATAATTCAAATCCCCAAGCATAACCCCTAAACCCCAAACATAAACCCTAAACCCCAAACATAAACCCTAAATATTTCCGTCGGGTGCACCACGTCCGCGTCCTCTTCCTCTCCTCCTCGCCTGGTTCCGAGTCTGCATCTGAGTGAGCTGGCTGACGTTTTCTCCTCCCTCTTTCTCTCCTCCCGCATCTGTTCTCGGTTCGTTGAGCACCTCCCACTCAGTATCGCCGGGATACTCATTAAGCTGAGTACAAATTAGTTTTTGGCATCCCAACCATTTTCTGACGCCGTCCCTTACTTCCGCCCGCATATTTGCACCAAATTCTTTGAGCATTCTGAAACCTATGCGAGCTCCCTCCATGGCAGTTTATGCCTTAAAATATTAAAAAAATAAAAATATTAAAATTCTAAATTTAACTTCAAAAATATTAAAAAAATTTATCGCTAATCTTTTGTCCGGGACCATAGGGCGATATGTGCTTAAACCGTGCGAAATGGTGCTCTGCACCAACGGATCAGAATTCTGCCAATATCAGCTCATGTAACCATCATAATCGAGAGGGGTATACGGCTCCAGGGGATCCATTTGCGAATACCAATACCATTTATCGTTCCAACGTGTAATCCAATTCTTGTGAATCTTACGCCAATCGTTTTCGCGAAAATTAGTCAAGTCGCGTAATTCTTTGTCGGCAATTTTGTCGGCTTCAAGGTATTTCCGGGGGTATTTTTTGCCGATAACAGAACTGTCACATCACCCTCTCAGGATGATAACGCTCGATGATCCAGAAATAAATCAACAGCACACTCAGCAGCGCCGTAGTTTTTTCTTCCTGACACAAATGGGCAGTAGCCTATCCCGGTATGGCTCGTAAGGTGCCCAAAATATATCACTCGGAGGGATGCTGTCTAACATGTCGCGGTTAGCCCACAGATAAGTAGTCGACAGATCCTCTTTAACTCTTGCATCTCTCCAGAGCATTCCAACCGTATCGTTGTAATCCGGATCGTCGTAGATATTCAATCTTGCCGGGTTCAATGAAACTTTCGGTCTTCCAGTCACAAAGTGTTGCCAAGCCCATAATTGTAGTAATAAGATGTAACCTCCCAATTGATCGGGACCTGTACTTTTGCACAGCTCTCTGTAAAGGTATGCAAGTACCCCACTCCCAAACTCTCACTCATGCAAATTATTCATTTCTTCTAAAAGTACCAAGGGCATGAGCGAATAACAGTCCCCATTCGGATCCGTAATTAAAATGTCGCAAAAAAATCTGATCATGTAAGCTCTACAATATTGCTCGACTCGTAATATGGGGGCATCATTTTCCAAATCGGCAAAATTCTCCATGAACCATTTTTTATTTACCAACATGTTGCTTTTCTTATTCCCTGACCCTCTGAACATATCTTTTCGGGTGTTTTTCCGAGTAGCCGGCTTTATTTTCCCAATTAATATTGTTGTTCTTCATACAAAGGGGATTGCCATCCACCCGCAACCCTAACAAGCATGAAACATCCTCTAACGTTATGGTCATTTTTCCGTGCGGCATGTGGAACGTATGCGTCTCTTTTCTCCACCGTTCTTGCAGAGCGGTTATCAACATGCCGTCGATTGATACATAACCGATTCTCTACGTTTGTAACAAACACACACTCACAAAATATGGCTCGAACTGATAATTCCATGGCACCTGCGGAAACGAAACATATGAGCAAATTATTTTTACCTAATTAAATAAATAGATATATAGAAATAATTTTAAATACAATACATTAATATGATATTGCCTGTATCGGAAACCCCCTTTCGCTTTAGCCTTGGTGTTGTCCGGTTGGCTGAAACATACGGTTCTGTGATCATCCTGGAATTCGTTCAGCGGACGATATACCGGACCTTCTGGCTCAACTATAGGAGCTTTCCCCCGATCCACCCGACTAGATCCGCCCCTAGATTACATCACTATATAAATTTTATTTTTTAAATATAAATAATAATTAAACAATTACTATAAATAAATTACTTCAATCTATTTTTAATATAAACAAATTACTTCAATCTTTTTTTAATAGGAATAATCGTATATAGTCAAAAATAAAAACCTAACCAATCACTATAAATAAATATATTACTAAACAAATTTATATTATATTCTTTTCTTAAAATAACTAAATATTGAAAATTAATTATTAAATATTTTCATACCGAATAAAATTTATACAAATATCCCTATATAAATACCCTATATAAATAATAACTAAACAATATATTATTACATAACTAAATAAACATACTATTTAACACAAAAATAAACAAATTGCTTCATTCTTTTTTTAATACAAAAAATTGTATATATTAAAAAAAACCATAAACAATTACTATAAATAAATATATTACTAAATAAATTTATATTATATTTTTCTTTAAAATAACTAAGTAATAAAAAATAATTATAAAAAAAATTTCATACCGAATAAATTTGACGAAAAATTTACTCCTTCTTCTTCTTCTTCTTCTTATTTTTCTCTAAACAAATCAACAAAAATTCAAACAAATTTCAATACTAACAACCTATTTAAACCAATTTCAAACTAATCTCACTAAATCCATACCTATTTCGCACTAATTTCACTCAATCAAAACTTATTTCAATTCAACCAAATCAACAAAAATAACTAATCAAAACTCAAAATCAAACAAAATAACTTACATATTTCTTCTTCTTTCTAACTTCTCCTTCTCTTCCTTTAATTTCTCCCCTTTTACCCCTTTAATTTCCTCTCAAATCGCCAAAAATTTCGCCCCCAATTTTTCTCTTTTTTTTCGAACGGACGGGTAAGGTTAAAATGAGGGTCGGACGGGTTTAAATGGGGGTTTAAAAAAACGCAGTGGGTAGTTCTGCCAAGAGGGTCTGGCGGAACTGGTTATTTCTAGCTAGTTCCGCCAGAGGGTCTGGCGGAACTAGACCATTTTTTTTAGTCAGATTGTAAGTTGCAAAAATGGTCTAGTTCCGCCAGAGGGTCTGACGGAACTAGACCATTTTTTTTATTATTTTGGGTCAGATTGTAAGTTGAAAAAATGGTCTAGTTCCACCAGACTCTCTGGCGGAACTAGCTAGAAATAACTAGTTCCGCCAGACGGTCTGGCGGAATTAGACCATTTTTTTATTATTTTGGGTCAGATTGTAAGGTTAAAAAATGGTCTAGTTCCGCCAGAGTGTCTGGCGGAACTAGTTATTTCTAGCTAGTTCCGCCAGAAGGTCTGGCGGAACCTATATTTTCGTCATTTTTGGGCTAATTTCACCGTCCAATTTGGGCCAAAAATAAATTTTACCTAGTTCCGCCAGATGTTGTGGCGGAACTAGCATTTTTCATTAATTAAGCGTGTTTAAGGGTGCCAAATGGCTGAGATTAGCAAAAAAAAATACCTAGTTCCGCTAGAGCCTCTGGCGGAACTACTTCAGTTCCGCCAGAGGGTGTGGCGGACGTGCTACCTACCCAATTTTGAAAAAAATATTATCTGAGTAATTATTCTTCAAAATAGTGATACTATTCAAAAAAATTCTAATGAAAATGAACGAAACAAATAATCAGATGCCGTTCCTTCAAAAAAAAAACTAGTGGTTGAATGCTAAACACAACAAATCATAGGTTATGTGTTTAAATAGTATTAAAATAAAAGTTGAATAACAAAACTTTATTTTCAATACAAAAAAAAATTATTACAAATCTACGTATGCAATAAAATAGACTTTAAGTACCTATTATTTTTTTACACATGGAAGATGATAGAATAGTGGATTGGAGGGTCCATTCCAGGAGAATCTGAATGGAATATCTTCGAATAAAGACATGGAAGAGCGAAATTTCTATATTCCATGGTAGACATGGAATTATTAAATTTCATGAAATATGCTATAATTTCTGACAAAATAATATTATCTATTCCAAATTTCATCTTACGTAACAGCCAAATTTTCATTTTTTTCTTATTTCATTTCTCATTACCTCTCGCCATATGTCTTTCCATTTCTACAAATTCTGTTGCAAAAAAAAATTTCAATGATTCCTCCTTCTTATTTATCACGAAATCAAGACTAAATTTTTTATCTAACGTCTCCATATTATTGTGCTCATTTTTTTCTCTTAAAAGACATCAACTATAGTTTTTTCCTTCATCATATTCTTTCTATTATAATTAATTGATAAAACTTATTTTTATTATAGTCTTATTTTAATTTTAGAAAAATTTCATTTATCAAAATTCAAATTAATCAAATTATAGAATGAGAATATTTTGGTCATTATACTATTTAAACTAAATTTTTATTTCAATTATCTAGCAGAAAGTTGTTAGAATAAAATAAAATAGTCGGCTATTTTATACTATACTATTTCTCTATTCCATGCTTTGCATAACGGGGTCTAAACGAATTCAATTTAGTATTACAATTTTCAACCCATTAAATTTGATCAAGTGATCGCTGTATTCAACTTGGTCGTTGGATTTATAACCATCTGAAATTTTTAAAACATACTATCCCAAAAGGTTTAAAAGATTAGTTATGCATATATGAGATTGATCCACGCTAGAGTCGTTTACCAATTAACACATCATGATCGACTTCTTATATCAAAGAAAGACTGAAAAAAGGTTTAAGAAATGAATGACTGACTTTATTTTCTTTCTGAAATTTCAAAACAAACGCACTATTAAATAAGTTACCCAATCAATAACATATCAAAGTCTTAAATAAACAATGTTCTAAAATGCGGTCCAGGCGCTAGGCGGGAGTAAAACGCCTAGAAATTATGCTAGTCGGCCTTCTGTGCGTTTTGTCCGCCCAGCGACCGCCCAGACCCGCCCAGCCCGCCTAAAAAAACCCATTTTGTGTGTTGGCCCGGCCCAATTTAAGCAACTTTGTAACGGTTCTTTCCTAAAAATCGTTACTAATTACACTATTAGTAACGGTTTTTCTGAAAGAACCGTTACAGAATTGTAAAAAAAAAAAAAAAAAAATCGAAAAAAAAAAAAAATCGTAACGATTTATTATAAACCGTTACAGATTGTGAACTATTTATGCATATTTGTAACGGTTTTTCCTAAAGAACCGTTACAGAATTGTAAAAAAAAAAATCTATTTATGCATATTTGTAACGGTTCTTTAATAAAAATCGTTACTAATTACACTATTAGTAACGGTTTTTATGAAAGAACCGTTACAGAATATGCACACAATCCGTAACGGTTTATTATAAACCGTTACAGATTTTGGACAATTCTGTAACGGTTCTTTCATGAAAACCGTTACTAATAGTGTAATTAGTAACGGTTTTTATGAATTAACCGTTACAAATTTGCTTAAATACCCACACATTCTGTAACGGTTTAAAAAAAAAAAAACTTCCGCCCCTCTGTTTCTCTTCTCTTCCGCCAACTCTCTGTCTCTCTTCCTGTCTTCCGCGGCTCCGCCCCTCCTCTGTCTCTCTTCCGCCTGACCGCCGCCACCGTCGCCACCGCCGCCGCGTCCAGCTCCTCCGCCAATCACCTCCAGTCGCCGGCCCTCATCTCCACTCCATCCGCCACCCTCAAAAGGTAAGTCAGCTCCATTTTTTATGTTTACGTATTTGATATTATTAATTTATATAGCTGGATGGTGGAGCACTTATGGAGCTGAGACGCCCAATTTGCGGTTTATGGCGATACGAATTCTTTCCTTGACGACTAGTTCATCTGGATGTGAGCGGAATTGGAGTACTTTTGAAGGAGTATGAATTTATCTATTTCATTATCTATTTCCAATTTAAAAAAATGTCATGTAAAATAATATTTTTTTTTAATGTTGATTAGATTCACACAAAAAAGAGAAAAAGGTTAGAGTCGGAAAGATTGAGCAACTTGGTGTATGTTCAATTTAATTCGTTATTATTAAACAAGCCAAAGAAAAAGAATGATACGATGGAAGATGTACTTGTAACTGAAGGTGGTGGCACTGCTCAACATTGGTTAGTTCCCGGACTTGACGAAAATTGTAATGAGACTGAAACTAGTAGGAGGGAGATTAATGATGAAGAATTTGATTCGAGTGATTCTGAAGTAGAGATAAACGAAGATGAGTTTGATTTTGACGCAGATGAAGTTAGGGTTTCATCAAATGTACCCACTTCAACAACTATTGAGGATGAGTATGATTTTTAAGTTAAGTTTCTTACCTTTTATGTGTTGTTTTATTATTCGGATTGTATTGGACATTTTAGTATGTTTGTTTCATTATTTAGACTATATTTTGTAGTTTGTCTGGATGTTGTGTTAATGTTATGTCGTGTCGAGTACTTCGGTTTGGATTTTATTTGAATGTTGCATTAATGTTATGTCATGTTGAGAACTTCGTTTTGAATTTTGTTTGGATATTGTGTTAATGTTAAGTCGTGAATTTTATTTTGTATTTTATTTGTATATTTTGTATGCTGTGTTAATGTTATTAAATATAGTATAAATAATTCAATGCAAAAATTATATATAATATATAAAAATACTAAAAAATATAAATCCGCCTAGGTCCGATTAATCCCCGATTAATCCTCGATAGTCCCGACCGCCCGACTAGCGCCTAGCGCATTCTGTAACATTGTAAATAAATGAAGTTCATACGAGGCATTTAAGCAAAACAAAGTCTTGAATAAATAAAGTGTCGAATCCAATATATGACATCGCAGGTCACATAAACTAAACAAGTAGTGCATAAAGTCTTAATAAAGACGTAAAGCTAGAAAACTTTTTATTTAGACAGTTGAATAATAGATTATACATATATACTTTCAACTAATTTTGTTTGACTAGACTAGTTAGATAGCTCTCATGCGTGACATCATTTTCAAAAAGGTTTTTATTACCAACAATTTTCCAAAAGATTAATTAGACCCGTCGTTCAAATTCATAGAAAATGCTTGGAAATTGATAGATTATTATCAACTTAAGTAGAAGAATCTTTTAGGTTCGATGTTAGGTGAAAAAACAAGACTACGAAAGAAAGGAAAAAATAAAGGAAACTCATCTCATAATGCTAATATAGCAGAGGCTTGATTTTTTATGTGCTAAAATTTAAATGATAATGTGTAAATACCTTGTTTGCCAAAGAGCATTCTATAGTAGAAGTAATTAGACATCATCTTAATATTTTAGAGATTATGGGTTCGAGACTAGGTAAATTTGAATATATATATATATATATATATATATATATATATATATATATATATATATATATATATATATATATATATATATATATATATATTGTTTTTTATTTTTTTTAAATAGACAAAGGACAAATGAGCATAGGCTATACAAATTCCAAAAAACAAAAAACAAAACAAATTGAGAAAAAAAAAAGCAAAAGCATCACCTCAACGTGACCCCATCATGCATGGGCAATGCATGCAAGCACGTACAATTCGATTATTTTCACAAAATTCAAACGACTCAAAAGAAACAAAGCCACCGTCCAAATTAAAGACAGTTAATTCCATTTTTCATTAATTTCTTTGAAATTTCCCCTGGCCGACATTTAAATTTTTCTTGTGCAATCTGTGAACCTTCTTTCGTACATAGTAACATAAAAGAGTCCACCATTATACATGCATATATACGACCTAACTCTATTTCTTTGTGAACAGTGGCGGAGATTTATTCATACCGGAGGAAGTCATGGTCTCTCTAAAATTTTAAAAAAGTAGTATATATCAGTACTAATTTAGTGAATAAAATTTTGAAATACATGTATATCTATGTATTTGACCCTCTTAAACTTTTTACGCAGTGTTAATATATAAGAAGAATTTTTTGGCCCCCATCCCCCTCCCCCCCCCAAGAAATTTGACTCAATCGTGAGTCTATGAAGTATTCTTGAATAGTGTCTCTATACATAGTACCTAATACCACCCCCCCCCCCCCCCCAACCAAAGAAATTTGACTCAATCGTGAGTCTATGAAGTATTCTTGAATAGTGTCTCTATACATAGTACCTAATATAAGCATGTGCGAAATATATAACAACTTTTTTTGAAGGGAAATTCTAGTAATTATCTTTGTGAAATTAATATAGCAAGTTATGGTGTGATGCAGTTTGTCACGTCTCTCTCTCTGAAACTTTTCTTGGCTGGTAAGTTTAATTGCTATATCAACTATCAAATCATAAAAAGGAAGCGATCATTAAAAGACAAACCAACCAATATCTATGGAGGTTTTGATTGTACATCTATCACGTTTATCATTCTTATTCTTATGCTCTACAATTATGAAATGTGTAGTCCAGCACGACTCGTGGTAAAGATATGACACATAAAAAGTTACGTGACGAGCGAGCTATCATGCAAAGACCATGTAAATGCATGCATATACATTTTTCTAATGTGTATTTTCCAATTTATTTCCGAAAAGGAAGAATGAAAAGTAAAAAATTGGAAGTCACTAGAAAGCTTGTTCAGATTATGTGAGAATGACCAAAATAGTTAATTAAGGATGTGAGGTTTTATACTTCAGATTTATCATTAATAAGATATTAATCAAAATTGATGTTATATAGTAAAATAACGACTTTCACATATTTCAAAAAAAAAAAGTATGATTTTTTCCCTCGAAAAAAGGAAAGTCTAATTTATTGCATAGCAAGAACATGTTCATAAATTGATAATATCTAATATATGGTAAAAGGTACAAATATGAAGTCCTAAATATTTAATTAAGTATTTTAGTTATGTTTTATATTAAATTTTTTAAAATTAGATTTACAGTACTTAAATCCTTACCCTAACCAGTAGACAAGCCCACAGTTTGAGTCAGCTCCCCCATGTTCTTAGTCTGACTCGAAACTTGTCATCAGTGAGATTAAGATTTAAGACTATCAATAAATATAAGACCCCACAATTTGTATTATGGACGCACAAGATTTATTATACGTAGTGGCTCGGCTTTTTGCGTGGCTAAAATCTGATCATTGTAAGAAGGAGCTAGCCCAACCTTGTATATTAACTTGTCTCCATTTCATACTAACATTGGATTCGTCCACTACATATAAGCACTTGACCAGGATTTAATTAATAAACAAACATTAGAGCACAATTAACAGATTTCATAATAATGACCGGGAGCTATGCCTCCGCCCCTCTCATAAAATCGAAAATGTAATGAAGTCTTTAGGAAATTTTGATTCCTTCCAGTTACGAGTATAATTTTAACAGAATATGTAACACAATTCTTGATGAACTATTGACAGAATAGGTTTTAAGGTCATATTGACCTCCTTGATCCTAGAATTAAATCCCAAGTAAAACAAGTTTTTAAAAATAATGAGGTCAAATTTTCATAATTGAGAAAATTCTATCAATTTCTTTTCTTAAACGAATTTAACTAATTAACTTGAAATAGGTTGTTGTGTAATAAAGACTCTTGTCCAAATTTTAATATTTAAGTTTCTTTGAATTTTTTATCAAAGGCAAATTAGAAATATTAACATTTTAATTTGTATTCATGTTATCAACCACCCTCTAAAGAAATCCTTAGCTCCATCAGTGATTGTCGTAGTATTATAGCACAAAAATTCTTAATAAAAGCTAAGAACTTTGAAAACCTGTGAGATCATATTCATGACTTTTTTAGTTCCTTGATTGTTAATTACTCATCTTCTGCTACACAATGAATCAGCACATATCATTAGTAGCAACGAAACTTATATGTGAACGGTTTACTCAAAAAAAAAACTTATATGTGTGAACGAAAAATGGAGAGGTACAAAGGTACAATAGGTCAGACTTGTCCCTATTTAAATCTAGCATTCGATTCGTCTAGTAGACTTAAGCATTCACATGAGATACATTAGTAGCAGAAATTGAAAAGAGTTAATTAATTTAAGGTCTTGAGTAATAAGAAGATTTATACAAACAAAATACAGGTTTGAGATTAGTTTGAATTTATATATTATTATAATCTTGTCACACTAAAAATCCTAATTGTACTTTATCTTCAAAATCTCATAGGGATCATGATCTTCCTAGTCATCTCCTAGTTAATAACCCATCCAACATAACATAAGTAAAAAGAGCATATCACCAGCAGCAATGGAGATGAGCAATGATTGATAAATGGAGAGGAGTTCAATTTAGCTATCATTTATATGGTCACTACCTCACACTTAGTCATTTTATCAATTTACGTGAACCAAGAATATTAGAGAAAATTAAACGTTCTAATTAGTCTACATTCTACGTGATATTTATTGATATACCTTAAAAAATACACCTATTTCTTAATTATTCTGTGCATCCATGCAACTTGCCATGCTCACTATATAACTCTCCCTCAAGTTGCCATGGTGTTTCATGAGTCTACCATGATACTCATTCCTCTCCTTTTGTCCCTTTGTGAATCAATATTTCCATACTTTATCTACATGACCATGATATCTCAACATAATATTTTTTTTGCTAGTAATATTATTTAGGGAAGAATTAGACTATGGAAATAAATATTTGAGGAATATTTAGAGAATGAAAGGAGGTGGATTGTTTTCATTCCTTGCATTGAATTTTAGGTAATTATATTTTTAATTTAGACAATATATTTTGGCAATTAGTATAGCTCTCTCCTATATAAAGAAACATATAGCTATTGTAATCGTATCTCAATTCTTATAATGTAGTCTCTCAGTTGATTATACGATTTTTCTCTTCTTCTCTAGTTATTTTTCTCATGAATTCTCTTACTATATATCAATATTCTCCTCATTACCCTAACAAATTAGTACCAGAGCTATATTACGACAGTCTTTGTGCTTTCGCAAGTCAAGAATATGGCCTTATATTATCATGAATTCAAATGTGGTTATGTCGACCAAATTCGATATTGAGAAATATGATGGCACAACGAGTTTCGCACTATGGCAAGTGCGGATGAAGGTTATATTATCGAATCAACGTGTGAAGGCCGTCATTTTCGGGCAACCGAAAGAGATGAAGGGTGAAGTTGGGGAGATGATGGAGATCGAACCCTCTTGATATTTCAGTTACATTTGACCAAATTGATTCTTCTAGATACTACAGCTTTCGGCGCGTGAAAGAAGTTAGAAGGCATCTATCTATATGCTGAAATCAGTTATCAACCGGTTATGTTTGAAGCAACGATTCCATTTATTGAAGATGGCAGAAGATATGTCCGTTAACGTCCATGTTTTGGAATATATCAGTTTCTTTAATTATGTGGAGACAATCGATAATACAATGGATGAAGAGGATAAAATCGTGGTGTACTTGTGCACTGCATATGCTTCATACCAGGGAATTATTTATCATTAATGATGTCAAGAGTAACTTATTAGTCAAGTTTGACATTGACTATGACTTTTTCATGGCCGAAAGTAGTCATCAAAAAGTTGAGTTGTTTGTAGAGGAGTGGAGACGTAAGAAGAGAAATTCAAGTTTAGAGAAGACTCATTCGTAATTCAAGTACAAAAACCTGATGAGCAACTATTGCAAGAAGATGGAACACATTAAGACCGACTGTTACAAGCTCAGAGAGAAGTAGGAGGCAGATAATGGTGTTCTATCAGAAGAAGCTTACGAGGCTAAATCCGGTAAGATTGATGTACTTTTTGTGGCGAATGAGAAGGAGATATTTGAGAAGAATTGGGTGGGTTCGGGTAATTCAAATCATATGACCCCGAATTAAGAGTGGTTTATCACAAATGAGGCGTCTAGTGGAGATGTTATTTTGGGAGACGATCATCTATGTTGCGTTGCCAGTGTTGGCACGCTTGAGATCAAGATGCAGGACGGGGTTGTTCATTTGATCAAGATGCAGGACGAGATTATCCATTTGATCAAGATGCAGGACCAAGTTGTCCATTTGATCTCATTAGGCGTTCTCGGAGATATCGGTTGCAAGTTCCAATGTGAAGATGCAGTCCTCAAGATATCTAGATGAGCTCTTGCATTGATGAAGGCTGGAATGACCGGTGCATTATATATTCTGGAAGTCCAGAGTACCGAAAATTTATTTCAGGAAGTTGGCGCAGTTTTAGACTCGTTCGTGGTCACCTTCTCTACCTCAGTTAGAAGGACAGGGTATACGATTGAATGTGGGGTGAAAATTTTGAGCATGAGGGATCTACTGTGTGGTCAGAATACTAGTGTGTTATATATTCTGGAAGTCCATAGTACCGGAAAAATATTTCGGGAAGTTGGCGCAGTTTTAGGCTCGTTCGCCTTCTCTGCCTCAATTAGAAGGTAAGGGTTTACGATTGGATGCAGGGTGATAGTTTTGAGCACGAGGGATCTACTGTGTGGCCAGAATACCGGTACGATATATATTCTGGAAGTCCAGAGTACCGAAAAGTTATTTCGGGAAGTTGGCATAGTTTTAGGCTCGTTCGTCATCGCCTTCTCTGCCTCAGTTAGAAGGTCAGGGTTTACGATTGGATGGGGGTGATAGTTTTGAGCACGACGGATCTACTGTGTGGCCAGAATACCAAAAAGCATGAGTTTTGTAAAGATTTCGTTTGTGGCAAACGGAGGAGACTCAGCTTTATTACAGCCGTTCATTGAATGAAGGGAATTTCGGACGATATCTATTTAGATTTGTGGGGACAAATTTGTGATCATTTTATAAGGATTATTCAGCATTGCATGGTTGTTCGCTCTCGACAACATAATGGCGTGGCTGATTGGAAACTACTCGAGAAGGCTTTTTGGGGTGGGCTCGAGGGAGAAGTTCTGGGTAGAAGCCACTAATACTGCTTGGTGGTTGGTCAACCATTCTCCGAATACAGCAATTTGGTGCAAGACACCAACAAATGTTTGGTCGGGAAATAGGTGAATTACTCGACATTGCAGGTATTTGGATATCACGTTTATGCACAAGTCATTAAATGAATACTCGAGTATGAGAAGAAGAAATATTTTCTTCTTGGATACGCTTCAAGTGTGAAGGTGTGTTGTTTGCAGTGTCCAGTACTAGGACACCATTTTGAGAGACGCGACTTTTGAGTCGGTTATGTTACGGACAAGAGAGAAATTATATGATCCGGCTATTGAGGATGGTGAGACGATCATGAAGAAGGTGGAGTTTGACATTCCCGATCAACTAGGTGAAGTTACTCGATATAACTTGGAGCATTATGATTCCGATGATACATCGGCTAAGGAAAGTCGAGAATGTGTTTTTGTAAGGGATCGGGTTGGATCTCCTATGAGATATGGATACTCCAATTTTGTGTGTTGTTTGGCAATGGCCAATGAATCCGTGTTTGGAGAATTCTCGATTTGCAAGGAGGCGGTAGCCTCAGGTGAAGCGGCAAAGTGGATAGTTGCTATTAAGGAGGAGCTCGATTTGAATATGGCGTTATAACGATTGTGTATAAATAATGAGATTTCAAGTCAAGGTGGAGATTGTTATGTATGTCTTAATATCTCAACATAATATGTTTCCTTGCTAGTAATATTATTTAGGGAAGGATTAGGCTATGAAAATAAATATTTGTGGAATATTTAGACGATGGAAGGAGGTAGATTATTTTCATCCTTGCATTGTATTTTAAGTAATTGTATATTTAATTTAGACAATGTATTTTGGTAATTAGTGTGACTCTCTACTATATAAAGAGACATATAGTTATTGTAATCGTATCACAATCTTTACAATGTAGTCTTTCAGTTGATTGTACGATTTCACTGTTCTTCTCTAGTTATTTCTCTCATGAGTTCTCTTTCTCCACATCCATATTCTCCCCATTACCCTAATATGTTAAAATTAACAAGGGGAACCTACTATATTATCTCATACATTAACCAACCAGATTTGGAAACTTTTACCATTAGGATGGCCTAGTGGTATGGTACTACCCCACCATTCCATAGATGATGGGTTCGAATCTTACGTCTAGCATGATTGATTTAAAATTTAAGGAGGGCATATGAGTCACTCTAAAGAGAACAAAGCATATGATCGCATGTAGTTATTCCTTTTTTTCTTTCTTTTTTTTTCAGATTTGGAAACTTTGACCAATTTTTCTTATTAGTCAAACCATTTATATTTAATTGATAAGAAATGATTGTAAATGCAAGAATCAAGGGGGTTAATTGAAGGATAGCAATCAATCAAGCACCTAATTCATGTCAAAGATCTTGTAACAACCCATGTTGGCATGTTATATGAGATAACAAGAGTTGGTCCCTCACTAAAATAAAATTCTGATATCAGATATGCATCAATTTAATTAATGTGGACAAATTGACATAAAACAAAGAGAGATATGGCAGTTATATATTGGCAGTTGGTAGTTTTTTCCGGTGAAGTTAGGTTTGGTTTATAGAACATATGGTAGGGATTCCTCATTTATTTTTATTTATTTCTCATTTTTTATTTACAAGGCCCACATGATTATATATGTTCTTACTATCAATATGGAGACCAGTCTCATGATACAACTTGAATGGGCTGGTGGGCCCAACAAAAGTTATATTAGGCCCCTTCATTGGTTTGGTTCCTTTCGTGGCACTCAACAGTATGGTCATATATGTAGAAACTGACATCGATTATTTGGTTTGATCGTGATGATTGTTTAATAGAACTGTTACTCGATTTGTATGTTATTTGTTCTTATTTTTTTTAAAAGCCCTCATACCGAGTTATTTTATAATTAGAAGGCAAAGAAGATCACAAACAATCCTTGGCAAAAAAATTTAAGTCAAAAGATACAAGAACAATGCATAATTCGACAAGACAATGATGCTAGTTTATTATATATATAATGAAAAAGGTTCAAATAATAGTTTTTTTTTTTCAACTTTGTCAGTAGACTCTGAACTAATTGCTTATTAAGATTGTATCTTTATCTAATTTTTTTGTTTGGATATCATATACAAAACTTTAAACTATGACTTTCTATAGCTTATTATCAGTTTGGTTGTATTGAATTTATAAGGTGACATAAGTGCGACTTTTACAAAGGATCTGGAGAATCCTTTCAAGTTTCAATCTATTATATCATTTTTTCAACTTGGTATATTCAATTGGAGTAAAAAAAAGGGCATATAAAACAGCAGTACTATATAATATTGGTAAATATATGCAGGACATGCTCTCAAGAATCTAATCATATATTAATTATTATTAATGAGAGAAAGAGAGAGATGCCATTAGAATAAGGGATTCCCAAATCTTCCTAGGAGAGTGCATGCCTCTTTTGAGGCGAAATGAAGTGACTAAAATTATAAAGAGACTTGACGGATTATCATGTGCATGCATGTGAATGTAGGGTTGAACTAGTATATTATGTGTACGTAATTATGTAAAGGGCGGTTGCAACAACACATGATTGCACTCATATCTTTGTTAGTTTCGATTTCATTTTAAATTAACATCGGCCGTCCTGACTCAACCATTAAATACTGAAAAAAGAACTGCCAATTGGATCCCATTTGCTTATATATTAATGTTAAATAAATCTAGCTTTGTAAATCTACCATCTATGTATTATGGTTAATTATTCAGAATAATTTGATGCTAATCATGAGTTGCATGTTAATACAATTTTGGTTTTGAATATTTCTTTCATTAGAAAAAATGAGACAGTCAACCTAAATTCAGCAAGTCAATAGAAGTCTAGAAGTCAGTAAATTGTAAGCAAATTTGAACCTACATATGGCTAGATACATTATGTATTATCAACTATCATGTAGGTAGTACATGCACCAAAAATTAAGGCCCTTAAAAAGGCTTGAATATCTTGTGTTGGTTGTTGATAAACCCAATTTGTTTAGTATAAAGTAATCAGTGGTTCATTAATAATAATTAGTTCGGTTCATTATTAATTAAGCAACCAACAGTTAATTAAAATAAGTTTAAGTTAATTATGTATGGATAATGGGCGGCGCCACAGAGACAGTTTATTACAGTTGATGCTCCGAAATGGAAGTAACTAACTGTCTTGATCTACATGGATATAATATTGATTTTTCAAATATATCCTTGCAGAAATCCTCATTTTCATAAGTTACCATTACAAGCATATTTGTGCTAAATTGTAAAACAAAAGAGAGCTGCATTCGTTCAAGGGGATTAAAGAAAAAACCTCCCCTAGTTGTGGATTCATCAGGCTCTATATATCAATTCCAAGTGGGTCACTGAATAACCCAATTATGTTAAACATGGCCCATGTTGTAGGTTTTACATCTTGGCCCCTCATACAAAAATTTGGGACCCATGTGCAATTTCACCCAACCCATAGAAGTTAGTTGATAATTATACAACTGAAAATGACGCGGTATCAGTACATGCCTGAACTCACTAGAAGTTAATTATTTTTATTTTTTATTTTTTTTTTGAGTCAACACTAGAAGTTAATTGAAGTAGTCAAATGATCACTGAAAGTTATTTAATACCCCTTTTTGTTAAAACACCAAAGATGTCAAAACAAGTTATAGTTATGTAAGGAATGTATTTCAGAGAAAATACGATATGCTCAATAAAGCACCAGCGGAGTCCCAAGAAACTACTTGATCTCTAAAATCTGTAACAGTTATAATCGTATTGTTTCTACTCGCTTGAATATAAATAATTCCCTTTCTTATTTTACATACGTTTATCTTATATAAACGATAACGTCCATGCCTACATACTTTGTGTGATAATAACTCCCAGTTCAGATAGTGATCAAATCAGATCGTGTTTTTTTTTTCGGATACGGATCTGAATCCTTTCGGATCTTGATACAGTAAGGATATTAAAGAGTATCAGATATAGTTGGGATGCCGGATAAGGATAAGAATCCGGATTCTAATTTAATAACTCAAACGAGATATTTAGTACATAATCTAAATACTTAGTCTGTAACTTTAATATATTAATATAAATAAAATTATATTCTCCCAAAAAAAATCGTCAAAAAATATGAATATATATATATATATATATATATATATATATATATATATATATATATATATATATATATATATAGAAAACGATCATAAATGTACCATACATAATATTTTATTACCTTTATAAATTATTAAACTACTAATTTATAGATATTTAAAAAAGATATTTGAAAAATACATATTTGGGTTCATAAATAGGTCCTCGTATTTGATTATTTGGGTGCTAAAAAAAATATGTACCTATTTTTCATAATTATCTGGATCCAAGTAATATCCAGATCCGTGCCTAATACTTGGAGTCCCATATCCGGATCTGTATCCATAAAATCGGATCCGAATTTTTTTATTTGAATCCGGATATTTTTCGAATACGATGCCAGTTCGGTTCGGATTTTACCCAACCCATAGAGACCCTTTGAGATATGGCATGTTCTAGACTGGAGGTCAATGTTGAGTTGTCATTTTTTACCATGTAGTGATTTTTCACAATAAAACAATAGATTCAGTAAAAAAATTGCCACTCTCTTCTAAGAATTTTGTACAATGTTAACCATAACAATAGATAGAAATTTTTCTGACTAACGCTTGGATTGAGCTTATAGAAAATAAATAATTGTAGTTAAAATTTTGTTGATTTAATGTAATAAATAATTTTTGGGATAAGGAGATAATACCAAAAGATAAAAGATAGCTCTCTTTCTCAACAAGAATGTATCACCTCTTCTTGCATCATGTCTTCTCACCTAAATCAACTTTGTTTTCTCTCAGTACTGATTCATTAGCATATGCATTTTGGTACTTCCGTCACTAATGTCAAATGTTTACTTTTACTGTTAGATTTATCGGACAATGATTTAAAAATTGTGATTGGGAGAGACCCAAACTCAAGAAGTAAGGGTCAACTTTGGAAGATAATTAAGTTCAAAATCATACTGAACATATTTAGCATAATATTTAGCAAAAGTCTAATGACTCATTGAGTAATCTAGAAAAATTATGATTGGTCATGATTTGAGAGTTGGAATGCCTCTTGTATTATTCACGGTGTAGTAAAATAAAAATATTGATTAGTCTTTCAATGACTAATTTTTTTTAGACTCGTACTCTCGAATACTTGTGTGATAGATAAACTAAATACCAATTGTGCAAAATGAATTTGCCGTGACTTGAACTTAGATTCTCTATCAAAAATTCATGAGTTTTTACTATTTGAGCTAGCAAAAATTTAGCTATTAACATTATTAATGATTTAGTTAAATCAATAGATATAGTACCGTAATTATTGTTTTAAATAACGTCAGTACTTAACTTGAGATGTTTTATGTCATTCTTAATATTTTTTTAAAAGTTCTTTTCAAAATATTTTTGAAGAACAAATTTTTTTAGTAAGTTTTTTAAAAATATAATTCATGTTATTAGACTTTTAAAATATATAGTAATATATTTTTTTATTTTTTAATAATTATAAATTTTAAATTATTATATCGTGGTTGTATATTTTTAGACATATGACTAAATTGGGTAATAGAAATCTATCGTGTTTTGGACTAAAAATGGATTATCATAGGTTTTAAATTTTAATAGTAATATATACGTAAAATAGTAAAAATAATATATATAAAAAATTATATTGAAAAGCGGAAAAAACTCAAAAGTGGGATAGTGTCAACAAATTAGCAAAATTGGAGAATTGTATATAAGTAAATCTGTCATTCTAAAGATTGTTTTTTGTTTTATTTTGATACTTAATAATATTATAATTTACAAAATATAGCATCAACTTTTATATAGTCTAAGCACTAGGCTATGTGCAGCGAAAATACCTAAAATACTTTAGACCGCTAAATGAGTTATTTGTAACATTAAGGGGTATGGATGTAACATTGGATATATTATACATCTGAACGCCCATGGTTTTAAGTCTATTAATCAATACATAATATACATTATTCATGTCGACGGTAACATGAAACTTGAGCCCCGTGCTGTAAAAAGTATTTATTATGTCTCATTATTATTACTTAAGAGAAAGCGCGTTAGCATTAATCCCTCTTAATAAAGCAAGTGCAAAAAACGATAGTTGTTTTATTTTTAATTAATCCCCTTTATTGAAGATTATGGTCGGTTAATTAGTTAATCTTTCGATTTATTGTAGTTAACAGAGACATCTCAGAAGAGGCTTGTGCCATTAATTTGGGACACTTGATTGTAATGAAATTAATATCATTTGTATTTATACAGAAACACAATTGGCCGCATTTTGCACCTTGGAGACAACATCACATGCGCATTTGGTTATTCTCATTATTTGAAGAGAATCACATGAGCATTGGTTATTCTCATTATTTCAAGAAAACAAAATTGAAGAAAATAAAAAGGAAATATTATTTCCTATCTCAGAGTGAGTTTCTTGAAAAGATCTACGATAAAACAGAAGAGATCCAACATATGCTCGTGTTCAGTAGTTATTTTATACTCTAGTATTAGTTGGGATGAATAGCATTTCACCTTGATAATTTTTTTGGAACCATTATTCCGTCCTAATTATTGAAATTGATATGGCCGAGATTACATATAATTTATAACTTGATTTACATTCAGTGTTTTTAATTGAGTTAAGATAGTTACTAAGCAAATATATAAATCAATCAAGAAAGTAGAAGGATTCTCAAACAACGAAAATAATCTTCAAGTATTTTTCGGTCACATTGCGATAATTATGATAATGGAATCAATGTTACCACGTCTCATTTTTTTGGATAACTATTAATATTAAAACTGAAGTTCAAAATGAAAGCCATATATCATAGATTGAAAAGGAAATATTCTAAACGTATGGAGAATTTAGATGACATTCATCTAGAATGGTTACAATTTGAGTGAGGGGATATATATTTAGCTAAAATTGACCATACATCCACAATATAAGTAATGATTTACTTTTCAATTGTCCAATTTATTTGAGCTCAACTCTAAAGATGTCACAAGCACTGGGATATTCGCATCAACATCATTAAATTGTGGCCTCAAATGAGTGAGTTTCTATTGTCAATTTTCATGTGACGTTTAAAGAAATTAGGTGAGCTGCAAACACCATCTAGTTCTGATAATAAACGAGTACTATGAACTAACAAAATGATGTTAAATGTGCTCTTAAATTAAATTTGTATGTCATCTATTTCGCCCTATATTTGAAAGCACATATCGAATAAAATCCATTTCAATTTACCATTTGAAGGATATATATTTGACAAAAAAATATCTAAGTCTATTCAAATGAAGTTGTTATAATATCAGTATCAGATCGTGAGGTAATATTTCAGGTCGAAGTTCTTCAATACGTCTATCATATATCTGATGGCTATGTTTAACTATTGTGGATGAGTTTGATTGTAGATGAAAAGCACCCACTTATAGTTTCGAATATGCTTTTGAATGGTTGATTACTTTCAAATGCTTTGATGGCGGATTTAGGGCTTCACACTTTTTTTAAAGATCCTTTTTTTGTATTTACTTTGAATCTAAAAATTAATCACTTGGAATTGGTCTAACAAATTTAGTATTTTCCACATTTTTTAAATTTTGATCAATTCAAAAGCCAATAGGGGGAGCAAGTGGGTGTACAGAGAAAAGCGAAAATATGATTACTTAACCCTAACCTACAATTAGGAGCCAAATATAGAGGTTGGCCATGTGTGCCTTCATATGGCATGACATGTGGATCAATGATCCATCCAACGGCCCTTTTTAATTAGTGATATATGATGATAATTCATGTTGCACGGACACGGACACGGGTGTCGTGTCCAACACGACACGGACACGGCGACACGGCGAATCTCAAAATTCATCAGGACACGACACGTTTTATATATATATTGTTATATTATTTTTAGAATAAAATATATAATTTAATTATTGTATATATTATTTATATCAATTTTATTTTATTTTAAAAGATTATACATAATATGTTTACCTTATAATTAGAAAGTTATATGTAATATTTTATAATTGATACAATATATATAACATTTAAAGTTGCATTTTTTACGTGCATACAAGATATTTGACGTTTTATATGTTTGTGCATGAAAACTTGACACTAAATAATCAAAATTCACTTTAAATGTATAGTCCCACCATTATTGGAATAGAAAAGTGAGATGAACTAGCCTCTAAAATAGGAGGATGATTAAATAGTGCAATAATTGCGCTAACAAACCCCATGCACGTGTCTAAGAAGTATCCTGAAAAGTGTCATGACAAGTGTCCTGACGATTTTTAATAATAAAATATTTGACACGTCACATGGTGTATCCGAGGAGTGTCCGAGGAGCATCATGTCCGACACAGACACAGACGGGTTTTTGAAGTGTCCGCGCAACATAGATGATAATAAATAGAGAGCTGATACTGCGCGACGACTGTAGCGACCCTGTAGCGACGGTATATAAAAACTGAAAAAATATATAAACTGAAAACAAACAATATATAAAAAATTCGTTCGGTAAAATAGTATATGTTATCAAAAATGAAAACAGTATATAAAAACATATAAACTGAAAACAAACAATATATAAAAATTCATTCGGCCAACGTATATATTTTAAAAAATGAAAACAGTATATAACGTATATAGAAACGCAAGAAAATAGTATATAATTTCAATCCGTTGCTAGAGAGTCGTTACAGTACTCCCGTCGTGATTTTCCATTTCCCTAATAAATATCTCCTGTTAGTATTTAGTCTGTTTTTGACATAAATAAGTAGTTAACACACCCTTGGTGGTAAGCCGTGACACCAGACCTTGTTTTCACGCATAAATTAACCAACTAAAATAATGGTGTGTGGTATGGCCATTCATGTAGCGGGTTGTTGACACATCTTTCAGGCTCTACACAATTTAGTCGTGTGTACAATTTAAAATTTCTGCATATTTTATGTTTGTTTTGTAATAGATATTTTAAAGAATTGTTTAATTAAATTTACGTTGTATTGTTCTTTCCATTTCTTGAACAAACTGAAACTGATTAGAAGCATGCCTTAACTATTTATATTAATAAATCAATGTTTCAAAGTAGAACTTGTTTTGAAACTAATATGATTACAAATTAAAGAAATATAAAAATAAACAGAAAATTTATGTTTTAGGTGCCACACGGATTTTGATATTTACCATTTTGCACAAAGATTTTGAAGGATGGACACTAATAAATGAGTCATTACGGGAAAGGCTGCACAACATGGTTTCACAAGATGAGTGGATATAAAATTAGGTGAAGAAAAGCAAAGATACGTCTGTTGGCTAATGATTGGGATTTTAAACCGCTTTTGGATGATTAATTGTAAAGATATCGAAATAACAATTTGTTTAGGACACTTTATACCAGCTTCTCTCTTCTTCTGACGAAAGCACTAATATCCAAAAGAGGAACGTGAAACGCTCGAATTATATAAATCTTACACAAGTAGTATTTGATTAATCTTGATTAAGGAGGGGATTAAATTAAAACTATATTATTAATTTTTGGACAGCTAGTGCTGAATATGAGTCAGATTTAGTGATGGCGTGGGCGGTGCCTTAATTTGAGATTAGTGTGTGAGTGACAGTGGTGAAATCTCTGTCAAGTGTATCTCAAAATTTTGTTAATACAAATATTTTGTTGTAAAAAAGAATGGAAATATTAAAAATTAGTTACATATTCTTCCAAAAGAAAGGTGGGTAATGTTTAGAGCTGGCAAAATCTGACCCGACCCGAAAAACCCGCCCGACCCGACCCGAACCCGAGCGACCCGAAACCCGAAACGACCCGAACCCGAAACGACCCGAAACCCGAACGACCCGCAACCCGAAACGACCCGCAACCCGAACGACCCGCAACCCGAACGACCCGAAACAAAAATGACCCGCAACCCGAACGACCCGAAACCCGAATGACCCGCGACCCGAACGACCCGTGACTCAAATGACCCGTGACCCGTGACCCGAATTGACCCGTGACCCGAATGACCCACCCGATTTGACCCGAAAATAATTTTTTTTTTTGTTTTAATATTAAAAAAATCTCGAAATTAAGAATTTTATGGTTTGTTCTAACATAATTGATCTGATAATACTGACTAGAATAACTCAAATAACCTGAAATATCAATTCGGATAAATAACGACCTCTAATCTGAGTGACTCTTGACCAGAATATGACGTTGACCATAAGTCAACTGACTCGCGACCCGAACCCGAATGACCCGAAACCCGAAATGACCCGAACCCGAATGACCCGAAACCCGAATGACCCGAAACCCGAACGACCCGCGACCCGAACGATCCGCGACCCGAACGACCCGTGACCCGAATTGACCCGTGACCCGAATTGACCCGAACCCGAATTGACCCGACCCGACCCGCCCGTTTGCCACCTCTAGACTAATGTTAATATGATTATGTTTTTACGGATAACGATAAAATGAATTAACGTAACAATTGTGCTTTAGAATTTGATATTTTACAAATGACTTATAACCTACTTAGCATGGTACCCGATCCAGCAATTACATAACCTGACTTTGAGTATATTGTATGTGTAGAAAGAGGTCATAGTTCAAGTCCCGACAAACCGAATCTTATGAAGCACATATTTAATAAAAGTTTCTCAACTCATCAAATATGGTTGAATCTACAAAAAAATAGAATTTAATAATTCACCACTTTAATATAATAACAAAATAATTAACTACGTCACTTTATTTTGCAACTTTTTTTTAATCGTGTCCATCATCTCAATTATTTTAATCATCAAATGATGAGATATTAACAAATCTAAATCACTAATAGGTCATTTCTTGTAATTGTTTTTTTTTTTTTTTTACTTTTTTGAGATTCAACCCGTATTTGATGAGTTGAGAGATTTTGGTAAATATGTGTTAAATAAAATTATGTTTGATGGGGTTTGAATCCATGACATTTTGATTCAAATGTAATAGACCTTATCAACTAGGCTATAGAAAACTTCTTATAATTGTTGTTAATTTGTTAATTATGATATGTCATTATTTTACAATTATTTTTATTCTTTTATAGAATATCATGTCATCTTATTCTAATGATATGAATTGTTATTATTCGTTAGGTTCATATCGGATCATTTTGACCAATGAATTATCATTTGGTATTAAATTTGAACATTAATAGAAAATGAAAACCTCATCAATTACATAAGAAAAATCTCTTTAAAAAAAGATAATGATTTTTAATAAAATATTGCATTTTTTATAGAATATTTCAAATATAAATTCGTTTATATTTTCTCTTTATTGAAACACTTTGTTTATTTTTTGCCTCTCTCAAATATGTGAATAAAACTATGTGGACAAATTATATAGATTCGAATTAGATAATTAAATTTTTTAAATGTATTTTAATAGATTATTTTTATTTTTTATCAACATCAAATTTAGATAATAGCAGCCTAACAATAAAATACTCTAATTAATAATTATTATCATAACTTGATTTAAATATTTTCTTAGTTGATGTGGTCTTGAACAGTAATATCAATTTAATCAATCATTCTGCCCATAATAATAAATATGCACCTTTATGAAATTTGTACTTCTCTTTAGCGATATTGAAATCTCTGGGATGATGACACGTAGTTCAAGATTTTCTGTGCCTTTAATTTTGTAGATTGTACGAAATGGGTCAAATACATGTGAAGACTCTAACCCGTTACACACTATTTCTTAAATCTCTTAGTCTACCATAGCTTCATCAGGCCCAATATGTATTTATCCAATGTACGGATATTCAGTGCATTATTTGTACAGATTTTATGAAACGGAGCAACTACATGTGACATTTTGACCCGCTATGCACTATTTCAATATTTCTAATATCTCATCCTTGGTCAACCATGGTTTCCTAATTAATAAATAGATAAAGGTACATGTACAGTGTACAGCATTTAGTTGGTCATTTTATTGTTCTTATAATTTTGATATTAAGTATAAAAAATTAATTATACTCTATAAATATTATGTACGTATGTAAGTTTATTACTCTTAAAAAAAATATATATTCTTATTAAATCTAACGCGATCTACAAATTAAATATTTTATATAGTACTTGCTAGCTTTCATATTAAGTTTTTAGTTACATGTATGACCTTTGACGATGTTATATTAAAAATTGGTTAAAGTATACAATATATAATGTTTGCAAAACTGTTTTTTTTTATATTTAATCAAAAGACTCACTATAATTTTTAAATTGCAATTTTATAATTTTTTCAAATTTAAAATAAATTAACTATATTATAGTTTCGAAGCGGAGCGAGAGTACCTTCTAATTTTCTTTTAATTGTGTTTTAGCATTACATCTTCAATTATTTGGTCAAATTTGGGCTAATTTTATATCTGATTTACATGCACTTTTTAATTAATTTAATCCATACTTAAATTAGCAGTTCATTCAAGATTCAGGATTGCTTGTCTAAAATAAGAAATAAATGCTATTAGTAGCCCCCAGGTCCCTATTAATAAAAGAAAAAAGAAAAATAAAATTAAGGAGCATAAAATAAAATAAAATTCACACTAAACGCGAGAATTTAAAAAACAACCAACTTATATTGAAGACCAATGTGATTAATCCACGTCTTGAGTTGCGCCCTATATGGAATCGAAAGGTGGCAGGCCACGTCATAATCCTCCCTAACCTAGTCTAGGGAAATAATATAAATATATATGCTTAATAGTTAATATAATTTGGAGTTAGCCAGACAAAATCTAAGCTGATATATTATTTTATAACTAGAGAGGCTGGTCATTGCTTCTTGCCTATTTGGGGGGAGAATTTTCAAGATTTTGGTTTGCCACAAGGACCAACAAAAATAAAAAAATTAAATAATTTGTGATAAACGAGTAAGCATTGAGGAGTCGATGGCAAAATGACATTATAAGCACAAAATAACAACAAATATTTTTATTTTATTTTGGACCAAATATATTTTTTAACGACACCAAACTAAACTACTGTGAATTTGTTTTCTTTTTTGTATTTGTACACACATTCAAACTCCATTTCATATCAAGAACAGTATTTTACTATAATATATAAAAGAGATACAAAATTATACTTCATTATCTCGTTGCACATAAATCTTATAATTCGAATGAGAAAGAAAGGGTTAAAGTTTAAACAATCTAAAGCAAGAGCCATGCATGAAAGTGATTTCTTAATATTTTAAATTTAATGTTAAGTTTTTATTGATTTAAAACCACGTAGGCTGGTCACTAGAAAAAGATGGTATTCCAATTTCAAAGTCCGTGTTGAATCGGCGACGTCTCAGTTACTTTTTGGCTAAGCGTGGGCGGTGTGTTCCAAGCTTTTAGATTTTAGATTTTCTGTCAATACCATTTCTCCTAAATTTTGTAGAAGTTGGAAGTAGCATGTCTAGTTCCAAGTATTATTGATCATTACTTCAAAATTTAACTTTAAAGGAAAATAAAATTATCTTAGGGCTCGTTTGGCAAGTGAAATTAGTAGAATGGAATTGAATTTTAAGATGGAGAAGTAAAAATTCTGAATTAATTAATTTTAAAGTTTGTTTGGATGCTAGAAGTATAAAATTACGAAAAAACATAATTCTTTATTTGGTGGTTTGTAAAAATCCGAAATTATATTATAATTATACAATTAGTAATCTAAAATATGAAATAATATAATATAAAGTAATGTAAAATAATATAAAATAAAATATATAACATAAATAATATAGAATAAAACATATAACATAAATAATATATAATAAAACAAATTAATATAATATAATATAATATAATATAATATAATATAATATAATATAATATAATATAATATAATATAATATAATATAATATAATATAAATAATATAAAGTAAAATAATATAACATAAGTAATAGAAAATAATAATATAATAGAAAACAAATAATATAATATAATATAATATAATATAATATAATATAACATAACATAACATAACATAACATAACATAACATAAGTAATAGAAAATAAAAATATAGTAGAAAATAAATAAATGAATAAATAATATAATATAATATAATATAATATAATATAATATAATATAATATAATATAATATAAGTAATAGAAAATAAAAATATAGTAGAAAATAAATAATATAATATAATATAATATAATATAATAGTTTGCCGCACTTTGACATTCTAACTTTTTTAGAGAATTATATTTTGGTGAGTTTGTATAAGATGGAGAGATTCTAGAATTAGTTAATTCTAATTCTAAAGTGTTGCCAAACAAAAAATTAATATTTTGCATAATTTCAAAATGCAATTCCCCTCAAGATTCTACACTCCAAATGGCCCTTATTGTATTTATACTGGTTTTAAGAAGTACAATATATATAGGCTCATAATAAATGCTAAGAACATGGTCATTTGCAATTTGATTCTCTCCCAGTGGATAAATAAAAATGAGAGTTGGAAGATTCATTATGAGTGTTTAATGATTCCAGTTGGGTATTAACTGTTATCTAGTATGTGATTTGGAGGCCATTAATTACAATTCTGATTTACTGCCTATCAATAACGGATTGGATTAACGGGAAATATTGGCGTCATCCATTTAAACACGACATAAAAACGGCCCACTATATAATTATACATTTTCAGTTATTATACATTTTCATTTTCAGTTGTACATTATATTTTTATTTCATTATTATGTTATTTCATATGTCAATTATATTTCATATGAATAATAATGTATATTCTTATTTTTACGTATCATTTTTCTTTATATTTTCACTCCATATTTTTTTATATCAATATACATTCATTGTAATTTTATTGTATCTTTCTGAATCCTGAGATACTGGTGAGAAATAAGCAGATGGTGCATAGCAAATCTTAATTTTTATTCAATTTTTGAAATCTATTACAATTTGAACATATATTATGTATTTGTTTTTGAGATTCAAATTCATCATCAATGAGTTAAAAAGACTTTTAAATAAAATTAAATGAATTTGCTAGAATCGAACATCGGACCTCTTCCATAATTCAAAAATGTCTATACATTTGAGCCAGCAAGTTTTGACATGTACATATTAAAAATGCATTTTTTTAAATTGTTGAAAAATGAGACATATCAAATTCCAATGTGTTTAGGACTCTAAATATGTCACATGATATATCCCGATATTTTAGTATAAAATAAGAAGCTATGAACCTGAGTTTGCAGAAATATCAAAAGGTTGATTAGTAAGTGAAATTTTAAAAATTATATTTTAAAATAATAGCTCAAAATTTATGAAATTAATATAAAATTTTAAAAAGAATTATAATCTTAAGAAATCTCCCAAAATATAAAAATCATTATTACCCGAGTATCACATTAACCCAATCCATAAAATCTAAACTGAACAGGTTACAGTGAACTGGAGACAAACATCACTATCGTAAAAGTAACCGTAATTTAATCTCTGTATTAAAAATCGGGATTATCCCTTCAATTTTCTTTGGTGTTTAACTCTAACATTTGTCGATTGTTGGCTTTAGCCAGCAGAAGCACCCTGTTTCGGTCGACAGTTAACGGTTGGTCGGTTACCATCTCTGTCTCCTCTCCCTTTCTAGGGACCCCTTAACCGTATGTATTTCATCTCTTGCCCTTCTATTAAGTAACTAAACTAAACTAAACTAAATACCATCTAAATACAATTACATATACGCCGCGTGGTGTTGTACAAAAACTGAGAAACAAAACGAGGGAGACTCACTAATGGTGGGCTCAGGTGTTTCTTCTCTTCGTGGTCCCTTTCTTCTAATCCCAACGTTACCGACCATTTAGTTAATCACATTGACCGGCTTATCTTTCACACCTTCAATGATTCTCAACCTGTTAACCCGTTAAGCTGTTTCCCCTCACAATCCACCACGTGGGCGCTTCTCTCCAAATGTGTCAAGTTCTTCCTTCAGTGCCCCATTCAAACCGCCCCCCTTCAGAAAAAAAATATAAAGAAAATAGGAGAAAATAATAATATTCGAGTCTCCTTCAACACTTGACTTGTTTTCTCTTTCAAACTCTATATATATACAATACATTCACCCTCCTTCCAATCCCAATCCATTCTCTCACAAAACCTTTTCTCAAAATACTCTTCTTCCTCTGTTTCTTCCTCTTCTCTCTTCTCAACAAACCACTTCTACTTTCTTTAGAAATACATTAATCCAACTGGAGCCATGTCTTCTAATTCAATCTCATCTTCGAATAATCCTCTATTAATACATAGAAATAAGTTCCAACAGTCGAGAAACCTCTTAAATCAGAAGCGACCCAACACAATCAAAATCCCGCTAAAACCGGTTGCTCCAATTGTGGCGACGGTACAGTGTCCCCCAACACCAATATCTTCATCTCAGATCGAAAGCCCATTAAAAACGAAATCCATTAAACCAAAGCTACCCAAAAAACAGAGGAATGAAGGACCCAATTGGAATATTTTCCAAAGAGTTGCTGCTGCTGCGTTGGAATCATTTGAAGAGGCCTTCATATCAAACATACTTGAAAAAACCCAACCCTTGCCTAAGACTACCGATCCGGCTGTTCAAATTTCAGGCAATTACGCACCTGTCACAGAACAATCTCCGAAGCACAATCTTCATGTGACAGGCCGGATACCTCCATTTCTAAATGGTGTATATCTCCGCAATGGCGCTAACCCACATATGGAACCGACAGCTGGCCATCACCTATTTGATGGAGATGGTATGGTTCATGCAGTCAAAATTGGCAACGGTGAGGCATCTTATGCTTGCCGTTTTACGGAGACCGCGAGACTTCGCCAAGAGCAGGAAATTGGTCGCCCTGTTTTTCCCAAGGCAATTGGGGAGTTGCACGGTCATTCTGGCATAGCTCGACTTCTCTTGTTCTACGCGAGGAGTGTCTGCGGATTAGTAGACCCCACCGATGGGACTGGTGTCGCCAATGCTGGTTTGGTGTATTTTAACGATCGGCTTCTTGCCATGTCAGAAGATGATCTGCCCTACCATGTACGAATTACCCCGTCAGGTGATCTTGAAACGGTCGGGCGATACAATTTCGAAGGACAACTTGACTCGACCATGATAGCTCACCCTAAGGTTGACCCAGTATCAAAGGAGATGTTTTCTCTAAGCTATGATGTAATCAAGAAACCATATTTGAAATATTTCTATATCTCACCGGAGGGGGAGAAATCACCCGATATGGAGATTCCGCTCGACAAACCCACAATGATCCACGACTTTGCTATTACGGAAAATTGTGTAATTATTCCTGATCAGCAAGTAGTGTTCAAACTTGAAGAGATGATTAGAGGTGGTTCACCAGTGGTGCTCGACAAGGAGAAGACCTCTCGATTTGGGGTTTTGCCAAAATATGCAATAGATGCATCGGAGATTAAATGGGTCGATGTTCCAGACTGCTTTTGCTTTCATTTCTGGAACGCATGGGAGGATCTTGAGGCTGAAGAGGTCGTGGTGATCGGATCGTGCATGACTCCAGCTGACTCAATTTTCAATGAATCAGATGAAAACCTGAAATCAGTACTAACTGAGATCAGGCTGAACCTTCGAACCGGCAAATCGACCCGTCGACCAATCCTCTCCCCAGCTGATGAAATGAACCTAGAAGTCGGTATGGTCAACAAAAACAAGCTCGGTAGTAAAACCCGATATGCGTACCTTGCAATAGCCGACCCATGGCCCAAGGTGTCAGGCTTCGCAAAAATCGACCTCTGCACTGGAAAAGTCGAAAAACACATCTACGGAGACTCAAAATTTGGCGGAGAGCCATGTTTCGTGCCACGTGACCCCGCTTCGACCAGGGAGGATGATGGATACATTTTATCTTATGTATATGATGAAAATACCTCAGAATCAGAGCTGCTTATCATTAATGCGGCCGATATGAGGCTCGAGGCGACCGTGAAACTACCATCGCGTGTTCCTTACGGTTTTCACGGTACATTTATAGAATCAAAGGAGTTGGAGACTCAAGCGTAGTTGTAGAGATCAAAACAGAGAGGAGAAATGCCTGAGGGAGCTTATACAGAGAGGTCCCCGGATTATCCCCTAATTACATTGTTCTTTGTTCTTTTGCTTACAATAGTTACATTAGAGATACATCGAAGAAGCCAACTTGTAGCTTTCTGTACGTAGAAGAGAAGCTCAGTTGGGTTCTGTTTTTTTTTTTCTGTTCCTTTTTTGTTCTCCTTCATCAGGGGATAGATAGTGATGTTGATAGATGTTACTGTAATAGCTAGACCTGATGATGTATGATATATGATTCCTCCGTTCATTACTAGTATATTTTGTGTGTGAATACTATTCACAACACTTATGCTCTGTTCCTTCGATTCATCTGTTTCTCTGCTGTGAAGATTTTTCTGAAACTTATATACGTTCTGTCCTCTTCTAGCTAATTTATTTCTTTGACTGTGTTGTTTTAAATTTATTCTCTGTTTTGCAACCGGTCTCGTTAATGCGAGAGCAGTGCACGTGAAACCCACGGGAAGACCATACGCTTCTCAGGTCTCCCATTTCCTTGAGAACCGGAAAACTAGGAGGTCTCTCCTTAAAAAACGAACCATGAAATAACTCAGGCCAAATATTCGGGAAGAGAGATATTCGTGGCCGTCCCAGACATTTGGAAGTATAGTTAACTACGCGCTTTGCGCGAGATTTTCATAGCTCATTTTTTAATTTTTTTCCATAACTCTATGTTTTTTAGAAGATCCAATTACAAAAGGAGCAAAAAAAAAAAAAATGAAGCATCATATATAAAATAACATACTATTTTGCTTTTAATATAGGTTACATGAGCATACATTATTTATATATTTTTTTAAGAGTACATTTGCAATTATTAAAATAAATAGCATATATGAATATAACAAAGCCAATAGATATTTTTTATGTCTAGAAAAAAACCATCCATAAGTCAGACCCAATTAGAATATGATTCATATAAGATTTTATACATGGTCTTTGATGCACCCCTATAAACTCATGAAAATTAGATTTTTTTTATATACCATTTTTTTTCCAAAATAAACCAGCAAATACCACTGTTTTAAAATAATGGAGTATCTACCGTTTCTGCCACTACTAGTAGTGACGGAACATGTGGATTTTATAATTTTTCAAAAAAGAGATTAATTAGTGAAAGAAATGTGTTCCGCCACTGTCACTGACGGAATAGGAGAAAAATTTACGTGTTCCGCCGCTTCCACTCAGCAATTTTTTTTTTCTTGTTCTGCCACTATCAGTGGCGAAATACTGTTCACTTACACTAATTAATCATGTTTAGTCAGTCAAATGAGAAATTTTTGAAAAAACTGAAAATTCACATGTTCCGCCGCTGGTAGTGACGGAAATAGTAGATACCACATTATTTTGAAAGGGGTGACATTTGTTGGTTTATTTTTGATGAAAATGGTATAAAAAAAAACCTGAAAATTAACAATCATATGATGATGATCCAACGGTGTAGAAAAAAGGTGTTGACGTGGCTCATCCCAGTTAAAGTACTGTAGAAAAGAGGCATTAGAATTATATATATTAATATATTTGTTTTCTCATGCATGTTTAAAAAGGAAATGCTTAAGAGATTTTTTAGATTCAATTCATTAATGAGTTATCAGACTTTGCTTAATATATGCTATATAAATTATAATTTATGTAAACTTAAATTCATGATTTCTTTTGAAATAACTCATTGCGTTAATAGATTTTGCTAAATATTAAGTTAAATGCTTCTTGCGTGACTTGAACTTGGGTCTATATTATAGTTGACGATATATTTTACTGTTTGACCTAATAAGTTTTTGCTAAATTCATGATTTATTATTGAAAAACTATAACATGTCCTTTCATTTTCCTGAAAATAAAATCATATATATCATCATTATATCACTGTGATACTTTATTATTATACATGAAATATGTTCTATCAACTAAGCTTTTAAATAATTTGTGAGAGAATTAAAAGTTCAAATTTAGAAAAAAGAAAGGCCCAATTTTGAAGTGCAAGGAGTTTTTTTTTCCATACTCTCTATAGATTATTTTTGGGAATAAAAATTAACAGCTCCTAAATTAATATATGCGATTTAAATTAATATATGTAGAGAGAGGTTTTCAGAATAACAATATATTGTGTTGTAGAAATATTCTATTTATTTTTCTGATATTTATTTTCTTTTATCAATATGATTTTTGCAAGAATAATATATCTTATCATCTATGAATATGTCTTGTACCTTTTTACCTATCTATATCTTGTTTACATATCTAGTATACTGTTTTGAATATCACTATACTATTTTACATATTTATTATTTTTTTATTAGATTAAGTACACTTTTTTAAAGACGGACGGTGCATTTTTGTGCTAAAGAATTTTCCAGGTAAAACGTAAATTGCTTGGATCATGAGCATTATTATTATTATTATCATTTTTATTTTTGTTCTTTTTGCACATGTCAATTCTCTATTAGCCCGGTGGTGTCTAGCTCCTTAGGGATGCAAACGAGTCAAGCGAGCTGGGCTCAGTTCGAACTCGACTAGAAATTGAATCGAATTGGCTCGGCTCAAAGTTGCTTAAGGATTTCGCGCTGAAAAATCTAGCTCGAACTCAACTCGATATTGACTCGAGCGAGCCAGCTCAGCTCGACTCGATATCAACTCGAAATTAAATTCCATTATCGTATTAGCTAGTCTTTACTCGAAAATAAACTCGATTGTCAGCTCGACTCGGCTTGAAATCACATCTAAACAACAAAATTGATCATTCAATCCCTAAAAACTTAATTTACAACTAATATAAAATCATTTTGTGCTTTGAAATCTAGATTTTAACCCTTATTTTCAAAAATGAGATACTAAAAACGGGTCATCTTGAAATAATTTCGAGTTGATGCCGAACTAGCTGGGCTCAGCTAGAACTCGGCTCGACTCGATTTCGAGTTGGCTCGGCTCGATTTGAAATTAATTAGAGCTAAAATCGAACGAGTTGTTAGTGAGTTTGTTTTCGAGTCGAACGCGAGGAGGTACTTAAGCGTAGCATTTTTTCTGGCAGCGTGATGATGTTTTATCTCCAAAATACCTTATATGTGGCTTGTTTTTAGTGGGTTGTTTGTGTTGGCGGTCAATAAGCCGAAAGTATATATCCGGTCCTTTAAAAAAAAATATAATATACATAAAAGAAATGCTCAATTTTGGATTCGAAAAATATACAAAAAATTTTTTTCTTAAAATTTTTTTTTGAAAGAACAATTTTGTAAAAATATTTTTTTTCCCCATGCCACCTCAACAATGCCGCCTTATCATTGTACTACACAGTTAGCAATTAATTGGATAGAGGGAGCACCTCATTAAATTTGGAGTCGAGAGGCAACTTGAAAAAAATTGAGAGTTAAAGGGGCAATTTGCACAAAGTTGAAGTTCAAGAGACAACTGAAACATTTTTGTAAAGTTTACGAGCAATATTGAGTTTTTCTCTATAAATCGGTATGTCAACTTTCTGACGAGAGGATGACAGAATTTCGTAAATTCAGCCCGTGAATGACACAGTAGTTAAGGTTGTTATAAATAATTTATTTGCCGTTTTTATTTACAAAATTATTTACAAAGTTATTAAAAGAAAAAACTTAGTGAAGCTTGGAAAGCAATCCCAACAAAAAAATCAAAAAGGGGCTTCCGAATTGATCTTATCTTTTATTTCTGTTCGATAATAACTAAATTTTTCAATAAAATACTCATTATATCAATAAATAGAAAAAATTAGATAGACATTAATTCATTAATTGTGATAAGAATTCTATATGTGATAAAAGAGTGTACCTATTCATCGGCATCGGCCTATCGTATGCTTCCAAACCTTGGAATCAAATGTTCTTGGAACGAGAAGCTATGGAAGATTCGTTGCCCGTCGATGGTTAAATTCTTCTTGTGGCTATGCATCCAAAATTGCCTGATAACAGCCAATAACCTAATCAAGAGAAATTGGCCCTACCCTAACCTTTGTCCCAACTGCAACTCAATGCATCAAACCACGGGTCACCTTCTTGGCACTTCCTCTTTTGGAAGAATGATCTGGAATGTTGTATGACGAGAGGACCAAAGAACAGAATTCATATCTCTGATGATGTCTTTAACAGTTGGCTTCAAAATAGATCTTGAAGGCAAAATGGACATGGGAGAGAAATAGGCGCGCCTTCACTTCTTGAATGGCCAGTCCTACCATCGTGCCTTTGTCAGAGGAAAAGCAAATGCTGAACTCTAGATGATCAACTGCTAGAGGAACGGGACGTCCGTTTAGGAGCTATCTACGGGCAGAGGATCTATCTTTCCCTTTTTATTTAAATTTCTGGTTCTTTTGTATTTCTATTTTTAATGTTGCTGTAAATGTATTGGACAATTATTTAGTTAAATGAAATTTCACAGCGGTATCGCATATCCTCCTTCAAAAAAAAAAAATTTTTTTTAATTTTTCTTGGCGACAGATTTTGGAAGGCTAACGGAGCATCATCAGGCAATCGGAGAATAAGAACTTTTGTTGTTATGGTACCACTAAAATATAGGGCGAATTTGTTTAGTTCTTCTGTACAGTAAATGGGTAATGACGAACCAGGTGATGTTTAATGTCCATGTTTTATATTAAGAGCAAAGGTTTTTTGAATCGCTGCTTCAAAAGGCGCAGCAGTTCCATTTCTCAACCGGTACAAAAACAAAAAGCTACTCAGATAATTAAACATATAGATTAGTGGATGAGATAAATATAATTCAAGGTCAGTGGACACTCTTCGCATCACCACTTCATTGGAGATATCTATGTTTTTGGATGCCCTAATCTCTCAAGGGATAATAAAAAAAATGAAATAGTGCTCATGTTGACCTTTTGTTACAAAAAGTTTCTACAACCATAAAGTTCAAACCAGAGCAGAGAAATTAAGAAAAGACTACTATGTAGTGTAATGTTTAGGTCCCCTCTATCTTAAACCTTTTCCACCATATATTTTATCATTAAGGATAACAAATTGGTTTTATTACTAAATTTGGGCGGCGGGTGTGAAGTGGTATACGTTCGAAATCCAGCATTGCAGTTCAAGCCCTATTTTGTTTCAAATGAATATTTGATTTTTATCAAGTTATCTGACGATTTCATGGTTTTATTTTTTATTGCAAGAATATATCGAGCCCACTCTTTCCTTTTTCTATCTTTTTTGGACAAGAGCCCGTTCATGGGCATCATGTACCAATAGCTAATTAGACTAAAAATTGCGTGTATATGCACATAAAATCTTTCCATCATTAATTTATATTTTTATTGACATCATTACTTGTGAAAGTATGATAAAAATCTTTCTTCGTTCAATAAGCAAAAGTGTAATATATAGTTTTGATTGTTTTTGTAACTTACAAGTTCCTAACATTTGCCTTTTTATTGCAAAATCATTTTCATCTCCATATATTTTTTCCAAAAAAATATGGCCGAGGGTCAACCCTAGATCTCTGACATGTCAACTAGAGGAGAATCCTAATTGAATTACATATTTGAATGCCTGATCAACTCTAAATTGGTATGATTTAATTCTCCTCTAAACTTGGTGATTTCAACAATACCTTCCAATAAAAAGATCACGATCACAAATTTTATTGCGATCTATGATACGGTCAATATTGATATAATATTTTTGATCATGTGGAAATTTGGAAAGCCGGAAATATATACATATATATTTTGATAATATATGATGATAAAGACATAAATTTTTGATTGTTTTGAAAATTAGACTACAACAAACATACTTAAGACATATACATCTATATGGTTGAAATTTGATTGAATATAACAAAAGTAAAAGAGTATAAGTTATGTGCCCGCGTATGAGACGAAATCATAACATATGAAAATCGAATAGAAATGAAATAAGAGATTTTATTCAAACTAAAAAAATTTCATTAAGTTACTCACACCTCACCTTAGAGAAGGATTTAGTAACAAGACATGATAAAGCAGAGCAAGAATACAAGATGAATAAAGAAAATAGGAAAAGAGTTACCCCTATCCTGCTAAGTCATGATGAGCTCTCTGTAACAGAATTCTGCTCTAGGCTTCCTTCTTATCTCTCTTGCCGAGTCCCCTTGCCGGTCCCCCAAATGAGGCCTTTTTATAGCGGGAGGAGATTATGGTTTGCTCTAGATTCAGAATTAGCATAATATCTCGCAAGAGATCCTTGCAAATCTTTGAGAATCTTTGGGCATCTCTTCCTTCTTTTGCTCCCTCCCAACAGGCTGGCCATAATTAGTAGTTGGAGCTTCTTTTCTTGAATTAATCATATCTTCATTTGATCTTGGGCATGTATGTCCAGTTATTTCCTTATTTAGGTGTCAAAAGGCCTCGGGTTGATTTGTGATCTCATGACTGCGTCTTCTGCTTACTTCCTTATTTGTGCAGCTAGAATATTTTGCGCCCACGGTTGGGACCGCAGTTGTGTCTTCTGCTTACTCACACATTACTCCTTTGCATCCCATATTTGAATTGTTTTTGCTTGTTTTAGCTCCCAGATTTTCAGCAATAGCTTGATTCTTGCATAAAAACTAAGATAAAGTACTGAAATAATATAACAGTACACAGAAATAAGATACAAGGCCGCCCATAGTTATCTATATAAAATACGCCAATCATAGCCTACATATACTATCATATGACAAGGAGATACATACATATGTATACTATGATGAGACTGACCACGTGTTAGTTCTGACAAAGATATTTAATATTTAAGTGGGAGAGTTTGTAACACCCTGAAAAGAAAATTGAGAGGAATGTGGATTAGTCTCACCTTATGGGTTTAATAGAAAAATAAGTTACTTAAATAGATTAGTGCATTTACTACTGACACCAATTAAGTTTAATCATTTTCAAGACAACATGGTATGAACATGTTTTGTTTGGCTGAGCCAGTAAATATACTAGGCTCTAACAACTCAATAAACTCCCCAATATAAGGTTTCTTCGAATTAAACATAATCCGAGTGTAGACCGGTTTTAGTCTCCTTTAGTGGAATAATCAAAGTCATATCGAGATTCAAGTGCAAATCCAAAAGAAAAGATCACGAACTATGAATTAGGAAACTCATCCTTCGATAGTACACGAGATTCGTTGATGTTGCCAGTTGGCTCGAGCTCCTCTTAACTTGACCCATCTCAACTCGGCCTTTCTCTCCAGGTGCAAGTCCTTTCTCTCTTTGTCTTTCTCTCTTCTTACAAAAAGAGAAAGAAAACATTGTGTTTTGAGTTTGTGTAAGATATATGATAAGTAAATTTTATATTGTAGCCCGTTATTTTTTACCATGGCAATAGAAATTAACTTCAACATGTGAAAATAATTCTGAGGAGGTTGATTTTGAATTTCATTTCACATAATTTTTGTTATTTTTCTATATTCTTCATATTCTCTTCTATGTTATAACATTATCCCCCCTTAAAGAATTTCGTACTCAAAATTTTACGTATATGAGATAATAAAAAGTTCAGAGTGCTTCTCCTTTAGCTCTTCATGTCGCTTCCTGAGAGGATTGGTGCTGGCAACGTACTTTAACAAGTGTTATAACATTACTTTCGACACACTCTCTTTTCGATAAAAAATCTCTACTGGGTTCACATAATCTCTCAACTCAAATGCCTGAGATGCAAGTACATGTCATCATCCGGTAATAGTTAATTAATGAGCTATGAAAATGTACATTCACCAAAGATAGAGGTAAAGCCAGGCTCAATGCTATCAGCCCAATCTTATTTAGTATATGGAAAGGATCTATATATCTAGTAGCCAACTTCCTTTTCTTTCCAAAGGGCATATCACCTTTTATAGGTAACACTCGTAGAAACACATATTCTCCCTCCTCAAATTTTATCTCTTTGCGCTTCTTATCCAAATAGCTTTTCTATATATCAATAATCTTTGATGAGTTAACTGCAATTTCTTTTCTTCTTCTTGTACTGTATCTAGATCATGAAATTATTCTTACCAACCTCGTACCAATTCATTGGGGATCTACAATTCCTTCCACTGAGTACCTGATATGGAGCAATTCCAATAGTTGAGTGATAACTGATGTGCGCGTGGTATATAGATAATTTAGGTCCCTAATCAAATTTATGAATCTCGGTTACTTACACAGTCACCCTCACAACCTTGTGTTGTAGTAAGCTTGGTGTCTATTCGGAGGAAGGACAAAGGTGGTCTACTGGACTAGGATTTGGCTTAGGAATTCAAAGCTAGCAATATTTGGTTGGTTAGTTAAGAAAAATAAATAAAATAAAGGTAAAAAGTGACGCGTTCATGTTGTCAATGCTCACGCCGGGGGGGTATCGTTTGTGTTGGTCCGGTAGAAAAGAGTTTAAGGCTTGATGGTTTCGTCTATCTCCGTATTTGTTCATTTGGGTTATTCCTCTTCTTTCTCTTGCTTTTGCTTGTGAGTGGTATCCACCCTTGTATCGCGAAGTCGGCCGTCACAGTGAATCATAGTGCTCGCACCACTGGATAACTTCCCGATCAAGGTGCGAATCCTTTGGGCTCTGTGGTGTTCCTTGCTTCTCATAAATGATCTGGCTACTTTCATGTCTCGCCGGTCTAATTTTGATCTGCGGATCTGGCTTTTGGCTTTTCCTTTCAGTCCTTCGCCAACTTGCCTGAGTATTGAGAAATGTGGCATGATTCACAATTCATAAGAGTTAAATTACATAGATAAAATTACAATAATGAAACAGATAATAAAAGAGAAATAACTTAATCAGAATTCAACTAATTTGACAAATTACTAACACCGCACCCTAGCGGTGAGTTTAGTTATAGTACATAGTATTGAAACTAAGAGAATAAAGATACATAGAGATTGAATAAGAATACTCAATAATCCTAACTCCCGTGGTTGCGTGTTGTCATGTTGTGCCCCTGTATGAAACTCTCTCTCTGTGTGTATTTCTCTCTTTTTCCGACCCCCTTTAGTTCGGTTAATAATTATTTTTTATAGGGGGAGTCATCCTAGGGTTTCCAGCTTCCATAAATGGCAATTAGCAAAACTAGAGATCCTAGCAAATCTCCCGGAGTAAATGCTCCTAGTTTTTTCCGGGTCTGCTCTCTCCTGATCACTACTACCATGAGAACATGGAGTTTCCCTCGATTTTTGCCAATCAGATCTTCAATAGAATCCCAGCTTGCAGCTTCAATCTTCTTTCCTCAATTAGGCATCATTGAGCCACTCCACTCAAGGCGTGATTCTTTCAGATTCGTGCTAATAAGTCTAGTTTTACTGCACCCGTTGGTGGGACCGCGGTACCTCAATTGCTCCAATCATGAATTAGCTTTCTTGGGCCACATTCGGCTCTTTTTTGACCATTTTGCTCCAATTCTTGCAATTACACAATAACTTGATTCTTACACTAAAATAAAGCTACAATACTAAAAATACTTCTAAACTTGCATGAAATAAGATACAAGATCGGCGGTAATTATATATATACTAAATATCCCGATCCAATTCACCCAAACTTACTCTTTCTCGTCTCATGCAAGTCACGATTCCGGACCAAACTTTCAACTTACCTTACTTGTGCGATTCCCTTACCTTACAAATATTCTCATTCGCACACTCAACTCCTTCTTGATTTCCAGTCCCTCGCATAAAACACTCATTAGATATAGAGGTATTTTATATAGATAACTACCACCTATCTTGTATCTTACTTTCTGCACTTTTCTTAGTTAATTTAGTAGTTTATTTATTTTTTAGTCTAGAATAAAGTTATGGCTAGTGTTCACTTGTGTTTCAGGAAAAGAGCCCAAAATGATGGTAAATGGCACATTCTGGAGCATATTGGAGCAGGAGGAACTTTGGCACGGTGTGACAACTTCATGGGAGGAAGAACGACAGTATCAGAATCTATTCCCGCACTCTGAAAGCCTCAAACCCGCACTAGCGCTATCCTCACTCGCACTCGCGAGTCGGAGCTGTGAGACTGCTGACAACTGTTGAGTATTTTGGGTATAACGCACTCCTCGAATCTCAAGTAGGGACAAGTGAATATGAGTTGGAAAGTTAAGAGGAAGGCCTACAACATTTGTTAAGGTCCAGAGAGATAACTTGGAAACTAAGATAGAGATATTCGTAGATCTTCACAGATGGTCACTTATGGAAAATAACGCCGTGCACAAGAAAAGAAGCTATTCTTCATCGCCTTTGTAGTTTTGGCAAGGGAATGAAAGGAAATAAATCTAGGACAGAATTACCGCTGCTTGGAGGACATGCCATGTTTAAGAGGGTCCCTTGGCCTATAAAAGGAGACCCCCATTAGAGCAAAGCAACAAAAAAAGTCACCATACAACAATTCACTAAATTTTAATAGGCTCGCTCTTGCAGTGAGGCTTGTCGGGGGCGACGCAGGATTAGCACTAGGATCTGATCTCATACGGAATTTAGTGTTTTTATAACTTTTATGTTGTATTCATATTTTTTGCTTTATTTTATATATGTATGTGTTGTAACTGAGCCATTTGTAGGGTAAAATATTAGTAACCTAGTAATACTTGATTCAATTTATCATTCATAGCTTGTTTGTTGTGTTTTTTTGGCTGAGTTTTATCTTGTGCAATATATTATTTACTTGAACTTGCAAAGTCCACGAAATTTCTAGTATATAGGTGAGTAGCGAAGGACCGCGAGGAGAAGCCAAAGCCCGAACCACACAAGATCAACTTGGCAATTCACGAGCAGGAAAGTAGCCAGAGCGCCTCGGGGAGCAACAGACTCGCGCAAGCCAATGGACTACCAACTTTAGGAGAACAAGGTGAGAGCCCTCCGCGTAGAAGATAAGTGAGAGACCTTACACGTTGGAAGCACGGATCACGATGGTACGCGGACTAGATACGTTGCAACGGACTTCACAGATCATAACGAATAACCGACTTTGGAGGACAAGTGAGAGCCTCCACGTCCCATGAAGGTGACCCAAGGGAAGATCCCCCTCTCAAGAAGAGACCAACAGCAAGTCAAGAACCATACGAGTTTTTGACTATGGAGTACGAGTGACAGCAGATCCCGTGCAGGAGTTAAGGTGAGAGCCTCCTGCGTCATGACAAGGAAACACAACGACTCTGGAGAAACCAACAACTGATCAAGTAGAGCTACGGTGAAACCATCGAGGCCTAGAATCCTTCTCGCCAGATCTCTCCATCTCATTTCATCCCGCACACTCGGTGACAACGCATGCGCGGATCAGGATCACTTTCTATCTTTCTTTCTTTCATTCATTCAATCATCATATAATTATTCTAGTTTGACTCATTGCAACTATTGTTAAGTTCAATACAAGACTCTCAGTGGATCGACCTCTGCTTACCATTGTTCTATGTAAAAATAAGCAGGGTTTATAAATATCATTTGATTTGTTCTTATAAGACAAGGGCCTATCATTCATCCATCGGAGTGAAATGACCCATTCCTTGGTCAATCCTCTGAAATCTTAGGTGTGCCTTGGTGAAGATGACCGATTGCTCGGTCCCGGTTAACCGTGCTGCACCTAGCGAATGTCCTTTTTTTGTCGGTGTTTTTGGATGGATGTTGTGTTGATACTTAGGTATATAGTGGGGGTATTAGTCCCTTCTTTTCCACCCATGGTTCGATCCTCGCGCGGGTAGTTTCAATTGCACAAGCACAATTGCAGTGTCTCTGAGATCTGATAGTGCCTTGATATGTCTTTGAAGCGTCGAACTAGTGGAAGCATTCCCCAAAGCTTAGGCCTTGTCGTGTGGGTCTTTTGATCGTGACTGTGGCTTGCATTCTTTTCTTCTAGAATATCCGTGATCAATTTTTTTCCACTGAAAAGTTTATTTTATACTTACGAGCTGGTATTTGGGGTCTTCGGCATTTCCAGATTGCAACGCAACTTTAACTTGGCCAGTTTAGCTACTCCTACTTCTGTTTAGATGTTACTCTGATCGGCTACCTCCAACTAACGGTCTCTAAAAGGGTTTCTCCTACACACGAATGACTGGCTTGATTTTTCCATGCTTAATACTTAGACTTGTTTGTTTACTCATACTCAGTCCCCCTTGGACTGATGAGCTATGAGACATATTATTTTTCTCATTCTCCTTGATCTCTCCTCCTCTCGGTTGCGTCTCCTTGAAAGTTCTCATTTCAATCATTTTCTCCAACCACGGATTTTTTCTTTGAAAGAGGGTCCGTCGAGAGGCCCCTTACTATCTTCTGTGATGCTCCTCCAATTGTGATTCAAGTCACTAGCCTAATTTTTTTCTTATCTCCTTGTCTAAGTTGAGTGACTCATGTTTTCACTTCCGCAATTCTCCTTTGAAGGGCAAATTGCTAGTCCGATTTTCCTGGTTGAATTGAGCAACTCACCTCTTTCCTTAAAACACTAACCGGATTCCTCAATGCTCGATTGGTTATCATTGCGGGCGCGATTGTTTCAACATGAGTGTAGCGGATTGAGCTGCGAATCTCGGATTTGCTTCATTATTTCCTTCGGTTCGTGGTCCTCATTTTAGGGTTTTTATCATAAAAATTTCACCCTCAAATCACATAAAATATTTTTGAAACTTTTAATATACTTTTGTATGATTTTTCAGGTAAAAGAACAAGAAATGATAACTTGGTGAAAAGTCAACTCCAAATAAAGGGCCGATTTGAAAATTCTAGGCCAAGGATGGTTGAAATTTCGATTAATCTCCGCGAAAACCCTACACATACTTCTCTAATTCTCTTACAACCCTTATCCACTAACCATCCTAGCCAAAACTTAAAAAATTCACAAAATGACGAAAAGTCAAGCCCGAAAAATCACCACATTGACCAAAAGTCAACTATCCCAAAAATGGTCAAACTGGATACCAGATCGAAGAGCGCGATGATATGAATCCAGCGGTACAAACCTCACGAAAAAAGACCTTATAGAACTCCCAGAAAATGCGATACAATATTTGGTCAACCTTAGTCAAAGTCAAATGCTGACCTGGTCAAATCCCTTTTCAACCAATCAGAGCAAGATACATGGCCCATAATTCTCCTCAGAGTTCGCTCAGCATAGAAAAAGAGGTTTAAATCTAGACCAATCAGATGCTGACACGTGGCTTAAGTAGTTAACTCAGGATTCAGCGAATACACGTGGCGACCTTCGATAGGGGGACATCCTGAACCGTCAGTACGAGGAACGTACAACGGTCGGTACGAGAATCTTATTCACCCAATCAACTCGTGACGCGTGGCAAAAAACATTAGGCAAAACACGTTATCCCACTACTAGTTAATTATCGCCTCTGTTCCTTTCCCAACTGGACACCTCTGGTTGCGTTTTAACACGCATTTGTGATGGAATTGACCGTCCGGTGATTCAAGCCGGAGAGACGCTTTCACACGGTTTCTACAGCAGACAACGGACTGTAAAGCATTTTTCAACCAAACAGAAGCCGACGCTTGGCTCTCTCTCTTCTCAGTAAATGCGTCTGCGTAACAGTGTTATCATTTCTCTTCGGTTCTGCATTGAATGGACGCCTCCGTTTCTGTTTTAACATGTGCAAGAGAAGGTAATGGGCCGCCCAGTGAAATGAAATGGAGGGTTTGAACACGCATTTTCTGATGAAAATAGACGGGTCAGTACGAGGAAGGAGATGTTCCCGAATCATGCGATGACATGTGGGGATGCATTTCTTCAGAATCTTTACCAGTGAAACGTGGCAAGTGCTGATTGGTTGATTGAAGATGTGAAGATTTAGTGTGGGTTAATCAGAGAGCGCCACGTGTATATTCTGGTGATTAAAATGGGATTAATAAATGACCCAAGAAATTGCACCCAGATTGATACAATGCAGATTTTGAATGAGAAAATAAAAGGGGAAAAGTTAAATAACTCCCACATTACTACCCAAAGCCAAAAATAGATCAAGTCCAATTTTTAGTCCCACAACCATATTTTTAAATATTTTCTAGTTCAAATCTTTCTATAAAAATACACCCTCATTCTATCATCCATTCTCTCATCCATTATTACACAAGCATTTCTACACCATCCATATTCTTCTTCTTCTTCTACCATTAATGACCTTAACTCAAAACCCTAATTTTAGAAAATAGAAAAAGAGGTTAAATTTTAACAAGGAGAAAGACACTTGATCTAGCTTTAGAAGGATTGAAGGGGAGGAGAAATCAATCAGGAAGGAGGGGCTCTTGCTTGACTCTTCACTTTGGGGTTTGATTTTATTTTACTTAATTTTTCCTTGTTTCTTCTTCTTTTGAATAAGTAGCATGTTCAATTCTTGTGTAAATATAGTTTTAATGAACATGAGTGAGTAGATCTTTAGTAGGGATTTGATGATTTGTTTAAGTTTGTTTGAAACCTTGGGTTAATTTATTTGATTGGGTGATTTGTGAAAGTTGTCTTGAAACGTTTATTTTGAATATTTAATTTAATTACTTGGCTAAGTTATTTAGATTAAAATCCAATAATTGGAAATATTTTATGACCAATTAATTAAATATTTATTTGGCTAAGTTTTTTTAATTAATTGATGTTTTTGTTGAATTTAGTATATGAATGTTGAATTAGCTGATTTGTGTTTAGATCTAAATTAAATCATTAATTGGGTGTTTTTAGCTTGAAGCACTTGAACTTATTTTGCAAATCTTAAAATTGAAATATTTGATGGTTAATGATAACATGCTTAATCAAATTATCATACAAGTCCTTACCTTTAATTAAATATTTGAAAAACAAAAAATCTTACTTCTTTCTTTTAATTTCTTTATTATTTCAAAAACAAACTCATCTTAAATCTTTAAAAACTAAAATACTAGATCTCATATTTGATTAATTAGTTAAATTTTAAGGCCACACCTTCTTGTGTTCGACACCCTAAACTCAATTTTCACTTATATACTTTGTGATTGAATTAGGGAACTTATAAATATTTTTGTTGAGAGTGTGAATCGTATAACAACACGATACAAACGTTCTTACAAATGGCGCCATTGCCGGGGAGGCGGCTTGCATTAAATTTTTTACTAACCGATTTCACGTTTGTTATAGTGTTTTTATTTTTGTTTGTTTTGAAGGTATATGAGAAGAACTAGATCGCAAGGCGAACTTCAATTTCCTCTAAATTCGGAGATTAACAAGGAGCTTCAGGAAATCAAGAAGAACAAGGGAAGAAGTACGACGAGTTCTTCATCCTCTTCAAGACGAAATCCGAGCGTGGAAGCTTCTCCTTTCTTAGGGCCTCAAGATCAAAAAATTGAGCTACCACTAGTGGAAGAGTCACGAGAACAAGCTGAAGATCTTCCGATCAATATCCCTACATCCGATCTACATCGTCAGGACCTTTCTATTTATATAATAACTTAGATTCATCATCATCTACATCATCTCAGGTTTTAAAAGTTGAAAAAGAACCTTTAAAAGATCAAGAAAAAGTGATAATGGCTGAAGAGAAAACTTTAGGAGAATTGCTAGCACACAATCTTCAAAAATAAATCCAGGAATTATCATGATACCCATCATACAAAACTTTAAATTGAACCCCGCTATATTAAATGTGTTACCTGTTTTTGAAGGACATAGAAATGACAATCCTTTTATACATTTGGGTGAATTAGATCGAAAATGCATGGCTCTCTTTGTTAAAATGAATGACTTGGATAATATTAAACTCACTCTCTTTTCTCATACTCTAGGAGATAATCCAAGAGACTGGCTCAATCACCTACAAGGCGTGCCATTCAGAACTTTCGAAGAGGTGGCATAACGCTTTGTCAAGTGCGCTACTACCCCGAATCACCGCAAATTTCGAGGAGAGATTTAGCCAAATGCTTAATGCGGTTAGTGGAAATGTCGAACCAAAGAAGTATGTGTTTTGTGGGAGTACGTCGCATTTAACCGATGAATGCGAAACTCTTCAACAAGATGTGAATGCAATGGAGAGTTATGGGGGAAACCAAGGGGGTTATGGGTACCAACAATCTCAATATTCTTACAACCCTGGAAGAAAATACCCCAACCTTCATTGGAGAACGGAGGAGAATCAATAACAAATCCCTCAACAACAAACCAAAAGACAAGGACTTGATACTTACCCTAACACGTAACAACAATAATCTCCTCAACCTTCTTCATCAACCACTCAACCTCCCTCTCTTGATGAGAAATTCGACAAAATGATGGCCTTCATGACAAATGAGTTTTCAACCTTTACAACAAAATTGGGATCGATGGAGAATGATATAAGGTCCCTTAGCTAAGGACAAGCGACAATAAGTCGACAAATTCAAAACATGGAAACACAAATGAGACAAATGGCAGATGAAGTGAACATCCTGAAGGGATAGGTTGATAACAAGCTCCCATCTCAAGGAAGGGGACCTGACACCAAACCCATTCTCGCAATTCATTTGAGAAGTGGGAAAGAGGTTGAATTTTCTAGAGAGGAAAAAGAGATTGTTGTGAACAGGCGTGAAGAACAAGAGGAAAAAGATGAAATATTAGGGTTAGAGGATGAAAATGTAATTGTGAATGAGAATAAAAATGATAATGTAAATGTAAATGTACAAGAAAAAGAAAAAGAAGGGAAAGAGAAAGAAAAAGGCAAAAGGAAAAAAGAAAAAGGGAAGGAAGAGTTTACATGCCAAAGGCATCGTTTCGGTCCCGTTTGGCGGTGAACAAAAAGGCAGAAGCTGAAAAGGATATGCTGGTGATTTTCAAGAAGGTGGAGGTGAACATTCCCATTATCGATGCCATCGAGAAATTCCCCAATGTTGCCAAGTTTTTGAAAGACTTGTGCACGAATAAAAGAAGGTTAAAAGGGGATAAGAAAGTGAACCTCTCTACCGTATTAAGCCTAGACGCAAGACGCCCCCCGAAAGAAAAAGATTCACGAATCTTTGCCATTCCCTGCACAATTGGGCATCGCCAGTTTGCAAGGTGCATTATTGACTTTGGAGCTGCGATTAATGTAATTCCCAGGTCTGTTTACGAGACCCTTGACCTGGGAAGTTTGAAAAATACTCGAGTTGTGGTGACCCTTGCAGACCGCTCTGCAATCCGACCTCTAAGCGTTTTAATAGATGTGTTGGTCAGGGTGAATGGGTTAGTTTTCCCAGCTGATTTTTACATCATTGAAATGGGAAGCACTACGGATTCTTCTTCTATTCTCTTGGGGAGACCATTTCTCAGGACAACAAAAACCTGAATCAACTGCCATTCGAGTACCTTGTCGATGGAGTTCGACAACGAGAAAATCTCCTACAACATATTCAACACAATAAAATTTCCTGACGACCACAACGTTGTTGGGAAATCCATAGCCATGTACGTTACATGCGCAACAGAACCTATGGATTTAACCCGCCATAAGATCTACATTAAGGATATAAAAGTATGAGATTAGCTATTAAAATTTAAACCTCGGATCTTCATGATCCGCGAGACGAAGAACGGATATAGGTCTGAACTTTTATGACTTGCAACCTTCCTCTTCCTGAAGCTCGACTCGCGAACCTCCTTGCTTCTTCTATGGATGAAGATTGATCGCTCGCAAGTTCTCAAGTTAGAGAACCTCTACTCATATCCACGCGAACTTCAGACGAACAGAATAACTGGACTCGGCTACGAACAGAATAACTGGACTCGGCTAGACGAGTTTCAGAAATACATTCTGAAAATCTCTCAAAACTTTCTCTCTCTTTTCTGTGTAATAGACGGCCTCTAAGGCTTCTGAATTGTGTGTAAAATAGACATACTCTGCCCTTTTATTTATAATATAAAGAAAGGCGAACGATTGCTCAGTTACCATAACTAAAAATCCTAATATGCGCCTATTCCGTTGCCAACGGAATAGGTATTTCCATAATAGAATACTTGGCAGCTAAGGTTATTATAGTTTTCATATCTATTCCGTTGGGAATGGAACTATTCTGTTACCAATGGAATGGCACTGTTTCCTTCAATCAATTATCCAATAATTGATTATTTCATTCACCAATTTATACATCATATGTATAATTGTTTTGAGGCATATTCATCCCGTACGAATGGAGTTCATTGTGTGACCATGTAGGTTCTATTTAACGCTGACAACGATCTTCTAAAGATCGTAAGTCATGAGTAACCTCTAGACTGATGTCAGGACTACCCAAGTTAAATGAAATGATCAGCGATCATAAACCTATCTGAATAGACGTTTGCTTGTTCCTTTTGTTCTGCGATATATGTCTTGATCGCAAGGCATAGAAGTATGTCATCCTTGAGTTTGATCAAGTCTCTTTCCTGATCGAGAATTATACTGAGTAAATACAAAATGATATTAACAACACATGTTAATCCATTTTGAGCATGGCCATGCATTTTCTTTAGTCGTAGTTCATCAAGGGGGCCCAGAGATATCTCCCTCATGATGAGAGGAACAAATCCCATCTTGGTCACTCACATTCCTCGTCATGATTCAGTGCATACCTAATGATGACCCTAATGATCATCCCATTACGGATGACGTAGGATCATAACAAAGTATGCAGTTTCACATACATGAATCCATGGTGACCTCAGGTTGTAGGAACAAGCACACTATTCATATGAGCATATTCTCATAGTGTGGTCAGTCCAGTACGTGTTCTCTGACACGTACCTATATTCCAGACTTGACATCTCTATGTCCATGATCAGCAGAAGATGATCATCCAGCCTGCGAATATACTAGTGTGAATATGTAGCTTCTCACTTGAAGTACGTCTATCTCTATAAACATCCTACATATCACTATGGACAGTTTAGAATGTCATTCGTTGGTTCACAGTTCTACTATCAGAATCACGTATTCTGATCACGTGAACCCGAAGTGTCATTCTTGGTTGATATAAGATTTATATTCAGAACCCATACACACATATATATAAGAAACAACCTTTATTGAATAAATAAAAATGTCTTAATACATAACCAATTTCCTAGCACAAATACATTTGGCCTAGGGCACTAATCCTACAAACGTGTTGAGCACTTCCATCATGGATGAGATTGATGAGCTCGTTGATCAACATCTGATAGGGGAGTCTTCTCAATCTTCAAATTCTTTAAATAATTCTTTTGATGAGTTTTATGATGAATTAGAAAATGTAAACACATTAGATACCCAAAAGAACGACAATTTGTTAGGAAATAAAAGTGACACATTAATACAAGAAGTTGAAAATATAAACTTGCCTAACTCTGAAAAATGACGGATAGAGAATGTTTTTTCTTTTTCAGGACCATTGATGACAAAGCTCAAAATATCCGTAAAGCGTACGCTGCCATCCATCGAGAAACCACCGAGACTCCAGCTCAAACCTCTTCCAAGCCATCTCAAGTACACATACCTCGGGCCAGACAAAACCTTACCTGTCATCATCGCCTCCAACCTCACATCCGATCAGGAATGATGCCTAGTAGACGTCTTGGTGAAACACAAGAAGGCGATAGGGTGGACATTGGCCGACATGCCAGATATCAGTCCTGCGACATGTATGCACAAGATCGCCCTTGAGGAAGGAGCCAAGCCCTCAAGAGAAGCTCAAAGGCGATTGAAACCTGTAATGATGGAGGTGGTTAAGAAGGAGTTGCTTAAGCTCCTTGATGCAGGCATAATATATGCTGTGACTGACTCTGAATGGGTATCACCAATTCACGTGGTCCCCAATAAAATAGGGCTTACGATTGTGAAAAACTCGGATGGCGAAAAGGTGCCTACACGAGTACAAAACGGATGGCGAGTTTGCATTGACTATCGCAAACTCAACGCGGCGATAAAGAAGGACCACTTTCCTCTTCCTTTCATCGACCAAATGCTAGAGCAATTTACAGGCCGACCCTACTATTGTTTTCTTGATGGGTACTCAAGTTACTTCCAAATCACGATTGATCCCGCCGACCAGCAAAAGACGACTTTTACGTGTCCTTTCGGTACGTTCGCGTATTGAAGGATGCCTTTCGGGTTGTGCAATGTTCCAGGTACATTTCAAAGGTGCATGATTTCTATTTTCTCTGAATGCATTTCAAAATTTATAGAAGATTTTATGGATGACTTCTCCATTTATGGCAACTCATTTGATGAGTGTTTGACCAATTTGGGGCTAATAATGGAGAACTGCGTCAAATCTAACCATGTCTTGAATTTTGAAAAGTGCCACTTCATGGTGAGCCAAGGAATTGTACTAGGTCATCTTGTTTCAGAGAAGGGTTTGGAAGTTGACAAGGCGAAGGTCGACGTAATCAAGACGTTACCTTACCCTCAAAATGTGAAGGACGTACGCTCATTCTTGGGGCCATGCAGGCTTTTACAGGCGCTTCATACGTGACTTCTCCAAGATTACGCAACCGATGTGTCGCCTTCTCCAAAAAGACTCCAAATTCGACTTTGACGACACGTGCAAGGAGGCGTTCGACATCCTGAAGGAGAAGTTGTGTACCGCCCCGATAATCAAACCACCAGACTGGAACCTCCCATTGGAGATCGTGTGTGACGCGAGTGGATTGAGCGTTGGTGCCATCTTGGGCCAACGGGTTGGTAAGTATCCTCACGTTATATATTACGCTTCTAGGACACTTGATGATGCACAACGTAATTACACGACCACGAAAAAATAATTATTAGCTATTGCATATGCATTGAAAAAGTTCCGATCAAATTTGGTCGAAACAAAAGTGATTGTGTTTTCAGATCATGCAGCGTTGAAGTACTTGATGAAAAAGAAGGAATGCAAACCACGCCTCTTACGATGGATTCTCCTCCTTCAAGAATTCAATGTGAATATCCGAGACAAGAAGGGCATGGAGAATCTCGTCGCCGACCACCCCAGTCGACTCCCAACGAATGATGGCGATATCCTCCTGATTAACGAGTTATTTCCTGATGAGCACCTCTATGCAATCCAAGCGAGTACACCTTGGTATGCAGACATTGTCAACCTCTTGGTGACGGGACAAATGCTTGACATGCTATCTCACGCTCAAAAGGACAAACTCAGAAATGACTCGCGGTACTACTTTTGGGAAGATCCACTTCTCTACAAAATCTGCTTTGATCAAATGGTATGCAAATGTGTACTTGATTACGACTTTAACTCGGTATTATCTTTCTGTCACTCTTTAGAATGTAGGGGCCACTTTGGAGCTCAACGCACAAGCCACAAGGTGCTCCAAAGTGGAATTTATTGGCCAACTCTTTAAATGAGACCGATATCTTTATTCCTCCTAATGAATCGAACTGAAGAAATGCATGGCCATGCTCAAATGAATTAATAAGTGTTATTAAGTTCATTTATTTCGTTTAGTTTCATAGAAATATTAATCGATTAATATAAGGAGTATTGCATGTCTTATGATCAATATAGATATCACGTAACAAATGGACCAAATATGTGATTATTAATTAGGTAAATTGGATCAGCGATATTCACTTAATTTGGGTAGTCATGACGTTTTGCTAGAGGCCGCTGATGATTTACAGACTGTTATGGGAACATTAAGAACAAACTAAAATAGACACAGAAAATCCTAGTGACTTATATGATGAGTTGTATAGAGATGTCATAAAATATATCATCTTCTGTGATAAGATGTGACATATATGTATATAAAGCTATAAACACATAAAATAATATCATCTACAAGAATCTAGATGATGTCATATGGATACGGAAAGATGATGTCATACACATCTCTTGATGTGAAAAGACACATCTCTTCATCTCTATATAAGTATATAGAGAGGTCCAAAGTTCAGCACAACATTATTCTTTTTCTCTCATAATTATTCATTCTCTTTTGTGTGAAAAAAAGATAGACATGATCCCTTCTTTTTAAATGAAAAAATAATGAAAGAGTGCCTTCTTTTTGTATGAGAAAAGCGAAAGGGTGCGATGGTGCCCCTTAACCTGCCATAATTACAAATTAGGAAGGAGATTTCTTGGGAATAAGGTTTCTTGACAAGGATATTTCGTTATTACCATGTATTTTTTATTTCCTATTTTATCTTTTATATTAAGCAGTATTGTAAGAAAAAATTTAGTAATAAGGTCATTGTTTCTTTTGGCAACCCCTTAGGCCTTGCCTATATAAATGGTCTATTAGCTATTGTAAGAAACAACCAATCAATTATCAATAAAGTTATTTCTTGAGTTGAGTACTATTCCTCTTTTATCGTATCTTGTCTTTATTCCTCTTTCAATTATTCGCTTCTGTATGCCATCATTAGTCTCATAAAGGTACTCGGAGCATTTGAAAGGCCGAATGGCATCAACATCCATTCATAGAGACCATTGCGTGTTTGGAATGCAGTCTTCCTATTATCGCCTGCCGCTATGCCCCGCAGCTTTGAAAGGCCGGCCCCCGGGCAGGCCGCATTTGGATTTGATGATATCTGCTTCGGAGATCGATTTAAAAAAAAAATTGTTCCACCACGGAGTTGGTCGAGGAGGTCATCGAGTCAAGGTATGGGAAAATAATACTTTACCGTAATCTTGTTAATTGCACGACTGCTGACACACATGGGAAATGAACCATCATTCTTTGGCACATGCAGAGTTTGATTACAATAGTTCTATGTGGAAGACTGATGGTGATATGCCCTAGACCATAGTGTTTGTGACCTAGATGATGGATTGTAATAACAAACATAATATTTATTCTAAGATATTTCATATAATATGTGCGTATAGGTTATTTTAATATAATTAAAATAGACCATGAATATGCAATTCAGCTTTATGTCATCAAAGTGCGTGACTTTGATAGTAAAACTATAAAATATTATGAATGCTATTCTAAATCGTCCCTGGTCATTTATAGGATATTTGTGGAGACAAATATACTTGCAGATACATATAAATATATATTTATATACAAGCTATAAATGTACACCAGTATATTAGTTGACTGATGATTATGTTTTACTGATCATGGATAAATAGTTATCAAGTCATTAACATAGGTATATGTTAGAGACCATATACTGGACTGATCCGCCATAAGAATGCTACATGTTTTACGTCATTAGCGATTTTTGTAACATAAAGTATTTATAGTCCTTTGACCTGAGATTGTCTCGGTTTCCAACATGAGTAATTTTATACTTTAACATAATCTAACACTGCCTTTAACCGGGTAGTCATAACGGTTATGATTAGGTATTTAATGAATCATGTAGAGGGATGAGTGCAATCACGATGGGATTTGTTCCTCTAATAAATGAGAGAGATATCTTTAGGCCTCTTGATGAATTGAACTGAAGAAATGTATGGCCATACTCAAATGAATTAATAAGAGTTATTAATGTCATTTGTTCTTGTTCAGTTTAATTTGGGATCAAGAAATATTAATCGATTTATATAAGGATGGCATATTACATGTCTTATGATCGATATAGATATCGCGTGAATAAGGGACTAAATATGTGATTATTGATTAGGTAAATCGGATCACCGATATTCACTTAAATTGGGTAGTCATGATGGCTTGCTAGAGTCCACTCATGATTTATAGACTGTCAAGTCTATTGCCAACATTAAGTGAACCTACAAGGTCACACACAAAGAACAAACTGAAACGGGCGCAGAATATCCTAGCGACTTATATGATGAGTTGCATAAGAATGTCACAAAATATGTTGTCATCTTATGTGATAAGATGTGATATATATATGTATATAAAGACTATGAGCACAAAAGATCATGTAATCTAGAAGAGTCTAGATGATGGCATATGGATAATGATGAGTGATGTCATACACATCTTTTAGTATGAAGAGACATGACTCTTCACCTCTATATAAGGACATAGAGGGCACCAAATTCATAACACAACACATCATTCTCTCTCTCATTATTTCTCATTCTCTTTTGTGAGACAAAAGAGAGAAAATATACTTTCTCATTTGTATGACAAAATTATGAAATGATGCTTTCTTTTTGTATGACAATAAATGAAAGAGTGTGATTATATGAGAGAAATTATATACATCTTTTGTGAGATAAAATAAGAAGAGTTTTCTTATGCAAGAGGAGAACAGGCTACTAGCATATAATTGTTCTTCTTCCCATTTTAAGAAGTTTGTTCGTGTGGACACCAGTAGCGGCGTTAGTTCTTTCGGCGCTTGTGATCTATTCATCCTAAGAAGATGAGAACGGTTTGTTGAGAGTTTTGGTGGAGACAGATTGTGTGCGGTAGATGACTTCCGCACGATCCGACCTAGACGGCCTAGACGGACGTAAAATCGGTTAGGACGGTAACCGGTTTAGAGACGCATGGACAACACGCATGGTTTGAGCGTCACGGATTAAGCGTAATACGAAATGTATCTTTAAGATTTATTTCTTTGATTTAACCGATACGCACGGATCCTCGGATTTGTTTTGGACGAAATTTTTGTTTTCCGCTGCGTTATGCACATCTGAAAACCAATAGTGGTATCAGAGCGACGTGCGTGTTTCGGTTAAATTGAGTCGGTATATATGTGATATATACTATTTAGATACCATTTGTAATTTTGATTTATAATTATAAGGCTTGCATATAGAGTATTCAAGTGTTGAATATTCTTAATAGAAAAGATGCGATTAATGGACATCATCCAAAAGTTGCATCCAAAGAATGCGACCAAAGGATATGACCAAAGGATGTGATCCAAAAGTTATGTCCAAGAGATGCGATCAAAAGATGCGATGAATAGATGCGATCCAGAAGTTGTATCCAAAAAGATGCCGCCAAGGGATACGATCCAAAGGTTGCGTCCAAGTGTTGCATCCAAGAGTTGCGACCAAGAAATATGATCCAAAGTCATGACCAAGGATTTTGTCTAAAAGGTGCGACCAAGGAAAGTAATCCAAAAGTTGAGTCCAAGAGTTGCGACCAAAGGGTGCGACTAACGGGTGTGACCAAGGGATGCGATTCAAATGTCACATCCAAAAGACGCGACGAAAGGTTGCGACTAACGGATGCGACCAAAGGGTGCGACCAAAAGGTGCGACTAACGGGTGCGACCAAGGGATGCGATTCAAATGTCACATCCAAAAGACGCGACGAAAGGTTGCGACCAAAGGGTGCGACTAACGGGTGTGACCAAGGGATGCGATTCAAATGTCACATCCAAAAGACGCGACGAAAGGTTGCGACCAACGGATGCGACCAAAGAGTGCGACTAACGGGTGTGACCAAGGGATGCGATTCAAATGTCACAAAAGACGCGACGAAAGGTTGCAACCAACGGATGCGACCAAAGGGTGCGACTAACGGGTGTGAACAAGGGATGCGATTCAAATGTCACATCCAAAAGACGCGATAAAAGGTTGCGACCAACGTATGTGACCAAAGGGTGCGACCAAAAGGTGCGACTAACGGGTGTGATGAAGGGATGTGATTCAGATGTCACATCCGAAAGACGCGATGAAAAGTTGCGATCAAAGGGTGAGACTAAAGGATGTGACCAACGAATGCGATCTAAATGTTACGTCCAAAAGGTTGTGACGAATGGGTGTGACCAAAGGGTGTGACTAAAGGGTGTGACCAATGGATATGATCCAAATATCACGTCCAATAGGTTGCGACTAATGGTTTCGTCCAAGAGGTGCGACCAACGGGTGTAATCAACATGTGCAACTAAGAGGTACGACCGAAAAGGTGCAGTCGCAAGAGTTGCGACCTCTTGAATAGTTGTGTCTTCATGAAAAGGTGCATACCATGAATTGCCTTTTTGAAATGGTGCATGTGATGCATTATTTCATGAAAAGTTGCATGTGATGTATTGAATTCATGAAAAGATGCCTATGATGTATTAATGTGTAGAAAAATGTGTGTTGACAAAGTTGACCAGGTGTTGACCATGTTGATCATGTTGACAGTTGACTGTTGACCCACTGTGTTGATTGTGGACTATGTTGACTATTGATTATATTGACTGTTAATTGTTGACAGTTGAGTACACTAATTTACCCCTTGACTGTTGACCATTAAATTGGTCAAAAGTTGATCATGACTTGGTCAAAATATTGACCATTGACTGCTAACCTTGTCAAATGTTGATCGTGGACCGAGTCAAATGTTGATCAAATCAAATATTGGTTTTTAACTTTTCAAATGTTGACAATGATGACCGTGCCCCAAATTCGCATTCATAAGCCTTATAAATATATTTTTTATAAATGGTTAAATAATCGAAACATAATATGATTATGTTTATATTTGATATATTTATTGATACGTGTTGATATAATGAAAGAGTTCATTAGGCATAACACATCCATCACGGAGATGAAGGAGTTCATCGTCCATCATGAATACATCATTAAGATGACAAGTTCATTTTTAACCACACATCATGGCGATGAAAGAGTTCATTGATTTCTATACATAGAGATAAGATTTCCATATACAATCTAAGAAAAATTTCATGGAGATGAAATATATATTAGGAAATCTTTATGTTAGTTCATAAAGATGAAGGCCATGATATATCATTGTTATTATCTTTATTCTATTGGTACATGTGATATTCTTTGAAGATTGCATAATAACATATAATATTAAATAAAATCCCTCAAAATAATGTTAAGTCATGAAGTGCCTTCCATAAGTCTAAATCTCTCAATACTCCGATCGACCTTGCATAGGTCATCCCAAAGCTGGGTATGTAGGGACAATCTTAGGAGGAGAGAATGCGGGAAATGGGAGCCAACATAGGTCATGCCAAAGCTGAGTGTGTTGGGTACTATTTTGCCGATGATTAGACATGGTTTGATTTAACTGGGCTATCAAGTCGGACTTGGGCTCGGGGCATACGATAGGATATATACGTCGGGCATATGATGCTTATCCTATGTTGTTCAAGAGTTGTATGAGATACAATTGAAATTATTCCTACCTAAATAAGTTAAGTTCTGGGCGATGAGCCAAAGCTCACTTAGGACTTAATTGAAATATGGATCTTGTCTCACTATGAAACTTCATGCAATGAAAGTTTCCGAATCAATGCGATTGAGGGTTATTGATTTGATTAAAAATAGTGGGAGCCATTATATGAAATATTTAAAGAATAATAGTCTGTGAATATAATTCGATTGGAATAGTATATCTATTTATGTCTCACAATAGGTCCCTGAGAAGGACAGATATCATAAGATGCTTATAATCTTTAAAATGAACTTGGACAAGTGTTGTCAATAATGTTCTCGTGCTTAAAAGGAACGTAAAAAGTACTCCCAAAAATAAGGACAAGATGTTGCCGAGGCTTCGGCCTTAGGTAAGAAATTAGTATCTTTTGCAGTGAATCGGTTCATTGAAAGAAACCATAATTTCTCAAGAAGATATGGAAAAAGGAACGAAAGGATAGTGTGACTATCGCTTCAAGTATTTTTGTTATAGAAATTAACTTGTCTATTTCACATCATGTTTATTAGATACACGATGTGAATCACACATTTGTGAAAATATGGTGACAAAGTTGTAGACTATTGAGTAAATATGATGTTAACATATGAGTGACAAATGTAGCAAAAGTTGTTGCATTTTCTCAAGTAACTCATTTATTTACATTGTCTTTTTGGACTTATCGCCGACATAAATAATTGTTATTTAATGTCGACAATAAATTTTGTATTATCTATAGTTCGAGTTTATCTATGAATGGTGATTAATTTATTATTGAGAATAATAATTTTACCATACACAAATGTCAATTTTCTTTAGAATTGTTCCAATAGAAAAATTACCTTATGTGTTATATCGAACAAGATAATTATAAGTCTATCTATAACATTAATATTAAGAATTTAAATCTAGCATTGTCGCTTGGTCTACTTTAATAAGATGAACATTTATTAAATCCATTAAGATGGATTTTCAAATTCATTTGATTTTTAATCATTTGAAACTTGTGTAACTTATTTATTAGACAAGATGACATATACATCTTTCACAAAGTAAGGTGAAAGCAAGTTACTTATTGGCTCTCATACATAGTGATGTATGTTCATCAATGAGTGAAGGTGCTAGAGAAAACTACTTCATCACTTTATTCAAACAATAAATTTGAATATTTTGAAAAATTCAAAACTTTCAAATAATGAAGTAGACAATAAACTTGGCTTTGAAAAATCAAATTTCTTCGATGAGATCGAGGAGTCGAGAACCAAGTGTTTGATGATCATAATAATGATATAGAACTTTATTAGATATAGTTCGATTATGATGAGTCAAATATATCTTTTATTTCTTTCGGGGTTACGCTCTTATTGCGTTCATACTAAATATAATTCCATCTAAAGCAGTTGTAAAAGACTCCATATGCGATATGGACTGGTAGGTGTATCAGATTATCTTTTATCAAGATTTGAGGATATGATACTTAATTGAAGCATCATGCATCTAATCGGATTAGTGCTTATTGTGGAATATCCTAAGAAAAGTAAATGATATTACTTCTATAATTAACGTGAGAACAAAGTGTTTGTTACTCAAAAATTATATCTCTTTGGAAGAAGTGTTTCCAAAAGAATTAATGGGAGTAAATTTGAAAAGTTCAAATTCCACATACTGACAGTAATGCTCAAATGAAAATTAATTCAGATTTCAACTAGTGATTGAGTCTCCAATTAATCAACTAGACTCTCAAGATGTTGAAGAGTCTGAGTATATAACATAAGTGAATTCATGTAGATCTATTAGAATTTATCGCAGGCCCGAAAAATCTAGATTTTTCGTGTCTAATGATAAAAATTTCGTACTCATAGATGATGAGTCCAAATTCTACTAATAGACTATGATGAGTCAAGGCTGTAATGGTTAGAGACTTTGAAAGTTGAGATGTAATCCATGTCAGACAATCAAGTTTTGAATTTGATTGATCCATCAGATGGAAATATGGTTTTAAAAGAAAGACCGACATGGATAATGTGTAAACATATAATGCATGATTTGTGGTTAAGTTAAACTCATAGTATAGACTATGATAATATTTTTCCAAGTCATCATGCTTATGTATTTCAGAATTTTCTTGGGCATATGTTCATAGTATGACTATAAAAGATGTCAAGTAGATGTCAAGACGTTGTATCTTAATAAAAACATGTGAAAGTATGTATATGATACAGCTTGAGAGTTTTGTCTATCCTAAATTTTTTTTGAAAAGAGTTTGCAAGTTGCATAAATTCATTTATGAATTAAAGCAAACATCTCTAGGTGAATATTTATTAGTTGATGAAATAACCAAACAGTTTGGTTTTATCAAAAATTAAAGATAAATCTTATGTTGACAAGAAATTCAGTGGGAGCATAATTACATATGATGTGAATTAAGTGTAACAAGCACACATAAGTTTAATCTTAGTGAAAGTCACTAAATAATAATATAGAGTATAATTATATACTTGAGAAGGATTAAGTATTCTTCTTAGATTATGGTGAACATAAAAATATGCAAAGTATTTGCATATGAGAATGTTTGATAATCCATTTAAGAACCCAATCCCTTAAATGATGGTGATCATGCTAGGTCAACTGGTATGTGATACCACATAGATCAATGAGTATGAGATACTTGGTTGATTTGGCCTAGTGCAAGTGGGAGATTGATGGTGTTATGCCCTAGGCCAAAGTGTTTGTGACCTAGATGATGGATTGTAATAACAAACATAATATTTATTCTAAGATATTTCATATAATATGTGCGTATATGTTATTTTAATATAATTAAAATAGACCATGAATATGCAATTCAGCTTTATGTCATCAAAGTGCGTGACTTTGATAGTAAAACTATAAAGTGTTATGAATGCTATTCTAAATCGTCCCTGATCATTTATAGGATATTTGTGGAGACAAATATACTTGCAGATACATATAAATATATATTTATATACAAGCTATAAATGTACACCAACATATTAGTTGACTGATGATTATGTTTTACTGATCATGGATAACTAGTTATCAAGTCATTAAGATAGGTATATGTTAGAGACCATATACTGGACTGATCCGTCATAAGAATGCTACATGTTTTACGTCATTAGCGATTCTTGTAACATAAAGTATTTATAGTCCTTTGACCTGAGATTGTCTCGGTTTCCAACATGAGTAATTTTATACTTTAACATAATCTAACACTGCTTTTAACCGGGTAGTCATAACGGTTATGATTAGGTATTTAATGAATATGTAGAGGGATGAGTGCAATCAAGACGGGATTTGTTCCTCTCATAAATGAGAGAGATATCTTTAGGCCTCTTGATGAATTGAACTGAAGAAATGTATGGCCATACTCAAATGAATTAATAAGAGTTATTAATGTCATTTGTTCTTGTTCAGTTTAATTTGGGATCAAGAAATATTAATCGATTTATATAAGGATGGCATATTACATGTCTTATGATCGATATAGATATCGCGTGACAAGGGACTAAATATGTGATTGTTGATTGGGTAAATCGGATCACCGATATTCACTTAAATTAGGTAGTCATGATGGCTTGCTAGAGTCCGCTCATGATTTATAAACTGTCAAGTCTATTGCCAACATTAAGTGAACCTATAGGGTCACACACAAAGAACAAACTGAAACAGGCGCAGAATATCCTAGCGACTTATATGATGAGTTGCATAAGAATGTCACAAAATATGTTGTCATCTTATGTGATAAGATGTGATATATATATATGTATATAAAGACTATGAGTACAAAAGATCATGTAATCTAGGAGAGTCTAAATGATGGCATATGGATAATGATAAGTGATGTCATACACATCTTTTAGTATGAAGAGACATGACTCTTCACCTCTATATAAGGACATACAAGGCTCCAAATTCATAACACAACACATCATTCTCTCTCTCATTATTTCTCATTCTCTTTTGTGAGACAAAATAGAGAAAATATACTTTCTCATTTGTATGACAAAATTATGAAATGGTGCTTTCTTTTTGTTTGACAATAAATGAAAGAATGTGATTATATGATAGGAATTATATACATCTTTTGTGAGATAAAATAAGAAGAGTTTTCTTATGCAAGAGGAGAACAGGCTACTAGCATATAATTGTTCTTCTTCCCATTTTAAGAAGTTTGTTCGTGTGGACACCAGTAGAGGCGTTCGTACTTTTGGCGCTTGTGATCTATTCGGCCTAAGAAGATGAGAATGGTTTATTGAGAGTTTTGGTGGAGACCGATTGTGTGTGCGGTGGATGACTTCCGCACGATCCGACCTAGACGGCCTAAACGGACGTAAAATCGGTTAGGATGGTAACCGCTTTAGAGACGCATGGACAACACGCATGGTTTGAGCGTCACGGATTAAGCATAATCCGAAAGGTATCTTTAAGACTTATTTCTTTGATTTAACCGATACGCACGGATCCTCGGATTGGTTTTGGACGAAATTTTTATTTTCCGCTGCGTTTTGCACGTCTGAAACCCAACAAAGACTACTGGAAGAAGTCCTTTTGAAGTAATGTATGGAATAAATTTCGGTACCCCGTTAGACATTCTACCGCTTCCGACACTTCGTTAGTTCAGCGGAGATGCTGAAGACAGAGCAAAATACATCAAAGAATTGCACAAGCAAGTGAGAAATCGAATTGTCAAACAGAATACGAGCTATGAAAAAAGGGCCAACAGGCATCGCAAGCAAGTGAGATTCAATGAGGGAGATTCGGTGTGGATACATCTCAGCAAGGCTCGGTTTCTGCCGGGCCGACACGAAAAGCGCAAACCTCGCGCTGACGGTCCTTTCAAGATCATCGAACGCGTCAATGACAACGCTTACAAAATTGAGCTGCCGGGAGATTATGGGGTCTCAGCAACTTTCAATGTTAAAGATCTAACACCATACTATGAAGATGAAGGGATCAACTCGAGGATGAGTTTACACGTAATAGAAGCATATGGTGCCCCTTAACGTGTCATAATTACAAATTAGGAAAGACATTTCTTGGGAATAAGGTTTCTTTGTAAGGAGATTTCGTTATTACCATGTATTTTTTATTTTATCTTTTATATTAAGAAGTATTGTAGGGCAAATTTAGTAATAAGGTCATTGTTTCTTTTGGCAAACCCTCAGGTCTTGCCTATATAAAGGGTCTATTAGCTATTGTAAGAAACAACCAATCAATTATCAATAAAGTTATTTCTTGAGTTGAGTACTACTCCTCTTTTATCGTGTCTTGTCTTTATTCCTCTTTCAATTATTCGCTTCCGTACGCCATCATGCGATATTATATGAGATGAATTATTGTCGGTTTATATAACTTTTGTGAGAGAAAAAAGAGAAGAAGAAAATAGTCTTTCTTGTGCAAGAGAATGACAAATATACTAGGAGTTGTTTGTTAGATCTTCTTGCTCGCTTCAAGGAGTTTGTTGGTGTGGATACCGGTAGAGGCGTAAGTATATTCGACGTTGGTGATCTGTTCGACCTAAGGAGTTGAGAACGAGTTGTCAAGACTTTGAGTGGAAATCAATTGTGTGTGCGGTAGAAGGGTTTTGAGTGATCCAATCTAGACGTTCTTAATAGACGGAAAATCAGTTTGTATGATAATCGATTGAAAGACACTTGGTGACATATAGTTTTAGCATCATGAATTAAGTGTATTGGAAATGTACCTTCAAGTATTTCTCATGTGATTTAACCGATGCACACGAACCTTGGATTTTCGCTACTTTTATGTAAGTCCAACACCCAACATTTAATTCTATGCATATTAATTATCGTTGAATACATTGAACATTTGTACGAGTTGGTTAGTGTAAAAACAGACAATTATATTTTAAATACTATAAAATGGAACAATAAGATATCAGTAGCAAATCCTTCGCATGTTGCACGAAATTTCTATAATATTACTTAAAAAGTAATTTATGCGATCATTTAGATAATAACAATATTTGTATTAAAATATAATAAAAATTAGTATTATTGCACAACATAATACTAATTTGGTAAAAAAGAAGTACTATATAGTTGTCTCAAAAATTTACAATATAGCATAAACGCAACAAAGAAAAGTTGAAAGTACATTCTTAACAAAGATTCAAAATATTAACGATATTGATACGAATGCAGATAGCTTCAAATATGAATTAAGTTCAAATGATACAAACACAATTTCGATATTGTTGGATATAAAAATAATATTGAATCTATATTATTACGTATCTATATTACTTTTCTAAATACATAACTATTTATGATAACAAAGTTAATAAATTATAACAAATTTTAAGAAAAAATTAAAAGAAATAGCAAAAAAATACTAATATTGATATGGATAATATTTGTATCTGGATTTTAAAAAAAAAAACAAAATATGCATTCATGTATCTGGATATATATGTATATTTATCTATATAGAGTGAAATATCCGATAATAGATACTATTCGAATAACAAATTATTCGGCTACATATACATATATTATTTATATCCGTATCAAGGAGCCAAATCAATAACCAAATTAGTATGTGAATCCAAGTAAAACTATCCCAATCAGTATCTGTAGCTGGTAAGATACAGATAAATTTGATTTAATAAGTATATGTATTCTATATAAAGTGAAATATTCGAAAACATATATTATCTGAATAATAAATTATCCAGATACATATATTATTCGAATACGGATATTATCCGGATATTCATATTACCTGTATCTGGGAGCCAAATCGATAACCAAATTCATATGCATATCCGAATATGTATATTTATTTGGCCATATATGGGTAATTTTGATTCGGATATAAATTTTTATGTTAGAATACATATACAGGTCGGTTGGTTAAGATCTTACCCGTTTACACCTTATATGTACATGGGTCGAATCTTGATTTTTTTTAAAAAGAAAATCTTGATACATGTCTAAATCTTAACCTTTAGATGATCCAATCTAATGTTCAATATCAAATATTTATGAACCTTAATGAGATGAGATGATTTTTTTTAAAATTAATAACTATGGATAATTTGATGCATATAGATGGTATGTGTCAATACATCAACTATTAGATTTTAATTCAGGGGTCATAATTAGATGATGATGTGGCTTACTATGAACCATTAGATGTCATGATTAAAGGAATGGGTTAATATGAACCATTAGAATTTTTAATCCAATGATCATGTTTAAATAATGATGTGGTTTAATATCGTGAGAGGAAAATTTTCAAAATTAATAACTATTAATAATGTATACTTATTTATAATAATTTTCTCATATTTTGTATCATATAAAATCACAAAAAGAAAAATAGAAAATTACAAAGGCCTCTATGACGTCTTTCTTTCGTTCTATGCATATTAATTATTTTTAAATACATGAAAGAGGTATAAATGTTTGTACGAGTTTGATAGGTGTAAAAAATAAATAATATGTACTACAATAAATTATAGCTTAGACATTATTAATTATTATTATTAATAGTTCTAAATCCTCACAAATTTCCCAAATAGGCATTTAGCCACGTCACTCAATTGAATCCTCACCATCCGATTATAATCTAAAGGCTAAATAAGCTTTGTGACCATCAGATTAAGATATCAAAGGTTCAAATTTGATCGCGTGTTTCTTTCTATTTCTATGTTTTGTTCTGAATAATATTTCTTCCATTATTTTTGTCCTGCAGTCTCCTCTAGGGCCGGCAAAAAAGCTCGTGACTCGGTAGCTCGCTCGAAATCGCTCGATAAAAGCTCGAAACAGCTCGAGTCGAAACAGCTCGAAACTTAACCGAGCCGAGCCGAGCCGAGCCGAGCCGAGCTCGAATCTAAACGAGCCGAGCCGAGCCGAGCCAGCTCTAGCTCGGCTCGGCTCGTGGCTCGATTAATTATAGAAAACCCTAAAATTTAGTTATATTATTTTTATTTTTGTTGTTTTTCATGTTGTTCTTTGGGTTATATTACTTTTTTCTAGCTGTAATTTTTATAATTAGATTTTATTTGATTTTTATTATTTTTATTTCAACAAAATTATGATTTTACAAAAAAAAAAAATCCTTGCCGAGCCAGCCGAGCCGAGCCGAGCTGGCTCGAGTTTAAACGAGCCGAGCTCGAGCCGGGCAAACCAGCTCGAAACATATATTGTTATCGAGCCGAGCCGAGCCGAGCTCGAGCTGGGCCTGGGTCGGCTCGGCTCGGCTCGGCTCGTTGACAGCCCTAGACTACTCTCCTCTCTCTCTATCTCTCAGTCTGAATCTCTCTCTCTCAGATGCATATGGCTGCTTCAGCAACTGACGAACCGCTGCCACGCTACCGCCGGCGAAAAAGATTGGTACGTAGTGGTTTCCGTCGCCGATAGAGCGGTGTGTCCATGCCGTCATTTTTGTCCAATCCGCCTAGAAAGATAAACTATGTGTGTGACGTGGCGACTAGAGAGTCATTCGCCATTACAATCCTTGATTGGAAGAAATTACTCACTTAAAATTGACGATCAGCTCCTAATCTAATCGCTTCCTTTTACTCTCTATGAAGATTCAAAGATAATAAAATTTCAGTTTATTTGGAGTTTTATACATTTTTTTTCTTTATTTTTTTGTTCTGAAATTAGGGATAAGATAAAGAGGGAAATATGGACTTTGGAGCTGCTGAAGCATCCTAATGTAGTCAGGTTGGATGTGATTTATTTCAATCTTTTATTTTGTTTCTCACTATTCTTGCAATTCAGTGAAACAGTTCAATCATCTGTTAGTAGTTGGTGTAGTGTAATTATTCTCTAATTTAATTTTCTTGAACCAGTAGGTATCTGTTAATTGATGGGATACTTCTATCTTAATTAATTGTGGTATAATTACATAATTGAGGGTTAATTGATGGACGACTTCAATATTAATTGTGGTATAAGTTTTTTTAAGTCCAGCTAAGTATTCTTACTTTTTTTCTTCTGTTTTAACTAAAATTTAGCTTTGTGCAATTTTAACGTTCTTTATTTCAATTGATGTAGAGATGTCAAAGATAAGTGTGTTGCTATGAAATTGATTGTATTTAAAGGTAAATAAAAAAATATTTTCTTTGATAGATGCTCTTTCAGTTTTGTACATTTTAACGTCTGAAAACTGATGAACTTAAATAGAATGAATATATTTTTGATAGGTGTTAGTTATAATTGAAGAAATAGACGGTGATGGAAAAGAAGAGGATAACCCAGAGTCATCCAGTGCCAGGCAGTGGAAATCTCCAGTCAAAGATACTAAAAGTACCCTCTCAAGACTGAGCAATCAAAATTTTACGAAACAAGCCTCAGGCTATTCCAAAAGTTTCGTGTCGAGCACCGATCCAGAAACCTTCTCAAGATTGAGCGAGCAACAGGGCATCTCTCCCATGTCAAAAATGATCAAGACTAGGAATCCAGATGAGCTCCAAAAGATGTTCCAGCTTGCCTCCCACCTAAACCCTAAAACCCCTCTTTGTCCAAACCATGTTCCAATCAAAATATGATCAAATTGGCGCCTGACATGATGGTAGAATGATGCCGGATGATTTACAGGGGATGATGAGTGTTGCGTCGTCTTCTTTTGATGGTAATTTAGATAGTGAAATTTCTTCAAGTGGGTCCCAACCTTCAGTTCCTTCTGCAATTGGTACTGCTGAGCCATTGCTAATAGTATCTTAAGTTTTCGACTATGTATTAATGATGTTTATATCTTATATATTTGTACGTAAGAGTAGTTGATTAATTGGCCTAGAAGAAATAGAAATGAGAATTCTATTGTTTTTCACATAAATTATTTCCTTTTCTTTTTTTAAATTTTAGAAATGTTCATGGTAATTTACACAAAAGCCCATGCTTTTGTGTCTAAAGTCCAATTGTTTCTCTCCATTGTTAAGAATTAAAATAACTTTCAATATTTATGCAACTCCCAGCCATTTTTTTTTTTTGAGATTTAGGTACAATATAGGGGATTTTTTCAAATTTTTCAATATTTAGTAAGAATATAACTTTTCTGACATCTCAAGTAATTATTGTTTTCAGTCCCAAGGATTAGAGTGGAATATTGTGTTCATTTTGAAGGGATTTCTTTAATTGTAGAAAATAAGTTAAAAGTTAATTTACTCAAATTATTTTAATATCATTTATTTTTTAGTTGATATTTTAAGAACTACTTTTTAATGTTTTCATGCACATGACTGAATTTCATGTATTACATGAATAAAATTTTTATAGCACTTTGTCATTTTCTTTAGATTTCCTGAAAATATAATTTTGCCCTTGGTACATACTATGCTATTTTTTTAATAATATCATTTGGATTGTATAGTGAGTTAGTGGATTGCTCAATTTATCTCTTCAGATTTTTTGGTTTAATTTTAGGAAACTACATTCATCAAAATAGACTACGAAATGGGTGCAATCTTAAATTCTTTCATTTGATTTCCTTTTTTCCCCCACTTTTAGTGAAGTTCTGAAGGATCAAGGCAAATGAATGATATGGTACCAGGTGCCGAAGCTTGGCACAAGCCTATAGACTCAAAATATTTATGTTATATTTGTTAGAGCATATAGTATCAAGTATCAGCGAGAAATAGAATTAAAAACTCAAATAAAACGAGATACATTGTGGTCTGCATGCTTAAATATGAAGGTAGTAGAAGATGTAGCTGGAGGTTACACGCTTCGATTAATATAAAAAATAATTAATGAGAGATCAAAATATTTAGACAACCACATGTATGTATTAATCAAACACCTAGAAAAGAGCACAAACAGTTAACGAGTGCGATTGTTGGGGGGGGGTAATTATAGATATGGTTAGAGCAGATTTATGTGTTAAATCCGTAACCATAATAGAAACATTTAAATTGAAGGTAGAACATACCATATCATATTGGAAGGCTTGGCACGCAAAGCAACACGTGTTTCGATTCTTATTTGGGGATTTGAGGGAGGCTTATAATTTGCTCCCTGAATTGGTAACGGCAATAAAATCAACAAATCCTGAGAGTTTGTACCAATTTAAAACTCTCTGAGCAGTCTGAACCCTATGCGAGAATTCTTCCAATACCACCTCATGTAGGTTTCAACATCGTTAGGAATATTATATGGCTCCGCGTCTTCCAATTCTGTAGTTTAATCGTATTCCACCGTGCAAGCCAAACTTCGTGAACCCTAGGCCAATTGTCCCCGTGTCCATTTTGCTTGAGGTGCAAATCTTTGTCGGCCTTTTTTTCGGCCTCAGTTATTTCCGAGGATATTTTCTGCCGATAGCCGAACTGTCACCTAACCCTCTCAGGGCGATAATGCTCGATAATTCAAAAATAAATCAACGGTTAGTAGAGTCCCGTCATAGCTTGCTCAACATGACAAATGGGTGGTAGTTTCTCATCATGTATATTTACGTATAATCTTAAATTTTGTGTTTTCTCATTTTTGTATCTTATCAAATCACAAAAGTATAATTATAAAAAATAGTTAAACAAATTTCTTTGGAATATATAGTAGTGACAAAATTACGTTAGACAAGCTTACTCTACTAAGCTCGGCAAACGGAGAAGAATATTTCTCTTCTCTCTTTTGTACGGAGAGCAAAAAAGTAGACTAGCCGTAGCGATTTGAAATCTAGGATGGATGCTAGCCCTAGTGCGCCTTCGCCTCCTCTCCCCCTTCCTCGATCCCATGCCCCCTTCTCCCTTGCACCGATCCCAAAAAACCTAAAATAGATCCACTCCCTCCTCCTTCCTCCCCCTTCCAACACAGCCCTAGCAAGTCCTTCTAATCGTCTTCCTCTTAGCCAAAACCTAGCACAACTCTAGCTAGCTTCTGCACGGTTGCCTCTATCATGGGTCATTATTCTTCGTCATCTCTCTATGACGATGCAACATCACATGAAAGCTCTCTCGCACGACGACGCGACGCTCCTCTACGAGTCGATGATATTGCTTTTCTTTTCTACTCTTTTTTGTTTTGACGAGACCAGAGATTTCTTCTATTTGTGTCATCGCAAATTTAATGATAGGATTTGATAATTTAGATATTCCCTGAATAAAATCTGACCGTTAAGCGACCCGTTAAGAGTTATTGAAACTGATCTTCTCCTTCGAAATTCAATCCTGAAATCATTTGAAGAGGAGATAAAATTAGATGATTTGAATCTCCTTTGTCAGAGACTTCCGTTATCAAATCAGTCGGGTCTTACTTTTCGCATCAATAATGGTTTCATATGCCTAGATAGTATAGATAAATCATCGGACTTTTCTCCGGAATTCATGAATATCATATATAATAGTATAAGAGTCTTGCATGTTGAACGACGCATTAAGAATGAAGGGAAAATTGGAACATTTTCAACATCCGTGGATGAAGAATCTAGATAGTATAAGAGTTTTGGTTGAGAAGCTAGCTGATGGAGGGATAAAGGTTAACTCTTGTTTTTTGTTCCTCTTTTTTTCTATTTCTTTTATTCTCTTGTAATGCTATTTTTATTTAATTTTAATGACATTTCTTGTTAATATAAGTAATAAAAATAGATATCTTTTTTAGCATTTCTAAAAAACAATTACATTAGGCAATCCCGATGCCGAGCAAGGGTTGGCCTAGTATTTTGTTAAAGGTTAAAATCATAATGTGTATAAATATCGAACTCATATTACAGGGATAGAAGAGAGTATGTAAAATATAGAAGGTGCTATTTCATAAAACATATCTTATGAAACATTTTGTCATATTTTATTTCTGCAATAAAAAATAAGAAATAACAATATTTTATTACAAAATAAATTGCAAGAAAGTGAAAAAGTATCACAGCTGAGTGAGGTCTAATCTCTGGCTAACTATAATATCTGACACTGGGTAAATATTTAAAATAATATTGTGATAAGCTTTTTCAAAATATTCCGCTCTATTTTTCTGCTACGTATCTCCACATCTAAGGTCTCCTCCTTGCATGCATGCATTGCAAAGTTTATGACCACTCATTGTCCATTCTTCAAAAAGATGACTTATGTTTGGTTCGACGTGATGCCGCAAATAATTTTGCACGAATTGCTCTCGTTCATTCATTCTTCTTGTAATTTTTTGTTTCATCAATAATGTCTCATAACTCTATCTTCCATCTTCTTCCCCACAAGTCCCACTTCACGACAAATCTGTTCTGACATATAAAGGACACACAAACAATGATTGGTCCTTCGATATTCTTTTTCAGAGCAGTCCACCGACACCATCGCCAATGATTGGTTCGTGCTGTATCCAAGATTCAGAAAATTGCAATCAAAACTAGAATTATTCCCTAAGGATGTTGATTTAGAATCGGCTGAATCGGATCGGAATGAGTCGAATCGGATGAAAAATCAGACCAATTTATATAAAAATAATAATTTTTATAATCGTGTGAATAAAGTATTAATCGGATCAGAACTTATCGATTCCGACTGAAATCGGCGGAATCAGAAACAAAATCGACGATTCTGAAAACCATGACGTTGTACCTTCATTCCTTCATTTTTTTGTTCTACATCTAACAAAAGAATGCACATCCAAATTCATTAATTAATATCCAAATGGAGAGTTCATATTTTTCTAATGGAGTCCGAAAGTCCATTTCTCTATGATCGCAAAATTCACGCTGAATACCGCATTTCACTTTTATTGAATACATCTAAAGAACCCGATATAAGATGAAATTGCTTTAAAGAATACGTCATTTTGTATAATGTATATAATTTTTTTGAATTGTATAGCTCGCTTGTATGTTCTTTATATACCTCCAAAATAAATCATAATCTAGGCCAGGCTCAAATTTATGACGTCTTTCTTATTTGAGTAGTATCTTGATGACGTGTTGTGTTGTGTTGTGTTGTGCTAGCAAGTGTTAGTAGACACATTTTTAGCTTACATGCTTGTTGATTCATGCACACAGATCTAGTTTCTCTCTCTCATTGTTATTTTCAGTATACAGAAGGTATCGGTGAACATTTCTTAGTATTCAAAGGTACATTGACTATATGAAGAAAACATTTTTCTGGAGTAGTTCGGAGGAAACATTAGTTGAGTGATTGTGTCAAAAACAGTTGACATGATATCTGTAAATCAAAGAGTTAATATAGCATTTCTTTTAAACACTAACAGGTACCTTCGCTCCGCTTGGTCTATGTATGATCTAATTTTATTCAAAATATTGATGGTAAATAAATAATTATTTACTCCAACCTTAATTGGTTATGTGAAATTATAAAATTGTGATTCGCTTGACTATTAAGTAGATTGAAGAGTTTAAAACAAAAAAACAAAAAATTCATTCGCATCCTTTTCTAATTACATTAAGAATGAAATAAATTATTTTTCTTGGACCGGTATTTTCTTAAACTATCTTTTTACTGAAAATTTATTAAACTATATTTTCATTTTTTTTTGTTATGGTCCAAATATTAATCTTTTATTATGATCAAATTCTAAAAATTAGTTTAATAAAAAAATTCTGTCAACTATATTCTTACTATATTTTTACTGAAGATTTATTAAATTATATTTTACTGAAAATATTACACCCCGGACCCATTTTAGGCCCGAGATGCAATGGTCGTATATCCCGAATGATATACGACATAAAAATTGTATTACAACGGAAGAATACAAGAAATATATTAAATCAAGTATCTAAAACATTTATTACATTTACATTTATTTATTTCTATATTTATTTTCTCGAGATTGTTTGACGACGCTCAACCCCCGATCTCCCACTTAAATGAACCTGGAAATTTTATAAAAACAAAAGGATGAGTACAAGAATACTCAGTAAGGTATGCTCGCATATAAATAAAAAAATGATACTGTTAAAATAAAGGATTATAAAAATTTATGTATAAAAATATTCATTTTAGTAAATATAACCATAAGAAAATAAAAATTATCTTTAGGATATCTATTTCTTTCTCATTTGTCATTTCACACGTATAAACACTAGATAATGCTCCATGGCATCGAGTACGCCACAAATACACATCTTTCCAAGTTCGTTATTGGGTGATTGGCGGTACTAGCTTCCACCTAATAAGTACAGCATTTCACCTAGCAAATCAACGGCCTTGGCTTCCACCTACCAAGTACGGCTGTATTCGCCCTACTATCACACATCTCACAATATCCCGCATACAAAAATATTTTCTTCAAAATATATATTAGTCTCAAATATTTTATTTTATGACTTGTTAAAAATACCTACTTTGAGCCATATAAGCTCTAGTTATGTCAAAGAAATACTTTTATATTAATATTATAAATAATTATAATATTAAAATAATTAAGAAGAAAACTGTTGGGAAATTCGTAGCCATGTACGTTACATGCGCAACGGAATCTATGGATTTAACCCGCCCTAGGATCTACGTTAAGAGATTAAAAGTACGAGATTAACCATTAAAATTTATACCTCAGATCTTCCTGATCCGCGAGATGAAGAACGGATGTAAGTCTGAACTATTCTGACTCGCAACCATCTCCTCCCCGAAGCTCGGCTCGCGAAGCTCCTTCTTGATGCTCGGCTCGAAGAACTCTTTCTTGACGCTCGGCTCGAAGAACTCCTTCTTGAAGCTTGGCTCGCGAAACTCTTTCTTGAAACTCGGCTCGAGAAACTCCTTCTTCTCCTAGGGATGAAGATAGATCGCTCACTAGTTCTCAAGATAGAGAAGTTCTACTCGTATCCACGCGAACTTTAGACGTACGGAATAACCGGACTTGGCTAGACAAGTCTGGAAATACTTTCGGAATATCTCTCAAAAGTTTCTCTCTCTTTTCTGTGTAGTAGACCGCCTCTAAGGCTTCTAAGTTGTGTGTATAATAGAGAGACTCTGCCCTTCTATTTATACTAGCGAGAGAGGCGAACGATTGCTCAGTTACCATAACTAAAATCCTAATCTGCGTCTATTCCGTTGCCAACGGAATAGGTATTTCCATAACGGAATACTTGGCAGCTAAGGTTATTATAGTTTCCATGTATATTCCGTTGGGAACGGAACTATTCCGTTGCCAACGGAATGGTACCGTTTTATTCAATCAATTATCCAATAATTGTTTATTTCGTTCACCAATTTATACATCATATGTATAACTGTTTTGAGGCATATTCATCCCGTACGAATGTAGTTCATTGTGTGACTATGTAGGTTCCATTTAACGCTGGCAACGATCTTCTAAAGATCATAAGTCATGAGTAACCTCTAGACTGATGTCATGACTACCCATGTTAAATGAAATGATCAGCGATCATAAACCTATCTGAATAGACATTTGCTTATTCCTTTTGTTCTACGATATACGTTTTGATCACAAGGCACGGTAATATGTCATCCTTGAGTTTCATCAAAGTCTCTTTCCTGATCGAGAATTAGACTGAGTAAATACAAAATGATATTAACAACACATGTTAATCCATTTTGAGCATGGCCATGCATTTCCTTCAGTCCTAGTTCATCAGGGGGCCCAGCGATATCTCCCTCATGACGAGAGGAACAAATCTCATCTTGGCCACTCACATTCCTCGTCATGATTGAGTGTATACCTAATGATGACCCTTATGATCACCCCATTACAGATGATGTAGGATCATATTAAAGCATGCAGTTCCACATACATGAATCCATGGTGACCTCAGGTCGTAGGAACAAGCACACTATTCATATGAGAATCACTAATGACATATACCATGAATATTCTCATAGTATGGTCAGTCCAGTACGTGTTCTCTAACACGTACCTATATTCCAGGCTTGACATCTCTATATCCATGATCAGTAGAACATGATCATCCAGCTTGAGAATATACTAGTGTGGATATGTAGTTTCTTACTTGAAGTATGTTTATCTCTATAAACATCATACATATCACTAGGGACGGTTTAGAATGTCATTCGTTGGTTCACAGTTCTACTATCAGAATCACGTATTCTGATGACGTAGACCTAAAGTATCATTCTTGGTTGATATATGATTTACATTCACAATCCATACACACATATATTTAAAAAATAATCTTTATTAAATAAATAATAATGTCTTAATACATAATTCATTTCCTAGTACAAATACATTTGGCCTAGAGCACTAATCATACGAAAACATATACGAGCAAGAATCCTTATCTTGAATAATGACTTGACTGAATTAAATGGTGCTTCCAATTAACTAATTCACTACAGATTCCAACATGGATATAAAATGAAGGTTGTCTTATTTGACAAAATAACAACAGAGCTTTATTGCCATGAAAATGTATGACCAAACATGAAAGAATGAATCAAGTTGAATTAGAAGTTTGGATACTTATAGAGTTAATAACTTGCACATTAAGTCTACATGATACATATTTCGAGTTCTTAGCAATTAGCATGCACAATATATTTAAAAACAAAACTGACCATATGCATTGGAAACACATGTCTCAGATTAATCCTATGATTAATGAGTTGCATGACAAATGAATGTTCTTTTTTCTTTTGCTAACACTAAATGTTATTGGAATTTACTGACATAGTTGATGAACACGCATCATATTTTGAGATGTTACACATTGACAAGAAAATATATCTATATACAATGAATGAAATGAAATAAATAGACCATTAAACTTTAATGCATGCATGCTCTCAATTTGTCAAAAGAGAAACAATCAAACCAATCGAATTTAGCTAATGAGATGATATAAAAAAAATACTATATTATACTTTTTTTTCTGTGAAGAAACAAACAAATAAGATGCACGATGAAATAATACTTTCAGGCTTTAGAAAATTTGTATAAAGTATCAATTTATATTTCTGAAATATAAAAATAATAATAAATTTAATTGATAAATTCTTATTTAAAATATAAGATTTAGTAAAATATATTTTTTCTTATAATTAAAATATTAGTGAGATTATGAAAATAATTATTAAAATAAATTTCTTAAAAACCTGGGTTATAACAGAAAAATTCTCTACACTTTATAGAGTTGGACCGGTAATTTCTTTTGACAATTGAAAATTTCATGTAATGTAATTATACTATATACTTTCTTAATATTGTGTAAAATACTATAGAAGTATTAATGATAAAATTTATTTTTTTGATAGTTACAGTTCGTGAATTTTCATTGGTTACTTTTTTTAAAAAAAAGATGTTATTTTAAAAAATTATCATAAAATATTATGAAGTGTGTACAATTTGGAGATGAGAACCAAGTTGAGTGTATTTGTAAAATGCCTATATATTTGCAAGCCGGATATTATAAATGTTCCGTGATTCCGTCCACTTTTGTCCCAAAAAGAAAACCTCAATGTGCATTCAAATAAGAGCGTGCCATTCAGTTTTAATGTAGCAAAAGAAGTACACGATAATATGGCATTGACCGTAATAATGTTAGAAGCTAAGAGTATTTTGTAAAAGAGAAAAAAATTCAAATCATTGCCGCTCAATCATATAATAAATTTGTAAATGATTCGTTCTGTATTGGTGAGTATAAGACTTGTCCCAAATGATCTTGCGAAAGAAACATGTCAAAAGAGAAGAGAAGTGACTATTTTTAATATATACAAGAGTCGTATACACTCCGCTTCAACAATATAATTTGTATAATTTATTTTTGTGAATACATGATATATTCATAAGTAATTAATTTTTATAAATACATGATATTCATAATTATATTTTTACATACTGTGTATGCTTTTTAAATAAACATGAAATTAAATTTAAATTTTGTTACACAAATAAAATAATATATTTCTTCTAGTTTAACCAAGTATTTTTTTTATATATGAAATACAACGGGTTATAATATCCTACAAAATTTACTTGTTCCATATTAATCTTCAAAAGAGATTGCCACATAAAATCTTGCAATGAGACTTCTTACATATATAGCCTCGAAAGGAGAGAAATTACTATTACGGGTCATATTATCATAGAAAATAAGTTGTTTCACTCTTCTCTCTAACAAATTTTTACAGGAATTATATATTTTCTCGAGAAAACATGAAATCATATTTAAAATCGTTTTTACGTTTTATTGTATCTTTCTTCAAATTTATGATAACTAATTAATAACTATATAACTAATATAGCTATGAATAATTAGTTGTATTATTATACATAGTTATATTAGTTACAAAGTATAGCTTATATATAGTTAATTAGTTGTATTATTAATAAAAATGGTGATATTTGAATAAGCATGAAAATAGGGAAAGGTAATTTTTTTTTATGAAATTTCATATGGTTAACAATATGTGGTGAATCAAAATATAATATTAAGTTTAAGTCACATCATACTCCACAAAAAAAGAGCCACCATAATCAAATAAATGGGTCAAAGAGCCATTTTTTTACAATATGCATCTCAAAAGAGAAGAAAATAGTATAACAAATTAGAGTATCTTTATAGAATGATTCGTTTCATAGTTATCTCTAAGGGAAAGGACACAGAAAATCATGAACTAGGTCATACTTATCTCGGACATGTTGCCTCAAAAGAAGAGAAAAGAGTACAATGGGTCAAATTATCATGTAGGATTGACCCGTTTCAAATTTGTCTTTATAAATCATGACACAAAAAACCCTGAAGAGGGACACATGTCAACACCTCATGAAACTCAATATCTCTAAAGAGAAGTATAAATATTATAATATAACAAATTGGAATGCTTATATGAGAATAGGATTTCAATTCCGGATTGTGGACATTCCAGTAACCCGTTTATATAAAATTCAGGAAATGAATTCCAGATTTTGGATCAAAAGGCATATTTGAAGTCTTGGACCACCCAAGTTTTAGGTTTGGGTGTAATTCTGTCTTGGCTGTAATAGAATTAGGGAAGTACTATAGCGTCTCTCGCGTTGCTTCGGGCCCGAGCAATATAATTTTATAGAAGTAATAAGTAAAAAATAATTTGTGATTTGAAGCTGAAAAATATAATAAGAATATTTTATAGTAACAATAATGTTAACACAAATTTAATTGTATAATTAAGAAAAAAAATACTATTTTATTAACATAAAATAATAGTGATATTATTACAATCATACTATCTTGCATAATTTTTAAAAATAGTAGATGTAATTAAATAATAATAATAATAATAGGTATCATTAAAATAATATCATGTCTAATTACAATATCATGTATAACTTAAAAAAAATGGGTATCATTTATAATTTTTAAAATAGTAGCTGTAATTAAAAAAAAAATAGGTATCAATAATATCATGCGTAATTATAATATCATGTATAATTTAAAAAATAATATGTATCATTAAATAATAGCAAATCTATTATTAAAATATATTTTATATTTAATGATAATAATAACAAATATTATTAAAAGAAAAAGAACATAAAATTTTAGAAAATACTTTTGTTATAAAAAAAAATAACATCAAGTTATTTTTTATTTTATTAGAGCAAATTAAAAAAAATTAGGGAGAAACATCTGGGCTTTAGGAATGGGGTGATTTTTTTAAAAAGGAGAAGCTTTGTGTCGAGATTAAAAAATAAATGAACACAAAAAAAGAAGAAAAAAATCGTTGAAGAAGCGATTTGAACTCGGGTCTCTCATGTGAAGACCGACCGGCATACCATTGTGCTACATTGATTTTCTGATTTCCTTCAATCAACTCTGGTATAAATAGTTGTTTGGGAGTTAATAAAAAAAACAACAAAAAAACGCTATAGATGGGACTCGAACGCTGATCTCCGCAATGGCGAGCGAGCGCAGTACCACCTGACCAAACTGAACTTTTTGATTTTGCACTCTCGAAAATAGTATAAGTAACACATTCCGGGACAAGGACACATGTCAAAAACTGATGCAACCCGACCAGCTTTGATGTATACAAGAGAAGACCTCGCTTCGCTTCGGTATAATTGGAATTTTTTTATTCTAACTTTTCAAATGTTAGCTGATTGCTCCGCTTTGGTACACTCATATTTGTTGTTAGCCAATTGTATTTTCTAATAAATAAAAATAATAAACAAATAGGAAAAAATTGTAAAATATGGAGTTCGATGAACCGACCAGCCACATAATCATTTGTAAAGAAGTTGCAACAAAAAATCTCAAAAAAAATACATGTAAAAAAATACAACTCACAAACTTCATATATAAGAAAATATAAATGCAATCATAAAATATATGAATGAAAAAAAATATATTACTATAAAATAAAATAATATTTTACTAAAATAAATCACAGATAGAAAACTAAATTTAATTCAATTCTCATAGTGAAAAAGAATATAATTTCCAGAGACTAATAAATGAATATCTAAAGTTACGTGACTTTTAAAAATATTGAGAAAAATATAGGTTGTTTCAAATACTCCCAAAGATCTTAACTGCTACTTATATGAAAACATATAAGATAATTTTTAACTAATGAAAGAATTTTTTATATAGACTAAAATGGAAACATGTAATAAAAATATTTATGGAGTTTATGAAAAAGATCACTTTTTTAGAGTGTGGGAGGACTTACATTATTTTATTATAATTTATCCAATATCATAATATATTATATTATTAATTTATTACTAATAAAACGTCATAATATCAAACTTTAATCAATACTATTTACTATTTACTATATATTATTACTCCTTAAATTAACTTAATAATTTAAAATATTTCTTAAAAAGATAAAAATAATTATCGAGTTCAAACTGGAGATTCTTATCAAAAAGACACATTCCACGTGTCAAGAAATGTTCAAATCACCAACTTTATATATAAGAAGAAATTTATTATATAGTATTATCCTTAAAGTAACTTACTAAATTAAAATATTTTTTAAAAAGAGAAAAACAATTATCTTAAAAAGAGAAAAACAATTATCGGGTTCAAAAGAGAGATCCAAATCAGTAAAATACATACCGGGTTCAAACTGGAGATTCTTATCAAAAAGACGCATTCCACGTGTGAAGAAATACCCAGATCACCCACCTTTATATATAAGAACAAATGTGACTGTTAAATTTCTTCTGAACCTTTCTGAAATATTTTTTATAATAATAGATAAATATATATTTTTATATTTTTTTCACAGCATGTAGCTAAAGTTTGTTTAACATTGCTCACTCAGTTATTGAAGTTCTAATTGAAGAGTTATATTTTTTATTTGTTTGCGCAATTCACGTCTTATTTCAGAATAGTTTTAATGCATTTGTTTTCAATCAACATCTCTAGTAATCAACTTTTAATATTATGGCTTGATTGATTGTGTTAAAATATAAAGTGCATTCTAATTTGAAGATATTATTGAAATCATTTTAGATGGTCTAATTATTCAATGGATTGTGGTCTCTTGGAATATTTAAATGGTGAATGAATCTAGTAGGAAATCCTATGAAGTTTATTTTATCAAAACAATATTTATAGTAAATGCATGTTTAGTATGAATTATAGTAAATCTACTAGAATACTCTAGAGTTTTGGTGAGAAGACTATAAATAAAGGGTTTTGTTATGTTTTTTTTGTATTAATCAAATATTGTAATCTCTCTTACTCTTACAATAAAAGTTTATCAAATTTGATTTAATCTTTCTTTTATTATTAGTTTGATCTTAGCCTATTGTGATTATTGGTATATTATTTAAGTCTCCGTTATCTTAACAGATTGATAGCACGGATCATCAAAAGGGTCTTATGTTATTTTTCTGTGAAATCATGAATGAAATTTTGATGTATAAATATATTCATAATTTTATTTTTCGGTGCATAAACTTTTATATTGGGATCTTATGCTGCATGACCGGGATTCTCGTAATGTTGAACGGCCTTTGTTTTTTTTTTCTTTTTTCACGAAAAAAGTATATAGAAGAATAAACAGTATTTAAGATTCATTTCTTATAAATAATATGGAGGTTCACAGTGAAAAACAATATACATAGAAAAAAATAGTATATTGAAAAGCCGAAAAATATTTTATATAAATTCCAACAGTAAAAAAATACACAAAAATAATATATATGTAAAATAGTGAAACAGTATATAGAAAAAAGTAGTATATTGAAAAGCGGGAAAAAATAGTATAGACAAAATTTCATCACCTTTGGTCATGCTCAAGTCCGTGTTGTTTTCAAAATTCCCTTTTATATTTACCAGCAATTCAAGAATTTTTTTTTTGAAGGAAAGCAATTCAAGAATTAATTAGTATAATGTTCCCCACCATATTTGAATGTTTCTCCGTCAACAAAAAGAATATGGGGTTCAACCATCTAAGTTCTCATGCTGATAATTTTTTCCAGCTTAAAAAGAATTTACACTACTACGAACTTGTGGATATGGATACTCAAAGGGTCATTAAGAACAAAAGGTATTTGCATTTTTTAGCTCTGAAAAAACATAATTAGCACGACTGATAATTTAGCAAAAAGGAGATAGTATTTACCCAACAAATGCTATCTTTGCAATTCACAACTCGAATCTGTCAACCACTTACTCAAAGATTGCACCCTCTCCTCTCGAACTTGGAACATACTTTTGGGGCAGAGCCCAGGACTGTTATATATTCCAATGGATAAGGTATTCCAGAGCCTCCGGAATGCAAATAGTAAGAATCGCAACAGAACTTTTGCCCTAGGGTTCTATTTTCATATTTAAAAAGAAAGATGCAATCAAATTTTCAAAAGCGCTTCCTGTAATGAATCGATGCTGGCTACAATAATTCAAGAAGAGATCTCCCTCTGGAATTTCATCTAGTTTTTTTCCCTTTAATTACTTCTTGTAAATTACACCATGTAAAAAGACGTTTCGTATCAATATATACGAGGATGTAGCACTTTGAATCTACTCCATAAAATCAAAAAGATAATTTTTTGCAGCTTAGCATAATGGCAAAATATTTTATATTTTCAGCTAAAAGAAAATTCACTGATCTCACAAAAAGATACAATGATTGAAATGAGAATTAATCAACTCTTTGTTTTGAATTTTTTTAATACACCACATTACTCTAATTAACCATCAGATAATTAATTCCGGTAAATTTTAGATCATTGATTCACTATTAATTTGTAAAAATATTTATTATTTAGACATTTATGATTCTTATTAAAATATTGTATTTCTCCTACTAAAAGATTCATTTGTAAATTTATAAGAATTTTATCTTCGTTCAACTTTTTGTTTTTATGATTTAAACCTAATTTTTTTATCTTGCTTGAGTATGTGCAAAAGGATTATATAAGAGAATATGGAAAACAATATTAGAAACACCGATTCATTTATAAATTTGTTAGAATTTTCTTTTCGTTGAACTTTTTGTGTATATTATTTCAACCTAACCTTTTTTTATCTTGCTTGAGTATGTGCATATGGTTTATATAGGAAAGTCTAGAAAACAATACTAGAAATATCTATATAAGAAAAATATATATTTATGTAACTAAATTTACAAAATTATATTTATACCATGCAAGCAAAGCTTTTTCGGGACAAAATATGGTATGGACCTGATTGACTGGGTGCGCCAGCAAAAGAAATAAACTCTTACACAGAGCATCAGTATTATGTTTCTCTTTATTTCTCCTTCAAGAAAAAAATTACATTATTGTATTTATAAAATTATCTTGATACAACCAATTAACTTTGTATGATTATAATACTTATGTAAGAGAATATATATTTATGTAGTTAAATTTACATAGTTATATAGTTCTAACTGTATTCTACTTGAATGATTTTACTTTCGATAAACAACCATTTAAAATGGTTGATCATGGTCTCTTTAATATTTTTGACAAACTAGTATATAATAGTAGAATTTGTTAGAGTCTACTACATTAACTGGCCCAGCATAACCAGCAGGCACACACCATATTATCCTGAAAAAGGCTTAAGATTCGTTGATGCTAGTAGTTAATACATTAGTCTATTTAACTAACTCAAATTTGCATTCACTACTTAAGATGAGACTAATTAACTAGCCCACCTTTTCTACTATTTGGTTCCGGGATGTAACAAACTCCCCATTTAAATTTCTGATGTCCCCGTCAGAACTAGCACCTGGTCCAGCCTCGTCCATCCGTGCGCACTTCACCCCATACATATATCCCCACTGAGGCATATACGATCCTCAAGTTATCTGGGTATGATAACAGTATGGTATATTTCCAGCCGCACGATAGTATTCCAGAATTTTGCTTTGATACCATTTGTTAGATCCCACTACATTAACTGGCACAGCCCAACCATCAGGCCCATACCATATTATGCTGAAAAAGGTTTAAGCTTAGTTGATGTTAGTACTTAATACACTAGTCTATTTAAGTAATTCCAATTTTCATTCACTATTCAAGATGAGACTAATCAACTAGCCCATTTTCCACTATTTGATATCGGGGTATAACAGAATTTCAGTGCGAATTTTATTTCAGAATATATATATATATATATATATATATATATATATATATATATATATATATATATATATATATATATATATATAGGTTCTCAATAGTTTTACAAAATCAACTTTAAGATCCGCTGTCTTTCGTGGGATGTATAGTGCCAGTAGTGTACGTAGCTCTCTTCCAAGTTGCATGAGAAAAATTGACATCCACCCTCGTAGGAGGGAAACCTAAATCGCATGGAAGTCTATTTATTCCCAACAACTGGCTCCAGAGTTGATGGGTCTGTTTGGCTTACGGATTATCACGTTTACCAGCACCATACTCCATACAAATCCACTCAGCTTCACAAAGTTTCATTTCACTTTCACCCTGTTATTTTTGGAATTATTTTGAATAGTAGCACTATTTTGAAGAATAATTAATTAGATAGCATGATTTTCAAAATATTTGGGTAGGTAGTACTTCCGCCAGACCTTCTGGCGGAACTGAAGTAGTTCCGCCAGAGGGTCTGGCGGAACTAGGGAATTTTTTTTTGTTGCTAATCTCGGCCATTTGGCACACTTAAACAGTCTAGACGGTAAAATTGTCCAAAAAATGACGAAAATATAGGTTCCGCCAGACCCTCTGGCGGAATTACACATTTTCCCAACTTACAATCTGACCCAAAAAGTGCAAAAAAATGGTCTAGTTCCGCCAGAGGATCTGGCGGAACTAGACCATTTTCCCAACTTACAATCTGACCCAAAAAAATTTCAAAATTTAGGGTTTAGTAACGGTTTTTAATAAAAAACTGATACTAAATATTAGTACTGTATCGGTTTTTTCGGGAAATTTTTTTTCATTTAGTAACGGTTTTTATAAAATAACCGTTACTAAATCCATACTTAGTAACGGTTCTTCCCTAAAAACCATTACTAAATAAGCTATTAGTAACGGTTCTTCCCTAAAAACCGTTACTAAATAAGCTGTTACTAACGGTTCTTCCCAAAAAACCGTTACTAAAGAAGCTGTTAGTAACGGTTTTTATAGAAGAGCCGTTACTAACTTCTTATTTAGTAACGGTTGTTAGGGAAGAACCGTTACTAAATATGGATTTAGTAACGGTTATTTTATAAAAATCGTTACTAAATGAAAAAATAAATTTCCCGAAAAAACCGATACAGTACTAATATTTCGTATCGGTTTTTTATTAAAAACCGTTACTAAATCCTAAATTTTGAAATTTTTTTGGGTCATATTGCAAGTTGGGAAAATGGTCTAGTTCCGCCAGACCTACTGGCGGAACTAGACCATTTTTTTGGACTTTTAGGGTCAGTTTAGAAGTTGTGAAAATGTGTAGTTCCGCCAGACCCACTGGCGGAACTAGAACTAGCTAGTTCCGCCAGAGGGTCTGGCGGAACCTTTATTTTCGTCATTTTTGGGTCAATTTCACCGTCTAAATTGGCCAAAAATAAATTTTACCTAGTTCCGCCAGACCCTGTGGCGGAACTAGCCTTTTTCATTAATTAAGGCTGTATAAGGGTGCCAAATGGCCGAGATTAGCAACAAAAAAAAATTTCCTAGTTCCGCCAGACCCTCTGGCGGAACTACTTCAGTTCCGCCAGAAGGTCTGACGAAAGTGCTACCTACCCAAATATTTTGAAAATCATGCTATCTAATTAATTATTCTTCAAAATAGTGCTACTATTCAAAATAATTCTTATTTTTGGTTCTCTTGTGGCATATATTCTTGTCCTAAAACTAACCATTTTATCATTTCGTAGTGAGATAAATTAATTTTCCCATATAGGCAAAGTGCAATGTATATATTAATGTTTAAATGTCACACAATACTATTGAGTCAACAGTCAATATGGCTATAATTTATATTAATATATACATGTGACATTCAAGTTATGTGCTTCCCTTTATCGCAAAGAAAAATTATGATTACATAACATAACCTATTTATTTATATTTTATTCTTGGAAGCAATGATTTAGAAATCGGGTTATGTCCCTGACTAGTGGGATGTCTCTCATCATTTTTATTAGAACATATCGACTGCGCAAAAGTTAATTTTAGTTTGGGTCAATATTTTTCCTATTTTAAGCGGACTTGTTCCAATCTTTTGAGCGGCCCAATACTTTCGCACAAACCCACCTTTTCACAATATTAATAGATCATAAATGTAAAACTAACTATTTTTTAAATATATGTGATAAAGAATTTCCACTAGTTTAGATATTTTATTACTAATTCACATAATTACATAGCTTTCTTACGTTTTTTTTTTAAGCTCGCTTTCTTACGTTTTGAGTTATGGTGTTTATGTTTTAGTTCGATTAATTTGAATTATGATTATTTATATATTTACGTTTTTGCTTATGTCTTTGTTGGATTTTGAATTTTAAATATTATTATTTTTGTAATCATTAGTATGTTATTTGGGAAAAAAACATCCATAAATTAAATCTGACTTGGACCGAGTTGTTTCCTCCAACTAGTATCCTATTAGTCCCCAAGTCGCTAGTCGGTAAAGTTTCCGACTTGGTCCAACTTCGACTTCTTAAAACATTGTTTAAGAGTGACTAAAAAGGTAATATTCTATTCATTGCTATAATATATATATATATATATATATATATATATATATATATATATATATATATATATATATATATATATATATATATATATATATATATATATAGGGAAATCCACAGCCATATACGTTACATGCGCAGCGAAACCTATGAATTTAACCCGTTCTAGGATCTACGTTAAGGGAATAAAAGTACGAGATTAACAATTAAAATTTATACCTCGGATCTTCCTGATCCGCGAGACGAAGAACGGATGTAGGTCTGAACTTTTCTGACTTGCAACCTTCTCCTTCCTGAAACTCGACTCGCGACCTCTTTTCTTCTCCTAAGGATGAAGATTGATCGCTCGCAAGTTCTCAAGATAGAGAATCTCTACTCGTATCCACGCGAACTTCAGACGTACGGAATAACCAGACTTGGTTAGACAAGTCCGGAAATACTTTCCGAAAATCTCTCAAAACTTTCTCTCTCTTTTCTATGTAATAGACGGCCTCTAACGCTTCTGAATTGTGTGTTGAATAGAAGGGGGCTACCCTTTTATTTATACTAGAGAGAGGGGTGAAAGAATGACAACTTTCGTTAAGGAAACAAATCATGCCTGCCGTGTGAACAGTAATTCCTGCTTTGAACGGATCATCATTTCCATATAAACGATGCTTGTCCGCCAAGCAAATCAGCACATATCATATGTGCTTCGTTCGAACGCGTGAACAGTAATTCCTGTGCGTGAATAGTAATTCCTGCGCATGAACAATAATCCAGCACAATCAAATATCCAATATTTGATTTATTCTTTCGCCCATTTATACATTACATGTATAACTGTTATTGAGGTATTTTCATCCTGTACGAATGGAGTTCATTGTGTGACCGTGTACGTTCCATTTAATGCTGGCAACGATCTTCTAAAGATAATAAGTCATGAGTAACCTCTAGACTGATGTCATGACTACCCATGTTAAATGAAATGATCAACGATCATAAACCTATTTGAATAGACATTTGCTTATTCCTTTTGTTCTACTATATACGTCTTGATCACAACGCACGGTAATATGTTACCCTTGAGTTTGATCAAATTTTCTTTCCTGATCGAGAATTCGACTGAGTAAATACAAAATGATATTAACAACACATGTTAATCCATTTTGAGCATGGCCATGCATTTCCTTCAGTCCTAGTTCATCAGGGGGCCCAGAGATATCTCCCTCTTGTCGAGCGGAACAAATCCCATCTTGGTCACTCACATTCCTCGTCATGATTCAGTGCATACCTAATGATGACCTTAATAATCATCCCGTTACGGATGACGTAGGATCATATTAAAGTATGCAGTTCCACATGCAGGAATCTACTGTGACCTCTGGTCGTAGGAACAAGCACACTATTCATATGAGAATCACTAATGACATATACCACGTATATTCTCATAGTGTGGTCAGTCCAGTACGTGTTCTCTAACACGAACCTATATTCCAGACTTGACATCCCTATGTCCATGATCAGCAGAACATGATCATCCGGTCTGCAAATATACCAGTGTAGATATGTATCTTCTTACTTGAAGTATGTTTATCTCTATAAACATCCCACATATCACTAGGGACGGTTTATAATATCATTTGTTGGTTCACAGTTCTGCTATCAGAATCACTTATTCTGATGACGTGAACCCGAAGTGACATTCATGGTTGATATAAGAAATTTGTATTCACAACTCATACACACAGATATATAAGAAACAATTTTTATTGAATAAATAATAATGTCTTAATACATAATCAATTTTCTAGCACAAATACATTTGATATATATATATATATATATATATATATATATATATATATATATATATATATATATATATATATCATCATAAAGATAAAAACTAGTTTTTTTTTTCTTAAATAGAGTATCAATAAAATATTTGACAATAAATATATATAGGTTGGTCTGCAGTGGATCCGATTACAAACATGTAACAGATTTCAGCATCACTGACCATCTTTGACAATAAATATATATAGGTTGGTCTGCAGTGGATCCGATTACAAATATGTAACAGATTTCAGCATCACTGACCATCTTTGTCTCACCGCCAAACAATCTCTCATGACAAATTTAACGGATGGAGCCGAAATTTCTATATAAGTAACAACATAACAAGGTGTTCTTTTTTAAGAAGGAAAGAACTGTTTTTGGGGCATGTTGTTGCATGATACGTTAGATTTTTCTGGTCGTACAACACGATAGTATATATAGGCGATATATAGTTTATAAAAGTAAACAAATAATATACAAAATTCAATTCTTTAAGGAAAATAAACAATATATGCATAAAATAATGAAAACAATATATGAAAATAAAACATATATTTAAAAGCGGAACAAACAGTATACAGTCGCGTTTTTGAACGTGCTTAAGTCCGTTACAATTTTGGAATTTTCTTTTTTTGAAATAGCACTGAGGAAAAAAATATATTTATGGAAATTACGTTGGTTTAAGATTATATACAGAAATAGCTTTTTCGCCCATTTACTGGGCAAAACTAATTGTTTTGCCCAGTGACTGAGCGAAACAATTGAAAAATTAGTTTAGAATAACAACCAAGATTAATTTAGTGAAAATAAGATTTAAAAACCTTGTTTAGCCCATTGATTGGGCTAAATAGGAAAAAAACTAAATTTTTTTGTGCTCTAAATTGAAAAAAATGATTGTTTCTGGACGAAACAAATATTTAACCTTAATTAATAGCTGCTTAAACTCTAACAATGAAACATACTTAAAAAAAGATCTATTTTCATTTCGGGATGTAACAGTTTCGCCTAATGAATAGACAAAAGAGCTATTCCTACAAATAATCTCAAACCAATACTATTTTCTTAAAAAATATTCCTAGTTCTATTTTAAAAAAAGGTCGAAAGAAAGAACATCTAGTTGTTTTTTGTTTAAAAAAATAACAACTATATCATGTCCTGAAATATTTTGCATAATTTTGTATTGACTAGAGCTGGCAAATCTGAATCTATATGACCCATCCTAAACCCAACTCGATTTGATCCGAAAAATTTAGAAAATCTTAATAACCTGAACCCGAACAAATCGAATCGGAAGTGACTTGTTGGTTGATGTTACCCAAACCTGACCCGGCCCGAACCTGAGTGACCCGACCTGATACAACCCGAGACCCGAGAACCCGAAATTCGATAGACCTGACCCAAACAGCCCCGACCTGAACTATCGCTGATTTAGATCAATAGTGAAAAATGATGTTCCATTATATTAAAACACAATATCAGTGTCTAATATTATCATGATTACTGTTACAACTTTTTAATTGTCATACATTCGACAAAATTCAAAAATAAAGTTGATTTATGTAATTAACACGAAATTTAATGTAGCCATACCCGAATAAATTCGCATTCGATACGACCCGAAAATTCGGATAAGCTGGAAGCTGACCGACCCAGCACGAAAATAATCTCAGCCCGAAAATGACCCGTTCAAAATAAGGCCCGGCCGAGTATAACTTGACCCGACCCAACCCGAGTCGGCCTAATCCAGAGATGACCCGAAACAAAATTGACCCGAACCCGAATCCGCTCATTTGCCACTTCTAGTATTGACATTTTCTCATCAATAATAAAACAAACAAAATACCACAAATGGAAAAATTCAGAGAAATGAATGATTTTCATTATTCAAACAAATTTTACTGAAAGAATATATGTTTGTTTTGTAGTACCCTATAAGGCTTCTATATATTATCGAAACATATTAAAACGAAAAAGTTTGATGAGGGATACAAAAAATGACAAATCTGCAACTCACTAAATAATAGAAAATAATAAAATTAAAAACCAAGACCATGAATATTACCATTTTTTTCTCTTAACTTATGCGGACTACTGAGATCTAATATTCATACTAAAAGTAATATTTATAAATTATTTTCCTTGATATTAATATTAGTTTATCTTTTTTAATATAAATCCCTAAATTTTCCACAATCTCGGGGTTCATCTACGTACCTCTACGTTCATCTCGAACCAAACGTCCCCTAAGAGTGATATCCTCAAGTGTGTTTGATTGTTTCTTTCCCGAATTATCCAACAAAAATACAGGGCCACAGGAACTTATGTGATAACAATTTTCCTTTCAGTTTTGGAATAACCTACATGCACACGTATTACCGAGCCTATAGAACTGATAGTTTACAAATACAAGCACGTGAAATCCACGAGAAGAGTATACGGCACTTGATGTTTCTCACAATGGCGGAATAAAATAAAGAACTCTGGTGAAAACGAGGTATTAAACAGAAGGAAAACTAAACAGAAAGAACGGTCAATATCTACTTCAAAAAAGAGAACAAAAATATAATTCGACTCAAAAGTCAAAACTTTAACGGAGTCAGAGAACTCAAAACCAATGAAGACCAACGGTGGGGATGCTTTGTCTTGTCGAACTATAAGAGTTAGGTGGAATTTAAAGGATTAAAGATGATAACTTTAGTATATTTGTTTGAAAAATTAGTATCTACTAGTCGTAAGTGTATAGTTTGAAAGCTTTTTTTTTCTTGAGAAAATTTTGTTTGAAAGTTAATTGTTTATAATTACAGGAATTCTCAGTAAATTTTGTTAGAATCATGATTTAAGCCGACCGACCATATGGACTAGGGTCGGGTTAGCTATATACCCACTGCTTGTTTTGTTATCAATGTCGGCATCCTAAAAAATCAGAGCACTAAAAAAAAATATTAAATAAGGCTTGTGGCTTAATTATCTGTTAAATCTTAAGGTCGGACAAAAGTCAACCAGCCACTTCTTAAAAAGTGTACGTTTTTGGGACTCACATTGCATGACCGTAAAATATCTTCGGCATCGGCCAATGGAATATGACATCCACTGACTGATAGCCCTGAATATAAGGTGGTATGTATTCAACATAATAGAAAAGAGTATACTAGTATAAATATAAAAGACATACATGCAAATAATATATAAATATATATTTGCTTAGCAATAAAATGTGATACGGAAAAAGATAAAACCGACATATAATTTAGTGGAAATAATGAATAACTCTGAAGCTAGATATTAATTAACTAGACAATAGTGCAAATTGTAACATAACTAGTTACTGAGAGTACATATTGATTGAAATACAAGAAATTGGGGATTTAAATTTCATACATATATCAATTGGGTTGAATTATTTTTCTTTCTTTCGTACAAAATATTACTTCTTTGAGGATTTCAAAAAAAAGATGAGTTAACAATGATGATATGCAATCTTGGTTTTGGCATGTTTTTTGGTAGTCCATGGAAAAAATTCTTTTCACTTCGTGGCCAAAATCATTCTTTTTAAAACTGTGAGAACAACAATAAAGTAATTTCATATACTTTCATACATACATGGAAAGAATATTAGTTTAAGTAAAATCGACCAAAAATTATATTCAATGGTACTTTTTTTATTTCTTGGGCCGACAATTTGATCTTGATGACAAAGCACTAGAAATTATCCGTTCTTTCATAGTCAGGACTCGGTGGATGTGTTAAATTTACTAATTTTTTTTTTGGCAATGCACTATATAGGAGCTAATATTTTTAGCCTTTTGTTTGGTTCAAAGTAATGTTTTTGGTAGTAGAAGTACAATATATCTTATAAAAGTAAATTCTAAAATGATGTACAAAATAATAATATCACGTTGATAGTGACAATCTGGGACATTAGTTGGTTGACTAATTACCCTAATGGGATATATACACTGCTAGTATTATTTTTTAATGCAACTTTTTGACATTGCTTTTTCCAAAGAGTTTATATACACATCTCTCATCATTCCCTCATACCACTATTTATCACTGATAAACGTGGCTCACTTATTTTGAATATAAGTGGGGCTCATTTATTAGTGGTAAACGGTGGATTTGGGGATGATGAACGGGAGATATATATACTTTTTCTTTTGCAAAGTGTTCAATTAGAATTTTTGTCGTATAAAAAGAGGAGTTTACTTAGAATTAATCAGAAAGAGTGCGGGCCAGATGATGCATCGTTAGTCTCTGTACGTTAGTATTTAATCCCTATACTATTTATTTTGACACTTAAATTGCTATACTTTTTAAAACATGCACCGTTAGTTCGTATGTTAACAAAACAAACTAACACCATTAGTAAAATTTTATAAATTTCGATATTGCCGTCAAATCTTTCAAGCAAATCTTTCTTGTATCAAATTATTCATTGTTTGTTACCTTTATTATCATTATTATTTTATTACCTTTTATGTTATTCTAGATATAGTAGATGAATAAATAAAATTTGCTTCAAAAGTTCGAGTGGTAATATCGGAATATATAAAATTTAACTAACGGTGTTAGTTTGTTTGATTGACATAAGGACTAACGAGACCATAATAAAATGTGACATTTGTCAAAGACCACATGATTTGTATAAGGGCCTCTAAAAATTAATGAACATTTAGTAGTACTAAGTAAAATATAAAGAAATAAAGAAAAGTATAATCCAACATATGCATATGCTTGAGTTGTTTCCTAGATAAAAAAAAAGAAGTCTGAAAATCTACAAACATTTCTATGTAGTCATTTCATTTTAGACACAATAGTATTAGGAAAATTTTTAAACCCCTATCTTTTTTGAATATTATCAAAACCCCCCTATTTGTTATGGAAAATTCAGGCGCCCATGAAAGTTAAATTCTTCTTGTCACTTATGTTGTCCGATAGACTCCCCACACAACACAATTTATTGAAAAAAAGATGGCATTGTATTGATTCGTGCACCTAATGTAGTTCGGGAGAAATAGAATCGTTGCTCCACCTATTCATAGACTGTCCCTTCAGTCGCACAATATGGAGAATGAACCACATGGAAAATCGAATTGCTGATCAATCACCGTTAGCTTTCTGGGAAAGATGAGTAAAGCACAACAAAACTCAAGGACATCAAAGGATTGGAATTCCCGTTGGGCGGCCATATCGTGGAATCTATGGAAGCAGCGAAATCAAAGGGTCTTCAACAACACAGGAGCGACGTCAGATGTCGTCAACCAGTTAGCTATCCAAGATGCTACTTTATGGGGAAAATACGCTTAAATGTTTTGGTTTGAGGGAAAAATACGCTTATATATATATATATATAATTTTTTATAATCATTAATGGTACTGAGATATATATCTGATTCTTTTGAAAATTTAGTTACAACATATGTAAACCTTATATATTTCAACCGTATAGACGGTTGTAACTTGAACTAACACTACAACAAAATTGCACAATATTTACAGGAGTCAACAGTAGCTAAGGATCGTTGCTATTAATCTAATCAAATGCAATGTGCCGAGGCTAATAACAAATACGGTGGTTGTTGGTCTACTCAGTATTTACGGTACTGTGGCTACTGAGTAAACCGTGGCTGTTGATGTTAGTAGTCACAGACCCAATAGCCAAGGTGGGCCCCGTGGCTACTAATATACGAATTTTAAAGCATACCGAGCTGATTTTTCTTCTTCCTTTCATTCCTCTCGTTATTTCCCTCTTCTTTCTTTCGTTCTTTCCTCTCTCTATCGCACAAAAATACAAGGCGCCGACCAAAAAAAAAACTTAAAGCGCCATACTTCGGCGAAAATGGAAGGGGCCGACGAAGCCTCTCTCTCTAGTTTCCTTCCCTTCTCTCCACTCCTGTTCCTCTCGGCTCTCTAGCTCTCTCTTTCCCGAGTTCTCTCCCTAATCCTAACCCTAACCCTAACCCTAATCCTAACCCTAACCCTAAACCTAACTCTTAATCCGAGCTTTCTCCCTACCCTAACCCTAAACCCGATCCGTCCGTCCTCCTTGTTGTGCTCTCTTTACATTGTGCCACCGCCAAGCTCCACGGTTCCTTCGAGGTACATAATTACAAATTTGGGGCTAAAATCAGTGGGTATTTGTTTAAATTAAGTATTAATTCATGGTTGGTTAGGGTTATAATTAGAGTTATTTGCCGTTTATTTGTGTTATTCGGTTCAAAATTGTATTAATTCATGGTTGCTCAAAATTTTCAGTTTATTTGTGTTAATTCGGTTGATTAGTATTTATTTATGTTAGTTTGTATATTTCATATATGTATTTAATTTATTATTTATTTAATTGTGTTTGGCTAGGTTTGAAAATTTACGCTACGTTCAAATCTCGGATTTCTTGGTGAAGAACTCTCTCTCGAAGCCGAATTTCTTCTATTGGTGAGGTAATACTTATTTAATTTTTGGTTGTACTTTAGTTATTATGTAAATTTCATAAGAACTAAATTCAATCGTTGATAATTAGAACATTCAACCCTATTAATTTTAATTAATAAAAAAAGTTCTTCTAACTATTTGTATGCTTCCAAATCTTTAGAATATATAAATCAAGAATGGCGGAAGATCGGAGTTGGATGTATGATCCGATTACGAATAGAAAATGTACGCAAAGATTTTTTCAAGGTGTCATCAGATTTATCGAATTTACATTTTTGAAACCCAAGAGTATTTGAAGAAATAGGAACAATGTGAAATGTGTACGGTGCCCACGTGCCGAGTGTCAAGATGTCCAATTTCATATGGGGTGCCTAAACGGCCGCAAGCAGCGATGACATGGCCTTCTCAGACTTACATCCCACAGCTGGTATGTTCCTCTACACTTTTATATTTAAAATTTATAATAACTCATAGGATGATGCTAACAAGAGAAGCCGATTGGGATCCCATTCCTCGAACAATAGCGACATCAATCCTTCAGGCGGTCAGGACGTCACTAACCTACACGATTAGGTTAGATTTTGTTCCGTGGTTTGAGTGTTTGGGGTTTTAATTATGTGGTTGAGGTTATGCAATAATTAAGGGTTTGATTGTAATAGTTAGGTTTTAATTATATGTTGTAAGGGTTTGAGTTTAGGGTTTGAGGTTTGTGGAACTATGAAATCCAATTATAGGTTAAATATTTGGATTTGCATTTAGGATTTAGATTTAATATCCAATTGTATTTTTAATTATGTTTATTTCGACTCTAAAACTTATGTGGATGTTTTGTAATATGCGTATGGAGTTGCGAACTATTTAATGTGTGCTGATTGTATTTTTCTTCTAATTTTATTTGTGAATTTAGTATATTTAATTATAATATTAAAATGAAGGTTTTAATAAAAACAGTTTTTGCATAACAAAATTGACGCGAGAAATAGCCACGGTACTGTGGCTATTGATGGGGTCAATAGCCACGGTACAGTAGCTGTTGATATATATTTCGACCAAAAATGAGCAATAGTGATGATATTCTCTATCAACAACCATCGTTTCTCCAATGCTATTGATCAATAGGCACGGCCCATGGCGCTATTGATATAGCGTGGCTATTGATAGCAACAACAACAGAGCTTTCAGTCATGGGTCAATAGTGATGATGTATGATGGCTATTGATAACCGCTACAGTTTTGTGAGCAGCAGCCATGTTTTGGCCCGGATTTTGTTCTAGTGTAATAATTTAGATTTTGAAATATAACATTATTATCATGCATTGGCCAAATAAAGTTGTTGTCAGAAAACCCACATGCACATTCACACTCACAAACTGGAATTCCACATGCATCTAACCGAAAATCTCCATAAAAACACTCTAAAATCTTGTTAGATGTGAAATTCGAAACTCCACCTGTAGAAAAGTGTGATAAATATAATACCAGTTATTATTTTAGTGGTGGTAAAATAATTATACATAAGTACGTTTTGTCTTCTGTTCTTAACATCACAATTGCTAATCACTTATTGTGCTATCCTAATCTCATAACATAACGCATGATTTGATTAATTAAAGTCCATCTTATTTGGTTAGAAAATATAACAGTAAAATATTTGCGACTCATGTCACTAATGGTCAGTCAAATTTTGTCAGCCGCTATATATATAATATGTTTTGGGCCCAAGTTATTTCTCGGCATTATGAAATTCCCCACTTAAAAAAAAAAGAATATCCGGAGCTTTTGTTTTCATACTGTGATGTCTCTAGATTTGGACACATAAGGGCTTGTTTGAATCACAAGAAAATCTAAGGAAATTTGTAGGATAGGGAAAAAAATCGGAACTTTTAAAATGGTATGTTTGGATCCATTTTTGAAACTATAGGGAGTTTTTCAGGATAGAAATTTTGAGAAATTTTTATATAGAAACTTGGCTAGAAAAAACAATTACCAAATTGGTCAGTTTTTTCTCAGGAAAGAAAATTCACGTGTCTTTCCTCTCTCTCTCTCTCTCTCCCCCCGTCTTTTTTCACTGAGTTCTTCCCTTTTTCATCTTCTTTTCTCAACACCCATCTCTCTTCTCTGCAACCACCCTCGTGCCCTCCCTCTTCGCCTCTCCATAACATGTCGACCTTCTTTGCCCCTGAAGTTTTTTTCATTAATGGAAATGCCCTAATTTTATCTCTAAAGCAAGATAATTGGAAGGTAATTAGAAAGTTGTCATTGGCACGATCAGGAGGGAAGAACGTTGAGGCTCGTGAGGGAAAGTTAGAGACGTTAGGGAGAGATTTTGTGTGTATTGAACCCTGATTTGCTTGTTTCATTTTTTTTGTGTGAACCTTGCAGCTGAGAATTTATTTTATCAAAGATTTCATCTTGGTCTCAATTTTTCTCTTAAATATTCATCAAATTCTATCATTTACAATCAATCACTCTCAAAGTTTGAGAAAGCATAATAATTTCTGGGTAAATGAAATTTTATTTTCAGTCTCTTGTTAACTCATTTTTACTCTATTTATGTTTCAATAGATTGTGCCATAATTAATTTCTTTTAATTGTTTTGGTGTATTTTTAGACCTAAATAAATATAATTTAGATCTTACATATGAGTTCTGACTTGAGTTGGTAGATCTTGGCTCAATTGTGATTTGATTAACACTAATAAAAAAAAGTTTTCAAATTTGGGCATGTTGAAAGGAAAAGCTGAAATGTTAATAGATAATGGAGCTGCATTTGATAATATGTTTTATGAAGAGACAGAGCTATTTGTTGCTTTTTGTACAGTTTTGAAGAGATAAGTTACTTTTGCTTGTTTACCAATAGACGAAATGATTTGTGACAAAGAAAGCATATATAATTGTATAATGCATTAGAAGTTGTATGTAAGTTGTATATAAATATAGATAAGCCATTAATTTCATGATAAATAAGTTCTATATAATTTATATAATACATTAATTTTGTAAATATTATGAATATCTAAAATAGGTAAAATAAATTATAATTCACAAATATCATGTATATTATTCTGATAATACATGCAAAGATCTAACCTGATCCTTTTCTCATGAATACAAACCAACAAAGAATATTTAATTCCTATGATTTTCCTAATATACATCAAAATCAACACTATTTTTTTATCCTAAGCTTTTCTATATTTTTAGGATCGGGAATTTTGCAATCCTAATCCCTAATAATTCCGTATCATATCCTTAAAATATTTTGCACATCCAAACAAGCCCTAAGGGTCCAAAATAGTTGACTTAAAAGCTCGTTCATGTTTTTCCACGTTCTTACTAATAATTTATTTGTAGTAAACCTTACTCTAAAAGCCCAAAACGAGTGGAATTCCTAGGTCGTAAAATGTGCTCATGTATACGTGGCCAATTAGCACAAAGTATGGACGACCAAATTCAAGTCCCTATTTGGTTCGCCACCTAAGACTAATAAAGTGGAAAAATAACCCGTACGAGTTAAAAATAATATAAGCTAGCCTGCATGCGTATGCCATGAGGTAATCAACCTTATGAAATTCCAAGTTAAAAAAAAATATTTCTGTCATGGTTGTTCCAAGATGAAACAAATATGGATCTTTAATTTTAGCTGTGATCAGTTTACAGTTTTTAAGATAAAGAAAATAATAGATTTTTGAATACTACCGTACTCTACTAGTTTAAATGACTCTCTCACTAATTGTATGTTTGAGCTATATCTTCATTCTATTTCTTTTTTAAGGAATCTACTTTTTATTTCTCCACAAGTAACTTGCATTTAGAGCACATTCTCTATTTTTCAAATATACTCAGAATAAAATTTTCCTTTTTCTTAAAAAATAATTCTAACTCTCGAGAACTTCGAAAAAAGTATAGCCAAAATAAAATGACAGCGTAGATCATTTGGACCACAAAATAGTGTGATATAATATATTCTATTTATTCTATTTATTGTCTTATAGGAGACTATAACACTCTATTTACAACTATAGTTATAATTATTATAATAATTATTGCATTTCTTACGAGAAAAGGAATAAGTTGCATTTACTGCACAGCTTCAAGAAGACAAGAGAGTAACACAGGCTCATGAAACCTACGTAACAAAATGTTACTTTATTAACACAAGTTATAAATCTGACATCATATTGTATACCAGCTAGATACACCAATGATGATAACAATACCAGTCATTTATTTTCTTAAGATATCATATTTTATGTGAATGACACGTATATTATGTTGTTTTTTCAAGTCGTTACCCTTTCGTGTCCAACTGAGGTCCCCACTATTTCTCTCTCCTCATTACTCACATGCACTTTCATAAATGACTAGAGAGTATATTGTTCCACTTCGGACTAAACTTTATGAAAATAAAAAAGCATATATTTCTTAATTTTAGCAATATAATTTTTAAATTTGTAGTAACAAATATGAAATCTTTATTTTTGAAAATTGATTGCATTCTCAATGATATTTCCTATTTTATATGGTCTTACATAGATATCTTGCGACTTTACTGGCGCAAAATTGAAAAATGATCATTATAATGATGTATCATTTTCTCTTTTATAACATGGTTATATTTTTTTAGTTTTTACAAGGATTATATTCATGATATTTTTTTATTCTATCACAAATATGATATTACGTAGCATCTTTTTGCATAAATGTGGAAAAATGTCATATGCAAGTTTTCAGGATAACATGAAATTTTGTAGGCAACTAATACTTTAAGATTTTGATTGTTTGTTTATATATATATATTTTTTCATTTTATAGGACATTATATGATATTTTAGCTTAATTACTATTTTGAATATAATATGATTTTTTTGAACATGTTGTATTTAATTAGAATATATCAATTATGCATGTTTCTTTCATAACCCTTGTTCATACTAACATATGATCGATTTGTAGGATTAGTGCAATAGGCCAAATGTATTTGTGCTAGGAAATGGATTATGTGTTAAGACATTATTATTTATTCAATAAAGGTTGTTTCTTATATATTTGTGTGTATGTGTTGTGCATGTAAATTTCTTATATCAACCATGAATGTCACTTCGGGTTTACGTAATCATAATAAGTGATTCAGATAGTAGAACTGTGAACCAATGAATGACATTCTAAACCGTCCCTAGTGATATGTGTGATATTTATAAAGATAAACATACTTCAAGTATGAAGCTACATATCTACACTAGTATATTTGCAGACCGGATGATCATGTTCTGCCGATCATGGACATAGGGATGTCAAGTCTGGAATATAGGTTCGTGTTAGAAAACACGTGCTGGACTGACCACACTATGAGAATATACATGGTATATGTCATTAGTGATTCTCATATGAATAGTGTGCTTGTTCCAACGACCTAAGGTCACCATGGATTCCTACATGTGGAACTGCAAACTTTAATTTGATCCTACGTCATCCGTAATGGGATGATTATTAAGGTCATTATTAGGTATGCACTGAATCATGACGAGGAATGTGAGTGACCAAGATGGGATTTGTTCCTCTCATCAAGAGGGAGATATCTTTGGGCCCCCTGATGTACTAGGACTGAAAGAAATGCATGGCCATGCTCAAAATGGATTAACATGTGTTGTTAATATTATTTTGTATTTACTCGGTCTAATACTCGATCCGGAAAGAGACCTTGATGAAACTCAAGGATGACCTATTACCGTGCCTTGTGATCAAGACGTATATCATAGTACAAAAGGAATAAGCAAATGTCTATTAAGATAGGTTTATGATCGCTGATCATTTCATTTAACATGGGTAGTCATGACATCAGTCTAGAGGTTACTCATGACTTACGATCTTTAGAAGATCGTTGCCGGCGTTAAATGGAACCTACACGGTCACACAATGAAGTCCATTCATATTGGATGAAAATAGCTTAAAATAGTTATACATGTGATGTAAAAATGAGCGAAAAAATAAATCAAATTTCTGATAATTGATTGTGCAAATACAACACTATTCCGTTATGAATGGAACTATTCCGTTTGGAATGGAATAGATATGGTAATTACACTTCCTTAGCTGCCAAGGTTTTATACTTGGAAACCCCTCTTCCGTTCGGAACAGATTAGATCCATTCCGACCGGAATAGGCACAGATTATGATTTTTAGTTATGATAACTGAGCAATCATTCGTCTCTCTCTCTAGTATAAATAGAAGGGTAGTCCCTCTCTATTAGATATACAATTCTCAAGCCTTAGAGGCCGTTACACATAGAAATAGAGAGAGAGTATTGAGCTATTTTCGGACTCGTCTAGCCGAGTACGGTTATTCCGTACGTCTGAAGTTCGCGTGGATACGAGTAGAGGTTCTCTAATATGCGAACTTTCGAGTGATCATTCTTCATTCCTAGGAGAAGCAAGAAGATTCGTGGAGTCGAGCTTCTGGAAGGAGAAGGTTGCAAGTAAGAATAGTTCAGACCTACATCCGTTCTTCGTCTTGCGGATCAGGAAGATCCGAGGTATAAATTTTAATAGCTAATCTCGTACTTTTATTCCCTTAACGATGATCCTAGGGCAGGTTGAATCCATAGGTTGCGCTGCGCATTTAACGTACATTGCTATGAATTCCCCAACACTATCAATACCATCATACAAGAAAAAGTGATTTCTTTTACAAATCAAATATCCACCAAATTAGACGGAACCAATTTTCTTGTCTGGCGGTCCCAAATAGAACCAATTATAGGGGGTTTTAGATTGTTACATTTTCTCATTGGTTCAGTCGATCCACCACTAGAAAAAAAAGCCAGAACTACTACAATTAACCGAGATTTTTTGAAATGGTAACAACAAAATATGATGATACTTGGTTGGCTGAAATGAACCATGATTGAAAGTGTTTTAAGTCAACGCATTAGCTGTAAAACCTTTAGCGAGTTTTGGCTTAATCTCAATGATCTCTATAATGCCATAACCATGTCACACTTACTCGACCTTTACACTCAATTAACCAACACACATAAACAAGGTCAATCCTGTAGCAAATATTACGGACAAATGAAAGGAATATTTGGCGATCATCTCGCTCTAATCGGTTGTCATCTTCCAAAAGAACTTCTTCCTATCTTTATTCTCAGAGGACTTGGGTCTGAATTCAACGGATTCATTAATGCAATCACTGCACGAACACAACCCTTAACACTCACTGAAATTTATGGATATCTTCAAAGAGAAGAGAAGAGAATCGAGTTTTAGCAAGCTTCTGATTCGCAAACTTTGTGTGTGGCCAATAATCATAATCTCTCGATTGCATCAAGCTCAGTGGCGCCCCCTTCTCTCTCCTATGGAAATGGAATTCTATTTTATGCTGGACCAGGAAGTACCGTCTCGTTTTCAAATAATGAGCCCTCAACCCAAAGTATGGGCCAACACTTTTCAGTCCCTCAAAATAATTTGGCCCAACAAATTAACTCTAATTCTATTTTGGCCCCTGCTCCTGGCCCATAATCAATCTTAAAACCCCTTTGTGAGGCCCTTGCGGCACAATATTATCGTAACTTGCTCAGGCGCGGACGTGGTAGATGACGAGGAAACGGACGTGGTAGTTATAAAAGTAATCGCTCCTTTTGCGTCATGTGTCAGTATTGTGACAAACCCAATCACGACGCCAAAACTTGTCGCAAGATACCCAAATTCGCAACCCAATCTCTAGCACCTGATGTGCTTCACATCGAACAAATATTTTCATCAGCCTCTAATGGCTGGTACCTCGATTCAGGCGCTTCCAACCATATCTCTGCCGATCTCAATTCCCTCACCTCATATACCTCGTATACAGGTATTGACCAAATCTGTGTAGGTAACGGTGTCGGTCTTTCCATTAAAAATATTGGTCAGGTTTCACTTCCAACACATGACACACCACTCAAACTAACAAATGTGTTACATGCCCTCAAATTACAAAAAATCTTATTAGTATTTCACAATTTACTCTTGATAGCAATATTATATTGGAATTTAACCCTCTTTCTTGCTTAATTAAGGACCGCACGTCCAATAAAGTACTTCTTCAAGGTTTTTTAGATAATGGCTTGTATCGCCTATCTTCTCGGCCTTCTTCTTGTCCTCAAGCATTGGCTCTACTGGGAGAACGTGTCTCGGCAAATGTGTGGCACAAACGTTTTTGTTATGCATTCTTTTCTTTGATTAAAAATTTAGTTTCTAAGAATTTGTTATTATATAATAATAAAACATTGGATTTTTGTGATGCTTGTAATTTGGGTAAGTTGTGTCGACTGTCTTTTACTTTAACTAATTTTCGTTCTTACCATATTTTAAAATTAATTCATTCAGATATTTGGGGTCCCACACAAATCACTTCACAGTCTTGGCGCACGCTACTTCATCCACTTTATAGATGTCTACTCCCGCTACACCGGGATCTACTTTCTCATCCCTAAGGGCTAGGTGGCCGGCATCTTCTCACGCTTCAAGAAGAAGGTCGAAAACCAATTCTCGACCGCCATCAAGTACCTCCAAACTGATGGCGGTTCTGAGTATAAACCCATCACTCACCTTTATCCTGAAATCGTTCCTCTCCTCTCCTGCCCCCATAACGCTCAACAGAACGGTATGACTGAACAAAAGCATCAGCAAATTGTTGAGCTCTTTCTCTACAATGGCCCAGGTATCTATTCCAATGACTCGATGGGATGACATCTTCTATAGTGTGGTTTATCTCATAAACCGCATCACTAACTCATCCTCTCCAAAATTCTCCCCCTTCAAAATTATCTTTAACAAAGACCCAGACTATAGCCTTCTAAGAGTCTTGGGATGCTTATATTTTCTCTACACCAGGCCTTACAATACCCATAAACTCCAATATCGGTCTATTCATTGTGTTTTCTTAGGGTGCATTCACATCCCGACCAATAGGGTCTACATTAGTCGACATGTTGTCTTAAATGAGACATATTTTCCATTGCAATTTCAATCCAACACCTCCTCTACACAGCCCAATGACTTGCCTGTTATAACTGCGCTTTCCATTCTCCAAGATGACCCTCCACATACGATTTCCCTCACCTCACAACCTCCCGCTCGTCCTGTCACGCATCAAATGACTACTCGATGACGCGATAATTTCCTGATCATGTGACCTACACCTCCACAAAACACCCAATCCCTCCCCTCTCTCTCAACGAAATCGAACCCACATGTTTATCTAAAGCCAATTCAGACCCTCAATGGGATATAGCAATGCAAGAAGAGATTAAAGCACTTCTCCAGAACAACATATGGACTTTCGTTCCATCTTCTCCTCAACAAAATCTTGTTAGTTTTAAATGGGTCTTCAAAATCATGCGCAACTCCGATGGCACATGATATCACCAAGAAGAGGCGTCATGCATACTGAAACATTCAGTCCAGTCATCAAACCAACTACTTTTCGTGTCATTCTTACTCTTGTCCTCTCCAAGGGGTGACATGTGTGACAACTCGACGTCAACCACGTGTTACTTAATGGTGATGTTGATGAAACCGTCTTCATGCAGCAACCCGCTCAATTCATCGATCCATCTCGTCCTACTCGTGCATGTCTTCTCAAAAAAGCCCTTTATGGCCTCAATCAAGTCATTCATGCTTGGTTTAATAAATTACGTTCTAGTCTCCTTTCTCTTGGCTTCGCAAGCTCCAAAACCGATACCTTTGTCTTTATTAGCTTCTCGGGTCAGGAGCTCACCCTCATTCTAGTGTATGTCGATTACATGCTCATCACTGGAACCCATCCACACCTCACTAATAAGCTTGTCAATGATCTTCACTCTCAATTCTGTTTAAAAAATTGTGGACTTCTTCGCTTTATCCTTGGCATCGAGGCATTATCCACCTCCCAAGACATTCATCTCTTTCAGGCTCAGTACGTTGTTAATCTTCTTAAAAAAACTAAAATGGATGGCACTCAGTCCTACTCCTCTCCTATTATAACAAGTAAACAACTCTCATATTTTCTGGAGTTCCCATGACTGACCCTACCATTTATCGTAGTATGGTACGTGCCTTACAATATGTGACCATTACTCAACCTGATATCGCGTCTGTGGTCAACAAAGTCTACCAATTTATACATGCCTCGACCAACATTCATTGGACCACTGTCAAAAGAATTCTCCGTTACCTCAAGGAACCCTCACATATGATCTTTTTCGCCCATCTTCTTAGCTCACTCTCCAAGCATTTTCTAACTCTGACTGGGCCGGTTGCCTTGACGACCGCAAATCTAAAACATGCTACTGCATTTTCTTAGGGACTAATCTCGTGTCAGGGTTCTCCAAGAAATAACTGATTCTTGCTCACTCCAGCACTGAATCCGAATATCGCAGTCTGCTATGGCAACCTTTGAACTCATTTGGTTCTCCTATCTTTTTTTCGGAACATACCTATATCTCTTCCTCCTACTCTCTGGTGTGACAATATTGACGCCATATATCTCATCCTTAACCCTATCTTTCATGCGAGAACCAAACACATTGAAATCAATTTCTTCTATTTTTCGCAATCTTGTAGCGGCAAAACAACTACTTGTACGCTATCTTCATACCAAAGACCAGATAGCCGATGTACTCACCAAAGGACTTTCTTCTACACGGTTCAAATTTGTTCGTGACAAGCTAACAGTGCTCAATGCACCAGTTAGACTTGAAGGGGGGTAATAGGATAGCTATGTGCAATATAGTAGGATAGTCATATGAAATATAAATTGTAGGAACTTACAATGATAAGGATTGTATGATGGAGAACTCAAGTCCAACTTGAGTTCTCACCAGCTAGTTTTTCTACTATATATAGATGTGTAAATGCTCTTATGAAATCAGGCAATATAAGATAAATTCTCTCTTGATTTGTCTCTTTATATTCTTTACTTTAATTATTTTTCAAAGTTATTTAAAATTAAAAATTATTTTTCGAAATAGTTCGCAATCCACCATAAGAAAACAAAAACGGAATACTTTCAAAATTTTCATTCTTTTATGATTAAAATTTCTTATACCTTCACAAAACAAATTAGCAACCCATTGTTGTAAATAAATAAAAAAGAAAAACTCTGCTATTAATAAAATTTCTTGTACCATCGCCATATAAAAGTTACCAATATTGTTGTTTAAAACTTCAAGAAGTTTCAGTAGAATCTAGCGGAAACATACGTTGCATTAGTTCATATAAGGATCTTTAGATGTAAATTTTTTTTTTAAGAAAATTAGAGAGGGTTTATAAAACCCCTCATCCAATTGTTATATATATTTCATATATAAGGTATTACATTTACATGTAATCTTTCCTTCTTATCCTTTATATATCTATAAAATGAAAATCAAAAGCAAGGAAAAGAAAGGCCCAAAATAGCTCTGAACTAAGATTTGAGTTTAAATTTTCCTAACTAAGAATTTAAATTCCTTGAACCAAAACCAGACTTTGGAATACGGCCTCATTCTTGTCGGTGATTCATACAGCTGTCTAGCTCTCCCTCTGTTTGATCCCTTATTTTCACTCCACTTCACTATTTCACGCTTCTTCCTCCCTGCTTGCGCCGCCTCTAAATGTAGATAAAGAACTCCCCTCTTTAAATCTCTAAGTTGAAGATTACTCATCACTGGTATGATAAATCTCTCTAATGAATCTCCGCTCATCAAGAATTTCTTCTATCAGTACCGAATCGTGCTATTATTCCCCTCAAACAACCTTCTATATCATTCCCTCCAAATACAAAATTGAAGCATAGCTGAGAGCTGTTTGAGCATGAAATCCCCGTCATCCTGGAGAACTAGATATGCAATTGTGTCGAGTAGGCAGGTCGAAGTTTGGTCCAGGTTCAGATTCAGGGCATTCTTTAATAATTGCCAATGCCTTTGAGTGAAGCTGCACCTTGTAGTTAAATGAGCAGTTGATTCTTCCTCTTTTTCAGGGTAACATCTATTACTTAATGTTGTTAGATTGAGGCCTATAGGGGAGGTTATAAAGGCCTAAACGTGCGGAAGCGTGAATAATTGAACTTTTTAGGGTTTCAGAATTTTATGTCTTAGACCTTTTAGATGATGGTTGTATAAATTCTAACAAAGTAATTAAAATAAACAATAAGTAAGATAAATAATTAAAAGTATATGCGATACCGAACACCAGATCTGTTGACGAAGTTCGGCGAGGTGGTTGCGTTAGCCTTAACGACCCATTTACTCACTAGCGGCCCTTACCGCTTTCACGAGTTGCCTACTCTTCGGGACTTGCCTTGCGGCTACGATCTCACTAACAAACAAAATTATTTACAGGACATCGAACCACCGTCGCCTTATAACAACCTCTTGACGGCCAGTGGAACAATTAACTTACCTAATAAACTCAACAAACAAACACGAGCACCACGCTCAAAACTCCACTAATCTCACTTTAAGATTTAGAGTAATTTAACTAGTATTAAGAAAAGAGTTTTTCTGATTTTTCAATTGAAAATCAGTCAAAGAAACGGAGGAGGGCGGCCCCTTTTTAAAGGAGGGAAGAGCGTGTAAATCGGGTAAAATCGTCGTTTATATTTTACACAATTTAACAAAATAATTTATATTTTCCTATTAAATAATTTACGAGTATGAGCGGTAAATGAGTTTAGGGGTCCAACACAAGGAGGTGTGGCCTCAAGAATTAATTAATCTTAATGATTTATCTCTAGTGTAAAATCTTTTATTTCAAGATTCATTAGGTAGATTTCCAAATTCAATTCAATAATTTCAGTTTGTGTTTCAAAAATTCAGCACGTCACACTTTAGCATTTTAATTTGTAACTATACCAAATAAACTCCGAATGCAACACACAATATATCTTTGGAAACTAGAAAGAGAGATCAATGATTTAGTAATTTACTGGTATTATTATTTTACTCAAGAATTTCGAGATATTTGTAGTTTAGTTTAGAGCTTATTTCAGATTCAAAATCGGTTCAGCAGTAAATTCAGAAAATTATAGAAAATTCATCAAAGCTTGAAAAAATCCAAAATTTGTACAGAAATTCAATTCTTATGTTTTTGATTAGCTGTTAAAATTTTGTTCATTAATATTTTGTGGTTTGAGATTTATAATGAAATTTCAGATCTCGATCAGAAACTGGTTCTGACAGACCAGCGTTCACAAAAATTATAATATCTTCTAATCTATTTTAACAACTATTATTTTAAAATTTATATTTGGATTTTACACTTCAAATTACTTCAAGTGGACTATTTTTTGGATTTTCTTATTTGTTTTTATATTTTTAAAAATTCAGAAGAAAAGAACAGTAAATCTGGACAAAAAGTTTAAAAACAGAAAAGAAACTACAATTTTGGAAAATTAATATCTCACAAATTACAGATCAGAATTGGGACAAATTTGGGTTGACAATTATCCACTAAATGAGAACTAAATTTTAAAAATATTTATTTAATTTTTCAGCTCTGAATTAGACACGAAATTAAGGGAAAAAATCTGAAAAACAGAGAAAATACAGCAGCAAGGCAGAAACTAGTTTAGGGTTTGATTATTTGTTTAAAAATTGGGATTTAAAGGAAATTCATGATGTGTAACAATCATTAATCACTTAGGGTATAATTTTTCAGATTTAGATGATGGATTTGAGCGATCTAAGCTAAGATTCACTCAAGAAATTGATTCAATACTAGTTTAATTCAATACAGCCATTTTAAACAAAACTTGAATTCAATCAATCACAACTCCAAACTAATCACAACAAAATATTAAGCTAAATATTCCAGATGATTAACCAGTCAATAAACTTCGTATTTAATAGATTAATTGATGAAAAATACCAAACTAAGCAATTTTCCCCAATTTATTCGAAATTGTGTGTGTTCATGACTATTCATCCAAATTCAGAAAAATTACACAAAATTAAAGTAAGATTTGATGCCTACAAATCACAAATTCCTTTCCCTATCTAGATTTACTCACACATAATCACAAGAACAAGAATTTGACAAAATTTCATCATGATTATTACAAAATTGAGTTCTTGTGATCTAAAATTCGAATTGAGTAATTAAAAGAGAATTGGACTAAACCGAGAGTTGGAAAACCAGCCTGTAACTTCCTCGAGTCGATTTGAAGCTCCAATTGCACCTCAATTCAAGCTAGAATTGACCGATTCGAAATTTCCCCAAATCAGCCCCAAATTGCACGATTTCACTCAAAAACGAAAATTAGAGCTCAAGAAAGCTTGAAACTCAACAATGGTGATTCTAGAGGTTAGAGAAGATGAGTGGAGAGTGGTATATAAGTTAAGGAGAGTGGTAGAATGAGTTTTTTTCAATGGTGAAGCTTGATGGGTGTTTTACAGGTTGAAATGGACCTGAGAGTCCAATGGCTTGTTTTGAATGGAGAGGAGAGTAGGGGACAAACCGAGACTTGTGATTGGCTCAGGCAGATCAAGAGGTTGTACTGGGGGTATGGACGAAATTTGGTTCAAAATGATTGAGATTTGACCGAGTATTTGGTGGTTCAATTTTTGCCCTATTTTGGGCGGAATGCTTCAGATCTGAAATAACCAATTCTTATCGAGCACTTATTTGAAATCAGAAATTCTCACTCATTTATTGATCATTTTTTGTGTTCTTTATATTGTTGGAAAGAGGGAAGAGAGAAGAAGAGAATGGAGTTGGTTTCGCATGAAATAGAGGTCTGTAGACTGAGTTATGGACTTGAGAAGTTTCAGCCCGAATTGAGTTATTTCAGCAATAATAGAATTAAATTTCATTGATCACTGAGTTCAAACTCGATTATCTCACTCAATTCCTCATCATGTTTTGAGTTGAGAAAACTTTCATTCTATCATTTTTTTGACTGAAATTGTATATAGTCCGTTCACAATGGAACTATTCTATTGGAAATGGAACTTTAGGAATTTAGCAGTTTCATTTGGAACCTTTCTTGATTGCCTTCTGTTTCTGGCAGTCCATTGGCAATGGACAAGATCCGTTGTCAACAAAACTACGCAGTTTTCCTTTTCTAGGGCTGCTCCCTTCCTCCTTTAAAAAGGTGAGCCGCCTCTTTCAGCAAGATCACGAATTCTGCATCCAAAAAGCAGAAATACTCTCTTCTTAATACTATGAAATTGCTCTAAATCTTAAAGTGAGATTAGTGGAGTTTTGAGTGTGTTGCTCATTGGTTGGTTGAAGTTCATGTTGGAAAATCCATAGCAATGTACGTTACATGCGCAGCGGAACCTATGGATTTAACCCGCCCTAGGATCTACGTTAAGGGAATAAAAGTACGAGATTAACCATTAAATTTTATACCTCGGATCTTCCTGATCCGCGAGATGAAGAACGGATGTAGGTCTGAACTATTCTGACTTGCAACCGTCTCCTTCTTGAAGCTCGGCTCGTGAAACTCCTTCCTAATGCTCGGCTCGAAGGACTTCCTCTTGAAGCTCGGCTCGCGAAATTCTTTCCTCAAGCTTGGCTCGGGAAACTCCTTCTTCTCCTAGAGATGAAGATAGATCACTCGCAAGTTCTCAAGATAGAGAACCTCTACTCGTATCCACACGAACTTCACACGAATGGAATAACCAGACTTGGCTAGACAAGCCCGGAAATACATTCCGAATATCACTCAAAACTTTCTCTCTCTTTTCTGTGTAATAGACAGCCTCTAAGGCTTCTTGAGTTGTGTGTGTAAAAGAGAAACAATGCCCTTCTATTTATACTAGAGAGAGAGGCGAATGAAAACTCAATTACCATAACTAAAACCCTAATCTGCTCCTATTCCGTTGCCAACGGAACTATTCCGTTGCCAGCGGAATAGGTATTTCCATAATGAAATACTTGGCAGCTAAGGTTATTACAGTTTCCATATACATTCCTTTGGGAACGGGAACTATTCCATTGCCAACGGAATGACACTGTTTTGTTCAATCAATTTTTCAATAATTGATTATTTCGTTCACCAATTTATATATCATATGTATAACTGCTTTGAGGCATATTCATCCCGTATGAATGGAGTTCATTGTGTGACCGTGTAGGTTCCATTTTACGTTGGCAACGATCTTCTAAAGATCGTAAGTCATGAGTAAACTCTAAACTGATGTCATGACTACCCATGTTAAATGAAATGATCAGCGATCATAAACCTATCTGAATAGACATTTGCTTATTCCTTTTGTTCTACGATATACGTCTTGATCCCACGGCACGGTAATATGTCATCCTTGAGTTTGATCAAAGTCTCTTTCCTGATCGAGAATTAGACTAAGTGAATATAAAATGATATTAACAACACATGTTAATCCATTTTGAGCATGTCCATGCATTTCCTTTAGTCCTAGTTCATCAGGGGGCCTAGAAATATCTCCCTCGTGACGAGAGGAACAAATCCCATCTTGGTAACACTCAGGCCGTAGGAGTAAGAATACTATTCATATGAGAATCACCAATGACATATACCATGCATATTCTCATAGTGTGGTCAGTCCAGTACGTGTTCTCTAATACGTACCTATATTCCAGGCTTGACATCCCTGTGTCCATGATCAGCAGAACATGATCATCTAGCATGTGAATATACTAGTGTGGATATGTAGCTTCTTACCCGAAGTATGTCTATCTCTATAAACATCCTACATATCACTAGGGACAGTTTAGAATGCCATTCATTGGTTCACAATTCTACTATCGGAATCACATATTCTGATGACGTAAACCCGAAGTGTCATTCTTTGTTGATATAAGATTTACATTCACAATCCATACACACATATATCTAAGAAACAACCTTTATTGAATAAATAATAATGTCTTAATACATAATCCATTTCCTAGAACAAATACATTTGGCCTAGGGCACTAATCCTACGTTTCAAGAGATCGAGTTTGTATGTTGATTGTTTCACCGGACGTCAAGTTTGTTGTAAGGCAACAGTGGATCGTGATTTTGTACTCAAACACTATTTGGATTAGTGATTATCGGAGCCGCAAGGCAAGTCCTGGAGAGTAGGCAACTCGTGAATACGGTAAGGGCCGCTAGCGAGTAACGGGTGGTTAAGGCTAACGCAACCACCTCGCCGAACTCCGTCATCAGATCTTTTTTTTAATCTCTTTAGTTTTTATATTTACTTTAATTTCTTATTTATTCATCTTTCTTTATTAATTAGTATTCAAACAACCATCAACAAAAGTCTAAAAACAATAAAAATATAAAACCCTAGAAATACAAATATTCACGTTTCCGCATTTTATGCCTTTTAAACCCCCTATAGGGCTCAATCGAACAACATCGTCCACGTCATCATACGCCATGAATGCGACATTCGCCATGTGCGGGTCGGTGTCAGATTCTGATTCGGCGGTGTTGGATGAATCACTAGAGTAGTTCTTTGACTTCTTCTTGTCCATTGCCTTGTCATCACGTCTTTTCTTGTGTCTTTTCACACGTCTATCATCAGTTTGTTCTTCCTGTCGCTCGTCTTCTTTCTTGTTCCAAGGTAAAAGCTAAGGATGAAGCGTGTAATAGTTTTCCATCATATGTCCCATCTTGTTGCACTCGAAACAATATGCCTTCTTGTTGTTGCATTGATGGTTGTCATTAAACCGTTTCTGTGCTCGTATATCACCAAATCGTTTCACAAGAAACGCCATCTCCTCTTCATGAGCATCGATTGCCGGCATGGCTACGGTTGACGATTGAGATTTTGTTTGCTTGAGTCGGGCTTCGTAGTTCCGAAAGTAGCTTATTAGATCTTCTGGGCTGATCTCTTGCATCGCCATCATCGTCTCTAATGAAACTTGAAGCGCTTCCCATCTTTGCGGCATTCCCCTAATTAGTTTTCGTACAACTCGAGAATTTGTTAGGGTGTCTCCTAAAGCGGTGAATTCGTTTCGGATATACGACATACGAGTGTACATATCCTCGACAGATTTACATTCAATCATCTGGAAACAGTCAAATTGCTGTTCGAGTCCCATTAATTTGGTCCTCTTCATTTGACTATTTCCCTCAAATCGATTTAGGAGGGCTCCCCACATTTGATGGAAATTAATACAACCATCCGTTATGACCGATAAATTATTTACCATATTTGTGAGAATTACATTTTGTGCCATTATGTCAAGTGTGATATTTGTTTTCGTTGTATCGGTACGGTTTGTGGTACTATTGGGTACAAATTCTATGGTAAAACTATTTTCTACTACCTGACGAAGTCCTTGTAGTTCGAAGACAATCACTATGCATCTCTTCCAAACATTCTAATTTTTACCATCGAGTTTCTCCGGTTAAAAGATGTGTAGTCGGTTAGTCTGAACCGTCGCCATAGATCAAAAATACACGTTGATTCAAATTGGAATTTGAAACGGTCTGTATTCCTGCTCCGATACCAATTGTTGTTAGACTGGGGCCTATAGGGGGTTATAAAGGCCTAAACGTGTGGAAGCGTGAATAATTGAACTTTTTAGGGTTTCACAATTTTCTGTCTTAGACCTTTTAGATGATGGTTGTACAAATTCTAATTTAAAGTAATTAAAATAAACAATAAGTAAGATCAATAATTAAAAGTATATGCGATACCGAACACCAGATCTGTTGATGAAGTTCGGCGAGGTGTTTGTGTTAGCCTTAATGACCCGTTTACTCACTAGCGGCTCTTACCGCGTTCACGAGTTGCCTACTCTCCGGGACTTGCCATGCGGCTCCGATTTCACTAACAAACAAGATCATTTACAGGATCTCGAACCATCGTCGCCTTACAACAACCTCTTGACGGCCGGTGGAACAATCAACTAACAATCCGATCACAATAAACTCAACAAACAAACACGAGCACCACGCTCAAAACTCCACTAATCTCACTTTAAGATTTAGAGTAATTTAACTAGTATTAAGAAAAGAGTTTTTCTGCTTTTTCAATTGAAAATCCGTTAAAGAAATTGAGGAGGGCGGCCCCTTTTTAAAGGAGGAAAGAGCAGCCCTAAAAAATGGAAACCTACACAGTTCCGTTGCCAATGGAATACAAAAATATAAGGAAATCAATGAGAATTTCAAATCAAACGGCTCTATTCCTGTAGTTTCGTTGCCAACGGACTAGTTCCGTTGCCAACGGAACTCACGCAACAATATTTCAACCAAAATTCCAGGAAGAAGAAAATGGCAACGTGGAGGTCTGTTTCCAATGGACTGGGTCCGTTGCCAATGGACTGGGTCCGATGCCAATGGAACTAGGTCCATTGCCAATGAAACTAGCAGAAATTGAATAAATTACAGATTTTACTCTCTTTTTAGTATAAATTAAATTACTTACTCTACACAACATATTAGAAGACTAAAGAAGCTTTCTCCCACGCCTTTAAATCCTCTCTTGAAATCCTTTAAAAGCATGAAGACTTCAAGTCTTCCCAAGATTAGAGAGATGCTTCCATTCTGATGAAATCTTCATTTTTGAAAACTTGAACGTGCCTCAAACAAGATTAGTAATTACGGAATTATTTTAAACTTGAACTTGATCATACCCAACATTCTGAGCTAATAAGATATTCTCAAACAAGATTAGTAATTACAGAATTATTTTAAACATCATCAAAACGAGAATAACAATTAATTTATATCCTCTTCTCTTGAGCATGTCTTGAATTGCAATTCTATTATGTTTAGCACACCATAGATAGATATGAATTTTAAGAGGAACTGGAATTATCCAGATACTTCTCAACTTGCTAAATGGGTAAACACCTAGGAGCATTGATTCATACGCACTTCTGACTGAAATTTTTCCTGAATTTGTCCATTTCCTTATGGTTTTATCTTTATCCTGTTGTAAGGTCACTTCTCCAAGCAATCTTCTAAGAATTTGAAATTCCTGTATTGGAAGGTCAGCTCTGATTTCTCTAAAAGCCTCTTCCAAATTATCTAATTCTTTAAATTGAGACACTAACCCTCCCATTATCTCTACATGGGAGAGTAGAGATGGTAATTATTGCTTTGCAATGGACCCATTCCAATTGGTAAAGCAGAAATTGGTCCTTTCACCATTACCCACTACAAATTGTGAGATATTAAAGATGAAAGAGAGATTTTTTTCACTTCCCACCAGAAATAAGAGTCTCTCCTAGTTCTTCTGTCAAGATATTTTACCACACTCTAACCCTGACAACAGAACATCCCAAGTATTACCTTGTTAAATACCTCTAGATTTAGTACTCCCAACCCACCAGCAATCTTAGGCTTACATACTACTTCCCAGTAAACCAAATTCATACCTGATTCAGAGTTTCCTGTCCACAGAAAGTTCCTTCTGATTTGATCTATTGCAAGTATGGCCCATTGGGGCAATTTGAAAACTGAGGAATAGTATAAGGGAAGAGAAGATAGAACAAAATTAATTAAAACCAATCTCCCTCCCTTACTTAGAAGAGAGGCTTTCTACCCTTGCAATTTTTTGTGGAATTTGTCAATTAATTTCAAATATTCCTCTCTTTTTGGTGAGAGATAATGTAATGGATAAACTAAATAGGAAAATGGAAGAGAGAAATAAGGACATCCAAGTTCAGTTGCGAATTGAGAGGCATCTTTACTGTTAGGTGATATCAGAGTAAATTTTGATTTTTCAAAGTTGATTTTTAATTCGGAGGAATTAGAGAAGGTGTTTAGGATGTATTAGATTCTTCTGATTTCAATTAAATCTGGTTTGAGAAAGAATAAGGAATCATCAACATATAAAAGAATTAGATGGGTATTAGGTAGTGGTCATTCTATAAAGTTCTGAGATCCAATATATTCTATAATCCTTGCGAGAGTATCAATAGCAATTATGAAGAGATGGGGGGATAAGGGATCACCCTGTCTCACACCCCTTTTCAGGTGAATGGTTTTGCCAGGGTTTCCATTGAGAAGAGTTTTTGCTGATTCCTTTAATATATAATATTCAACCCACTTTAATTATAACTCGCCAAACCCTCTCGCTTTCAGTACATTAATTACGAACGTCCAAGAGATGGTGTCAAATTCTTTGTGAAGGTTGGCTTTAAATAATAGCAGAGGCTTATTTCTGTTGTGTGCCATGTATAATGCTTCTCTAGCATATACATAGGATTCTGAAATTTCTCTATTCTCTAAAAAATCCAATTGATTTGGTAGAATAATTTCATTAATTATAAGTTTTAATCGGTTAGCCAACATCTTTGAAATCATTTTTTGGACGCTACAGGTTAATGAGATGGGTCTAAATTCATTGACTTGTTTGGCATCAGAAACTTTGGGGATGAGAGTAATATGAGATAGAGAAAATTCACCTAAACCCTGAGTGACATCATTCTAGAAAATTATGTCAAAAATTTCCTCCCTTAGTAGTGACCAATAGTGTTTAAAGAACTCTCCATTATACCCGTCAGGCCCGGGCGATTTATTCCTCTTCTAATACTTTACAACTATATCCAATTCCTCAATTTTGAAGGGTTCATTTAAATATTCAAATTTATTTGAATCTAGGTTGTAAATGTGTGATAGGTCAAAATTAGGGACATTTGCAGAATTACATGGATCAGTCCCAATTATGCCTTTATAAAAATTGAAGAGCACACTTGATTTCTTCTTGTGATCAGTTATCTCTCTATTCTCCACTGGATCAATCAAGATAGGTATCATTAATTTTGATTTTTTGATAGATGCAGATCTATGAAAAGAAGTTGTACTTTTGTCACCCTCTTTTAGCCGTTTTGTCTTTGCTCTTTGTAACCAATATTTTTCTTCATTCTCAGCAAGATCACTTAATATTTTCTTACAAAAATCCTTTAACCATTTTTCTAAGTTTGTCAATTTGACTTCATCGTTTTTTTATCCAACCTTTTTGCAATTTTCTTTGTGTTTTACTTTTTCAAAGTCTCTGTTTTTCTTCCATTGTGTTAGCTTTTTGCTTAAGCTCTTTAATTTGTCTGCAAACGCTTTTAAAGAATTTGACCTACTTGAGGTTAAATAGTTTTTTATAATGGTATCCCATGTTATTATTTTGATTTTTGTAAAATTCATTTATTAATTAATAATTTCTTCATCTTTTTTCTTGTAGTTATAATCTAAGCTGCCAAGGCCTTTAAGGCCTCATCTTGTTCTATGGTCAATTTGACACCAATTGAAGTCAGCACTTGATAAACATGATCAACTGAATAAGGGGTTTTTTCAGGCAGTTCTAGTAATTCATTGTCGGTTGAATTCTTTTTAGTCTTTTGTTTCTTCTTGGTACAATCCTTTGGTAATTCATTGTATTGGACAAATTGGGCTCTTTGAATTGGAGACACATATCAGTTGGGTTGAAGGTCATGAAGTCTGGGGCTTCTTCTTAGGATTTGGATTTGACCCTTTTTTTAGGGTTTTCATTAATCTGGTCGGTGTTATTACTGATTTGGAACGATGAAGAGCCCTGGTTTCCTGGCTCATCATTTCCTTCTCTTTCAAATTCGTAGTTGCCTGATTGTTGAGATTCCAAAAGAAGTTTACTATTTGATGAAAGTGATACTGGCTGTATAGGCTGAACTGTGCCGAATGCATTGTACTCCACCAAGGCTAATTATTGCGAGTCATGGAAATTGGAAGATAGGATTGGTGGCATCTGTGTGGTTTTGACATGTTTAGTATCTTTGTACTCCACAATGGCTAGTTGGGTATGATCATTATAGGAGTTGTTTTGATCTGGTGGTAGGGTTTGAATGGGAATAGAAGTGGATATTGTGATTGACTCCTTTGACATGATGAGTTAGTGTTTGAGCGTGATGGCTGTCTCTTGAGGGGTGAGAACCTATGCTAATCACCTTCTTTTGAGTCACTTTTGGGGCTACCTTTATTCTCCACATTTGATTTACTCTTAAGTTGGGCCTGCCTTTGAGTGTTGTTGTACCTTCCAAGTGATATTGAGTCTGAATGAAGATGAGAGATTTGGATAGGTATTTTCCATCAGTGAAATGTATCTGATATGGAATGAGAGACATATTTGAAGTTACAATGGTGAGAGATATTTCTTTGAACACAACCCCTCCATTTACATAATTTAATTTTTATAACACTCCAAAACTGGATACAATGCTTCTGAGATTTTCATTAGAGGTTAAGATAGCAGGTACTCTTTTAATTATTACTAGGATAATGATCGTGCATTCTGCGATGCGAATATTTAAATTTGTTATTCATTTGAATTTATGTATAAATTATAATTATGAAATATTTAAATAAAAGTTTGAAATAAATTTCGAGTACATAAATAATATATAATAATGATGTTATGTAAGTTTGTTATGTTTAAAATCATATTGAATTACATCATAAGATATTCTATCAATTTATTATTTATTCAAAATATTTTCTATATCACATCTAATTTTATAAGGATGTATAATTCTATACAAATAAATTTACATATAAGAAATAAAATAACATAAATAATAAATTCATAAAAAAAATAATCCAAAAAATAATTTGGATTATTAATTTACAATTTTATTTTATGTTTGCATCGATTTCTAAGATTATAATATCATCTTTTTCATCTCTTTAGTTTTCTTGTGCCGTTATCTATTATCATATTATATTAGAAAAATAATCAAGTATTAATTAGACGATGAAGGCGATCAAAAAAACTAAAAGCATACGATAATTTATTTCATAGAATTTAGATGAAAGCTCATAAGACTTAATTATAGGTGATTAACTTGAAAAAATATAAAAATAATAATTATATTTAACATGATTTGTAAAAAGAAAATATGATATTATAATGAAAAAAGTATGTTTACTATACATAAGAAAGTATAATAGACTCCTTTTATGAAAAAAAATTGTCGCTACTATTTTTCTTATTTATATTTTGTTAGTTGTTAAAATGATACGTAATATCCGTAATACATTAATTAGTATAATATACTTTTTAATATTCCGGAACATTATTTGATATGATAGTTCTCACGTAATTGGATATTCCGAAACATTAATCTAACCCGACCATGTGATATTGTGATAATAATTTAAATGAAAAGCCAAAATTTGAAATTTTTTTGATCCAACGGCCGAGATGAAATTAACAATAGATCTCTTGGCAATGCTCAAAAAGAGATGAAAACTAAGGGATAAGGTATAAATTAATAAGCAATAATTTTTGTACATGCTCTTTTATAATGTCTTTATTCACATATTTTAGCAAGAAAATAAATAATTATAACGATAACAATATGAAACTCAAAATAAAGAGAAAATTTCAATAAATATATATTAGATGATTTTAACATGAGAAATAAAATATTTCAAGAAGAATTATAATTTTTTAAAGAAGAAGAGAAAAAATATTTATATTTTAATGGGTGAACTCTTCATTAACTATTGTTATTAATAATTGAATATAAATTTGAACTATGATTCGTTAAACCATCTGATTAAGATCTGACGGTCCGAAATAAATTTACAACGGTTCTCACTAAATCTGAGATGGAACACAAAACACCAATTCAACTAATCATATGATTATATTTTAATTGTAGGATTAGTGCCGTATGCCAATTGTATTTGTACTAGGAAATTGATTATGTATTAAGACATTATTATTTATTCAATAAAAGTTGTTTCTTATATATCTGTGTGTATGGGTTGTGAATGTAAATCTTATATCAACCAAGAATGACACTTCGGGTTCACGTCATCAGAATAAGTGATTCAGATAATAGAACTGTGAACCAACGAATGACATTCTAAACCGTTCCTAGTGATATGTGTGATGTTTATAGAGATAGACATACTTCAGGTAAGAAGCTACATATCCACACTAGAATATTCGCAGGCTGGATGATCATGTTCTGCTGATCATGGACATAGAGATGTCAAGCCTGGAATATAGGTATGTGTTAGAGAGCATGTACTGGATTGATCACACTATGAGAATATGCACGGTACATGTCATTAGTGGTTCACATATGAATAGTGTGCTAGTTCGTATGACCTGATGTCACCATAGATTCCTGTATGTGAAACTGCATACTTTAATATGATCCTACGTCATCCGTAATGGGATGATCATTAGAGTCATCATTAGGTATGCACTGAATCGTGACGGAAAATGTGAGTTACCAATATGGGATTTGTTCCTCTCGTTAAGAGAGAGATCTCTAGGCCTCCTGCTGAACCAGGACTGAAGGAAATGCATGGCCATGCTCAAAATGAATTAACATATGTTGTTAATATAATTTTGTATTTCCTCAGTCTAATTCTCCATCAGAAAAGTGGCTTTGATCAAATTCAAGGGTGACATACTACCGTTGCTTGTGATCAAGAAGTATATCGTAGAACAAAAGGAATAAGCAAATGTCTATTCAGATAGGTTTATGATCGCTGATCATTTCATTTAACATGGGTAGTCATGACACCAGTCTAGAGGTTACTCATGACTTACGATCTTTAGAAGATCATTGCCAGCATTAAGTGGAACCTACATGGTCACGTAATGAACTCCATTCGTACGGGATGAATATGCCTCAAAAACAGTTATACATATGATGTATCAATTGGTGAACGAAATAATCAATTATTGGATAATTGATTGAACACAACAGTACCATTCTGTTGGCAACGGAATAGTTTCGTTCCCAACGGAATATATATGGAAATTGTAATAATCTTAGCTGCCAAGTATTTCGTTATGGAAATACCTATTCCGTTGGGAAGGAAATTGTTCCGTTGGCAACGGAATAGGCACAGATTAGGGTTTTTTGATTATGGTAACTGAGCAATCGTTCACCTCTCTTTCTAATATAAATAGAAGGGCATAGTCTCTCTATTAATGATACATCTCAGAAATTTTATAGGTCATCTATTACGCAGAAAAGAGAGAGAAAGTTTTGAGAGATATTCGGAAAGTATTTCCGGACTTGTCTAGCTAAGTCCGGTTATTCGGTTCGCGTGAAGTTCACATGGATACGAGTAGAGGTTCTCTATCTTGAGAACTTGCGAGCGATCTATCTTCATCCCTAGGAGAAGAAGGAGTCACTCGAGCCGAGTTTTAGGAAATTCAAGAAAGAGTTATTCGAGCCGAGCATCAGGAAGGAGTTTCGCGAGCCGAGCTTCAGGAAGGAGACGGTTGCGAGTCAGAATAGTTCAGACCTACATCCGTTCTTCATCTCGCGGATCAGGAAGATCCGAGGTATAAATTTTACTGGTTAATATCGTACTTTTATTCCCTTAACGTAGATCCTAGGGCGGGTTAAATCCATAGGTTCCGCTGCGCATGTAACGTACATGGCTATGGATTTACCAACATTAATAACCACACGCTTGTTGTCATAAAATATCAAAAAATTTGAGAAAATAAAAGGATAAGAATTAATAAAAAAAATTGATCGAACGGTCGAAATAAAAATGATGATGTGGCATTTTGAGGAGGCTTAAAAGTAGGTGAAAAATAAGGAGTTGGGGTTAATTTTTGTAGTTATAAGGTTTTTGTTGTTGGTCCTGAAAGAGCTCTCACTGTGGAGTATTCCTTCTAAAATGTGGAATTGAATTAGGTATAATCTCCTCTGAATCTTTGCATTTTCAGGTTTGTGAATAGAAGGAGGATCGGGGTTGATTCTTTTAATGGGATTGGAGACTTGATCTTCTTTCTGAGAGGAGAGCAGTTTTGTCCTACAAAATTTAGCAATATGTCCCAATTTATCACACCTGTAGAACCTTATGGGGTCTCTATATTCCTCTCTTCTATGAACAGAAGCAAGGCATCTGAAGCATTTAATTGGAACTTTTTCCGACTTCTTTTTGTATCTAACTTCAATCCAATCTTGTTCTTTGTTGTTGTGGTGAACTGTTGTTGTATTGTTATTCGTGTCAGCTAAGATTTGGGCAAAGGATTGTGTTGTATCTAATGAAGTTTTTATCTGTGTGATCTTTTCTGTGATTCCTTTGTTCAGTCTTTTTTGGATTTCTTCTTGTGCACTTTCTAAATCAAGAACTTCTTTGATAGCTTGAATCATTGCTTTTCTTTGTACTATTCCTGTTATTCTCTTTTTTGCTTCTCTAATTACTTTGTCAAACAGTTCTTCTAAATCTGTCATTTTCTTACTCTTGAAAGGATCTTTAGAAGCACTATTTTCTCGCTGAGTTGAATTGAGAATGGGAAAGCTAACGTTTTGAATATCAAGAAAGGGTCCGATCTTGAAATTCCGATCCATAGTGGAAAGAAGTCACGAAAGAGATAAAACTCAATGACCTGAGTAGACTACAGACCGTAGTCTTTATCCTCCTTGCGAGTCTCTTCCCTTAATGCCATAATACTAACACACTATATCATGCCTAAGGAAAAAGAGGGGCTTGACATCCGCAACCTTGAAAAATAAAACTCCGTACTCCTCACGAAATAGTTATGGTTGTTAAGACATGATTTCACTCCTTTAGAATGTAAAATTAATTTCATATCAACTTCTTTTTTCAAGATTTTATTTTCTCCATGCATTTCTTACGTCATAACTTCTCCACAACAAACGTGTTAATCTTGGTTTCTTTCTCTACAAATAACACAGCTAGTATAAACAATACATAATTGCATGGCATAAATTTTTACATGCTTCCACGTATCGTGAGTACCATAGTACTCGTGCCACAAGTAGATTGAATTTGATATGAAACAAGTTCTTTTTTTCCCCTCTTTTTACAACAGATTAAAAAAAAGGACGAGGCATTAATTTCTTGTCTCGTGCATTTACATCTGCCTATGTTATTTTAAAAAATAACATAATCTATCTACACTACAACAATAACTATATTCAACAACATTCTAAAATGATCCCAAATGTGTATTTTAATCCTGGGATTTCTTTTCTCAACATTTGATTCATATGCTCTTTAGGTGGCTCTCGCTAAAAGTTACTGGGGCGTTTATTTAAATCCCATGCAATGAGATGTACGACAACATATAAAAATGCCACCATTAACATTTGCAATCCACAACATTACGAAATGCCACGTATAGTAAGAAACAACACACTTAATAGAGCATTGGCAAATCCCTTAGTATGCTAAAACGGCATATTCAAAATACATATTATAGCTAGTGTAACATTTGCAATACTGACATTTAAAGATGACACAAAAACAGATGATTTTATATATTTTTTTTCTTATACAATATGGTACCAAAATAAAAATATCATATGAAAATAAAACGAATCAAATTTTAATAATAAATCCAAAGTCTTATTATTATGTTCTATACACAAATTTCAATAGTAAAATCTAGAAATAGCAACATGACTAATCTCAAAAAGCAAATAATAAGTCCTATTATTAAACTCAAACCCCAAAACTAGCATAATATCATACCATTTGATCAATCTCTAAATCTTCTTTCAACGTCGTTATCATTGTCTAAGTCCCCAAACACACCCTACACCCTCTCTTAATTAAAAATGCAATCTCTTAGATTAGCCTACAAATTTCAAAAGAGAATTGGAAGTTAAATAATAATTTTAAAAATGTGATCTCTAAATATTATGAAAATTTATATCATATATAACCCCCTAGAAAAAATATATAATCATTATAATTGAAGAATTTAAATAAAAATAACTAAGATTTAGCTAAGATATATCAATCATACTTAACAAGTGTTAAATAAACAATTGTAGCGAACAAACCTGGTCCACGATTAAGAGAAAAAATTATTAAGTTCAATAAAAATTAAAAAAAATTGAACTACCTCTTTTTCAACTGGAAGTTGAATGTCGTACAAGAAATATATTTTCCTAAACCTAAAAATAGTCAAATCAAATATATATATATATATCATACACACACACATATATATATATATATATATATATATATATATGTGTGTGTGTGTGATATATATATATATATATATATATATATGTGTGTGTGTGTGTGTGTGTGATATATATATATATATATATATATATATATATATATATATATATATATATATATATATATATATATATATATCACACACACACACATATATATATATATATATATATATATATATATATATATATATATATCACACACACACACACACACACACACACACACATATATATATATATATATATATATGTGTGTGTGTGTGTGTGTGATATATATATATATATATATATATATATATATATATATATATATATATATATATATATATATATATATATATATATATATATATATATATATATATATATATGTGTGTGTGTGATATATATATATATATATATATATATATATATATATATGTGTGTGTGTGTGTGTGTGTGTGTGTGTGTGTGTATAGATTGAAATATTGGATTGTATTATCTTTCTTGAAGTGAGATCCACAATGAAAAAAAATCAAAAGGAAAATGAAATTAATATAAAGTATATTTAATGTTAATATTTTATTTTAAAAATATATATGTTATTTATCATCCAAAAAGGTAAAACAGGTACCAACACTGATGGTGCCCTCAATTCTATCTTCAAATCATGCACTGCATACTACAAATATAAAAATTATAATATAAATGAACTAAAAAAATATCTATCATACAAGGAAAATAAAATTTGTATCAAGAATAAATATAGAATATAATAAGAGAAACATTTAGTTGGAACATATTTATTCGACATCACTCATCATCCCTAAACTCAGCCAATTTTTCTGCCATCAAACCAGTTCATACCAGCCCCTTATAGCATCCATAAATCTCCCAAAGGCCGCTCTTTAAAACGACTTCAATCAGTCCCTAAGCTTAGTACAATTCATCCACCATAAACCCTTCAAATATGCACAAAACATCCACCAATTTCAGCTGATTCATTCACCTAATACCCTCATATTTACACAAAATTCCCCTTCAATTGAATCACAAATCCAGCTCCAAATGTTACCTCTAAAACCCCTTCAACCCACTTCAGATTCAGACCCAAAATCCATAAAAAACAGCCTCAAAAAAATTTATGCAAAAATAGCCTGGGAACTCGTCTGAATTCTTGTCAATACATGGATATTTAAAAGAAAATTTAATTGAAATTGGTTCAAAGTGATCAACTTGCCTAACCTTTATTCAACCTACAATTGAAATTTGATTTTAAAAAATAAAAGAAAAATCAAGGTAAATTAAGAGATTAACATATTAATTACCAGATGGAAAATCCTTACTATCTTCCTTCTTCTCCTTAACATCCTTGGATGATAGGTGCATCTGAGCTTAGAGCAGTAGGACTGACTTCAGTAGCATGAGTAGTTGCGTTAATGCTGAATCTTCCTCTGACTGAACACCAATTCTCAGTCAAATGTGTCAAATTGGAAGCTGAAAGGGAGAATAAAGAAAAGGGAGGTCATAAACAAACAAAAAAACTTTGACTTTAGCGAAGTACCATCCAACTCAAAAAATACTATACTCATCACAAATCGGTGAGGGTTGAACGGAAATAACCCTCTTCCAATAGAAATCGTTTATGGCTGAGCTAGAAGAGGCGGAATCCGATGAAAATGAAATAGAGGCGGAGGTGGAGAAGGTAGAAGGGAAGAAGAACAGGCGGATAATCAAGGCGCAAGTACAGATCTAGGCTCCATTAGAGACGATCTGGTAAGTCTTCACCAATCGTTCAGAGGAGATCCAAGCTTTCACGGTTTTCACATCAGGGGAGGATTCAGATTGGGAGATTGCCAATCCTTTGTTTCAGCTCGCATGCCAGGGTCGTGCTGTTGTGAGCCGCTCCAAGAGAAAAGAGGAGAGCCTTGACTCCAGTCCTTTTGCAATTGGTCTCTAGGTAGCCACGTTGAGCAAGAAATAAGAAAGAAACGAGGGTTTCATCAGAATTTGGGGGAAATAAAATCATAGGTCTCCTTGAACAATTTAGAGATTGAGAGAAAGAGAGATGAGAGAAAGATGTCAAACAGATCTATGTCTGCTGTTTGCATTTGGGGGAGAGAGTGAAGGTTTCGTTTATGTTTAAGGAAAAGACGAGGGAATTGAAATTTTAGTGGCGCTGAAACAAAAAACAGGGGATTGCTACTGAGGTAAAATAAAGAGTAAAGGGGAGGGAAAATGAAAAATAGGGTGGTAAATGAAAATTGAGAGGAATTCGAAAAAAAAAGTCTTCAAATAATTCGTCAACAATTCGTGGCATTTTCAAGTTCATTCATATCATAATATTCAACATTTATAAATCCTAGTCTAATCTCGTTTAGTAGGATTAAGACTGAATAGCCAGTGTACAATACAAGTACCAAGAGTTGATACCTAATACTAGTTTTTCTAATAATATACCGGGATTTAGCACTTAATGCCATATTTTTAAGAGCCGATAGTGGGATATAGTTCAATGCCGGAAAATAAATGTCGCTGTATATTGCTATTGTTGTAGTGCTAGCTATACAGCCGCCTAGGTTATTTTAACTAATAACGTCTCGAGCATCTTAGTTAAAATATTAGACGCTAGACTGCAAATTTCAGGAACATTAAGTACAGTGGGGTATTTTATTTTCAAAAAAAAAAAAAAAGTTGTCGTGCATGGAAGTCAAAAGTTGATGGAAGAAATTGAAACTTCTTTGGGCCGGGCTGAGTTTATTGGTCAACGTGTAATCATGGACTGGTCTATGGAAAATAATTAGTAGCATAAACGCCAAAATGTTTAGAGGTTGTAGTTATACTAACAAAAATGAAATATACCGAATATACAATGTTATCTTTGAGGTCCTCTCTCTCTTATAAAGAAAAACAAATTGAAACAATGCTATGCTAGGATGGATTGATTCTTCGTATTGGCTATGCACGTTTTATTTTTGATTGTTTGCTACGATAATATATATAGTGAAATCCTTGGACAAGAGAGAAGTATGCATTGAGAGTTTGCAATCAAAAAGAGTGTATTTTGAGTTTGATGATGATGCGTGGGCTTAAAATTAAAATGGTAATATTCAATAAATATTTCATCAAAAGATAATATTAAATAAATAAATAAACACATAAATGATCAGGAGCACCTAACATAAAACCAAACGACTTTGTTCATATTAATAAAACTACCAACTGCTATTACCTGTCAGCGTATCTGTGTTTTATATATGCCAATTTGTTCATATTAATAAAACGGAAGCTCATCCGAGATTAAAAACATTATTTGTAAGGGGGGCCAACAATTTGTATCGCATGTAACCCGTTGACATGGGTTTTTACAAGATATTTAATCATTCCTCTATTGATCCCATGATTCTTTCATATAATCATTCCTTGTTAATTAAAGAAACAAGAGTTTATAAGGAAAAATAATTTGTCACAATGTCCTCATCTCAGATAGGAACTGAAAAATACAATTAATAAAAATTGTGGTATTTTGGCAAAACTTCGGCTAGTATGAGTGGCAATGCACAACTCCTCTCTTTCAAGAGGTTATAAGTTTAAAACTCGATGAAACCAATTTATCTGAAAATATGTAAGAGAAACGTAAGATCATTTCACTCAAAAAAAATTGAGATCTTGTTTTAATTGTTAGTTTTACTTGATCCGATTGATTATTATTTTTTCAAGGCTAGACTCAAATGTTGAGTCATGATAAAAACGTGGGGTCTCAAGTTAATAAATGCGAGAGGACTAAGAACAGGACGAGGGTGGTTCAAACAGTGGGCTAATAAAATCATAAAACTGTGTAGGTCAGATCCAAAAGCCTACAATGCATACCGCGCTAATATTACTATTTTTAATATACTTTTTCTATTTCTGTACATGAATGAAATTGCACTTAATAAAGAAACGTAAGGTATCATCGGGCTATATACTTCATGTATCTTAATTTTTTTCTTCAATGCGTATGTATAGCATGATTTATTATTTAAAAAGTACTATCGCGTAAAAAATATGTATATTTAAAATTAGGAACCTTCAATATAACTACAAGTTAACATATAAAATTTCAACAGAAAAATAATTTTTGTTTCATTGAGAAAATTTGGAGAGGGCTTTAAGATCCCTCATCCAAATGCCAATCAAAATTTTCCATTTTATTTATGTTTTTGTACAAAATCTAACAAAATAAAGGTAGGAAAAGAAAAAAGTCTGAAAAACCTAGCTCTTTCTCAACCCAAAAAAACTCAAAACAAATCGAAGTCTACAAATTTATGATTCCCCCATTCTATGCCAAACAGACGACACCCTCGATGCACACGAGCGGCCCTCATCTTCTCTCTCCATTACAAGACTCTCAAGTTCTGTTTCATGCTTCTCTCTATGTAACATGAACACCTTTATACGCCAACATATGAACTCCATTAAATCCTCCACAATTTTTCCCATCAACTGATACTCACTTTTCCGTAAGTCCGAGAATTATCTCCTGCACCTTTCTCTCCAAGCCACAAATAAGCAAAATGCAGAGATTTGTTTGAAATTCTTCATCCCTCCTGCTCCAAGTGAAATAATGATTGTGGAAGGTCAAGATTCAAGATTCATAGAACTTTTCAGCAAAAACAAAAGCTCTCTGATATAATCACACTCAAAGGCCAGATGATGACAGGAGGCTTTGCATCATAAATAACACCGACTAGAAAAATAGTAACATGTCTTCTCCATGTTATCTAATGTAAGCTCATTTATTTGCTGAAAAATCCACAATGATCCAGACCTATACCAATTGCGAAGCATTCATATACCTCTACACGAATAAGGCCAATTATTTTCATCTTCTTCTTTATTTGCACATCATGAGATACTGCATATAGAATTAATCGTGAAACCTTTTCACAATTTCTAAGATAATTGACGAACTATTGAATCAAATACTTGTCACTTTGATTTGATCGAAGTGCTCTTATTATTTTTTGAAGGCAATATCGAATTTCAATCTTAAATGCTTTGAACATTTCAAATACTTTATGTTTCATTAAGTAAACCTTTTACTTAAAACACTTTTAATATGAAATTCTGATATTCCTTATTTCTAGCTGGCTTGCTTTTGTCTCTCATGCATCGCATCTACATGCATGAGACTCAACAAACTAACCCATGAACTTCGTGATGGGCCCATTCTTGTCATCATGTTCGATAAAAATAAAATTCGCACGTCTCAATTGATCCTAGATCCGTTGAGTCAAACTTTCCACATAGGGTAGAGTTTTAGAAATGCGATTCTTATTTTGTGACTTAGATGACATTGCTAGATGTATGAAATCAATGGACTTATTATTTAGTATATAAAGGATATTCTCTAAGTGAACATTTCAAATAGACAAATCTAGGAAAATTTTATTATTCCAAATAATAAATTTTACAACCATTTTAATGCTAATATCAAAATAACATTTATTTCATTACAAGTCCACAATGGCTAAGTCAACAAAATTCTAGAGCTAATGTAGCAACTGTTGCTTCATTCTCCACTTGTTGGTTGACTTCTCCTCTAGCTAATCTTCAACTTCTGAGTAATATCCTGCACATTGAAAATGTGAGAATTACAGTGGATATCCAATATCCAAGTAGAGATTTAGGAAGAGGAATACTTGAAATGGCCATTGATTCTTCTTCTTGACATATCTTACATCCTGCTCTCCAGTGATCACGCATAGAACATGCAACCACTTCTTCTAAATTCTGAGGTTTAAGCTACTCCTTGCCTTTACTCTTGATCCAGTTCTCCCATGCGGCTTGTCTATTCAACTCCCTTTCCTTTTCAATCCTGAGGGCATCAATGACAAATTTTGCCTCTATGTCCTTCTCTGCCTGTTTAAGCATCTTATGCAATAAAGTGATTGTCATCTCCATCCGACGCTTATGATATTCAGTAATGAACAAATTAAAGCTCGGAGGAAGTGATCCAAGAATCATGTCAACCGCGAATTTCCTTGGAATAGGCGAACCAAGTCTCTCGAAGTAATCAATGTGACCTCTAATCTTGAACACATGAGTATCCACAGAGGAGCCATGAGCCATCTTTCTCTTCATTAATAACTTGGTGACCTTGTCGTGCTGAATATTAGTCTGCTTTCGGAACATTTTCTTAAGCGCCTTGATCATATCATAGGCATCCATGAAACCTATATGCTTTCGAAGCTTAGGATTCATTCCTACTAATATCATCCAGGCTACTTCATCAGTATCTTGAACGACTCTAGAAGCGGTCGAATGTGGTGGATTTGGAATGGGTGTCTCAAGGACATACAACTTTCTTTCACTCTTGAGAATAATTCCCAGAGTCCTAAACCATTCAAGGAAGTTTGTGCCATCGAGCATATCCTTCTCAAGGATAGATCGCAAGATCATAAATTTCGAACTCATTCTACAAGTTTAATATGCAATGTAAAGTTTATTATTTAAAATTAGAATTATTCTAATTTTGTTTCATATATTATACTCCCACTATTTTTCTTCAAATCAAACACCTTCAGTAGTATTGATTCGAAAACTTCAATTAAATGAGGTTTCATAGTGGGTCAAGATTCGTATTTCATTGAGCACTAAGTGCGCTTTGGCGCAACTCTTATTGCTCAACTATTTAGGTAGAAATATTTCCAATTGTATCATATAGAACTCTTGCCTTTTATGGAATGAGCATCATATGCCTAGTGTATTATCCCATCTTGTGCCCTGAGCCGAAGTCTGACTTGCTTGCTCAGTTAAGTTCAACCATGTCTGATTATCAGCGAAATGGAATAAAGCACACTCAGCTTTGGCATGACCCATGCTGGACGCCATTTCCCACGTACCTTCCTTTACAAAGACAATCCCCCATATGCTCAGCTTTGGCACGACCCACGTGGAAGACTGTCTAAGTACCGAGGGCTTCAGTGATATGGGGGGCACTTCCTTACTTAACATTCTGAAGGATTTTATTTTTAGATTTATAAATAGAAACATCACAGAAACAAGTCAAATATGGTATTAGCCTATTACTCACGAACGATCATGAGGCTCTCTCTCTTTCTCTCTGTATTACGGCAGCCTGGAGGCTCTGTAATATGTGTCTATTAGAGGGGGACTGCCCCTCTAATACTAGAGAGGAAGGCAAAGGATTGCTTAGTTACCATAACTAAAATCCTAATTACAGTGCTTATCCATTCCCAACGGACCTATTCCGTTGCCAACGGAATAGGGCTTCCTAATCTGAAAACTTGGTTGTCGAGAAATTGGCCGAGTTCTGTTGCCAAAGGAACTGTTCCATTGGCAATGGAACTTCCGTTGGCAACGAAACTGTTCTATTGCCAACAGAACTACGCTGATTTTTGCACAATCACTCATATCAATCATCCAATGATAGATTATTTCCTTCACCTATTTATACATCATATGTATAACTATTTAAGAGCATTTCCTTCCCGACTAGACATTGTTCTATGTGTGACCGTGTAGGTTCCATTTAACGCTGGCAACGATCTTCCAATGATCGTAAGTCATGAGTAACCTCTAGATTGGTGTCATGACTACCCATGTTAAATGAAATGATCAGCGATCATAAACCTATCTGAATAGACATTTGATTATTCCTTTTATTCTACGATATACGTCTTGATCACAGGGCACGGTAATATGTCATCCTCAAGTTTGACCAAAGTCTCTTTCCTGATCGAGAATTAGACTGAATAAATACAAAATGATATTAACAACACATGTTAATCCATTTTGAGCATGGCCATGCATTTCCTTCAGTCCTAGTTCATCAGGGGGCCCATAGATATCTCTCACTTAACGAGTGGAACAACTTTTATTGAAGAAATAATAATGTCTTAATACATAATCCATTTCCTAGTACAAATACATTTTGCCTAGAGCACTAATCCTATAGTCTCCCACTTGCACTAGGCCAACTCTAAGCATCTTATGCCCATAGACCTCACATGACTCTCATGCTTCTCTTGCAGGAGTGGTTTAGTTAATGGATCGGCGACATTGTCGTTTGATGGCACTCTATACATTTTGACATCACCCTTTTGTATGATCTCTCTGATTAGATGGAAGCGTCGCAGTATGTGCTTGGACTTTTGGTGAGATCTTGGTTCCTTCGCTTGTGTGATCGCTCCATTTTTATCACAATATAGATCCACTGGTTCCGAGATGCTCGGAACAACTCTTAGCTCCTCCAAAAAGTTCTTTATCCGAACAGCTTCTTTAGCCGCTTCTGCAGCGGCCATATACTCTGCTTCCGTTGAAGAATTGGCTACAGTATATTGCATGGAACTCTTCCATGTCGCGGCACCACCATTTAGGCAAAATAAATAACCTGATTGCGTTCTAAAGTCGTCTGTGTCTGTCTGGAAGCTTGCGTCGGTGAAACCCTTTACAACGAGCTCGTCTTCCATACATCCATAGACTAGGAACAGGTCCTTAGTTCTTTGTAAGTACTTAAGGATTCTCTTAACAGCTATCCAGTGACTTTCACCTGGATTAGACTGAAACCTGCTTGTTGCGCTCAATGAGTATGACACATCTGGCCTAGTACATGGGATCTTATTCATGCGTCTTCGTTCCTGCTCACTTGTAGGACATTGTGTCTTACTGAGAGAGATGCCATGTGAGAAGGGCAAAAATCCTTTCTTGGATTCTTGCATTCCAAACCGTTTCATGACCTTGTCTATGTATGTACTTTGACTCAGACCTATAAGCCTTCTAGATCTATCTCCCAACCATTTCTTGACGTTCAATAATATTGGGATGTTATTTCCCATGAGTAATATGTCATTTACGTAAAGCAGAAGGAATACTACCGTGCTCCCACTGAACTTCATGTAAACACAAGGCTCACCTTCATTTTTGGTAAAACCAAAACTTTTGATGACTTCATCAAAACGAAGGTTCCAACTTTGAGACGCTTGCTTCAATCCATAGATGAATTTCTGTAGCTTGCAAATCTTACAAGAATTCTTAGGATCGACAAAACCCTCGGGTTGCATCATATGCACGCTCTCGGTCATATTTCCGTTTAGGAAAGCTGTTTTGACATCCATTTGTCATATTTCGTAGTCATAATATGCTGCTATGGCTAATAGAATTCTGATGGATTTAAGCATAGCTACAGGTAAGAAAGTTTCGTCATAGTCAATACCATGAATTTGATTGAAACCCTTCGCCACAAGCCTTGCTTTGTAGGTTTGTACCTTTTCATCCACGTCAGTCTTTTCCTGGAAGACCCACTTACATCCGATGGTCTTCAAGCCTTCGAATGGATCAATCAAATTCCAAACTTGATTGTCTTGCATGGATTGCATCTCGGCTCTCATGGCCTCTAACCATTTCTGAGAGTCAGGACTCTTCATAGCATCTTGGTAGGACATGGGTTCATCATCTATGAATGTCACATCATCATCATTAGACATGAGAAATCTGTATCTCTCGGGCTCATGAAACATCCTACTAAATCTATGTTGAGTCTGTTGTGTTTCAAGCTCACCAACTCCTTGAGAGCTTCTTTGTTTCTCCATCCCACTGCTTCTCATAGAGACAAAGTCTCTTTCCAAGAAGGCTCCATTGTGAGCAACAAACACTTTGTTCTCCGATGGGTGGTGAAAGTAATATCCTTTAGTTTCCTTAGGATATCCCACAAATAGGCACTTATCAGATTTGAGTCCGAGTTTATCGGGAAACTGTTGTTTGACATAAGTCTCACATCCCCAAATTTTACGAAAAGACAACTTGGGGCTTTTTCCCGTCCACATCTCATATGGCATCTTTTGAACCGCTTTCGAAGGAATCCTGTTCAGTATGAATGCGGAGTCTCAAGAGCGCAACCCCAGAAAGACATTGAAAGACTCGTTTGACTCATCATCGATCGAACAATATCCAATAAGTTTCGATTCCTCCTTTCGGACACTCCATTCCACTGAGGAGTTCCTAGAGGAGTCAGTTGTGAAACTATTCCACATTCTCTGAGATGATCCTAAAATTCCTGACTCAGATATTCGCCTACTCGATCAGATCGAAGTGCTTAAATATTCTTGCCAATTTAATTTTGTACTTCATTCCTAAATTCTTTGAACACTTCAAAGGATTCAGACTTGTGCTTCATTAGGTAGATATAACCATATCTACTGAAGTCGTCCGTGAAAGTTATGAAGTACCGATACCCACCTCTAGCTGGCATACTCATTGGTCCACATACATCAGTATGTATGATTTCTAATAAGTCATTGACCCTTTCACCTACTTTTGTGAACGGTTTCTTAGTCATATTGCCAAGTAAACAAGACTCGTATGTCTCAAATGATTCCAAATCAAATGAGTCTAAAAGTCCAAGAGAGTGGAGTTTAGAAATGCGTTTCTCATTTATATGGCCTAAGTGACAGTGCCAGAGGTATATCATATTTGAGTCATTTGGTTTAAATCATTTAGTGTTAATGTTATATATGGACTTATAATTCTCTTTCTTAAGATCTAGCACGTAAAGACCTCTTTCTAATAGAACATTTCCATAGAAAAGATTATCCTTTAAGATAGAACAATTATTATTCTCAATAACAAATTTATAACCATCCAAAGCTAGACTAGAAATAAAAATAATATTTCTGCTCATAGTAGGTACAAAATAATAATTATTAAGTACTAATACAGGTCGACTAGGCAATGTCAATAAATAAGTTCCTATGGCTAATGTAGCAACTCTTGCTCCATTTCCCACACGAAGGTCGACTTCCGCCTTGGCTAATCTTCTACTCCTTTGTAGTCCCTGCACATCATTACAAATGTGAGTACCACATCCGATATCCAATACCCAAGATTTAGGAGTAAGTGAATTAGTTTCAATAACAAAAATACCTGAAGCGGTAGTCACACTACCCTTCTTGATTTCGTCATGATAAATTTTGCAGTTTGTCTTCCAATGGTCATCCTTGTTGCAATGGAAGCAAACTGCCTCCTGGTCTTTCTTGATCTTAGGTTTAGGCAACATCCTGCCTTTACCCTTGCTCTTGTTCCCGGTGTTCTTACCCTTCTTCTTGTGAACCACTAGGACATCTGTGACAACAGTTGTCTTCATGTCCTCCTGTGCGTTCTTAAGCATCCCATGCAACTCGGTGATGGATTTCTCCATCTGATGCATATTATATTTCTTGATGAATTGCTTAAAACTAGGAGGTAACAACCCGAGAATTATGTCAACAGCCAATTCTCTGGGCATAGCTCAACCAAGCCTCTCCAATTGATCAATATAGCTCTTCATCTTGAGTACATGAGCACTCACAGATGAACCTTCATCCAGCTTCGTGTCAGTCAGAGAGACGATCGCTTTGTAGCGCTTAACTCTAGCCTGCTCTTAGAACATTTTCTTGGGAGTTACGATCATATCGTAAGCACCCATGTCCTCCAGTTGCTTCTGAAGCTCGGAGGTCATGGTCGCTAGCATGAGACAAGCTATCTCCGTGTCATCCTTGACATATTTAGCATACGCATCTTAGGAAGCTCTTGAGGCTCCCTGTTCTGGTTCCTTTGGGTAAGCCTCTCCTATGACATACAGTTTATTGTCAGGCTTGAGAACAATTCTAAGGTTTCTAAATAAGTATAGGAAGTTAGAACCATTGAGCTTATCCTTCTCAAGGATATATCGCAAATTCAACCCAATTGAATTATTATTTGCCATTATTCTACAAGTTAAAATGTAAAGTGCCATTTCTATTTATTCATTGGGGTTGTTTTACTTTGGTGTTTCTTTTATTGTACTCCCACTATTTTTCTTCAAATCAACCACCTTCAGTAGTATTGATTCGGAAACTTCAAATGAATGAGGTTTCATAGTGAGTCAAGATCCGTATTTCATTGACTATTAAGTGCACTTTGGGGCAACCCTCAATACACAACTATTTAGGTAGGAACACTTCCAATTTTGTTATATACAACTCTTTCCTTTTATGGAATGAGCATCATATACCTGGTGTATTATTCCATCTTGTGCCCTGAGCACAAGTCCGACTTGCTTGCTCAGTTAAGTTTAACCATGTATGATTATCAACGAAATAGAGGCCAGCACACTCAGCTTTGGCATGACCCATGCTGGATGCCATTTCTCACAGACCCTCCTTTACAAAGACAATCCTCCATATGCTCAGCTTTGACATGACCCACATGGAAGACTGTCAAAGTACGAGGGCTTCTTGTGACATGGGGGGCACTTCCTTACTTAACATTCTGAAGGATTTGTTTTAGATTTATAAATATAAACATCACAAAAACTAAGTTAAATATGGTATGAGCCTAATTCTCATGACCGATCATGAGGTTCCTAATTCCAAATCTATCTCTAGATTGAATAAGTAATCTTCAATGAACCCTTCGTTGTGTGTGCAAAGATCCAATGCCATCTTTCGAAGATTGTGCCTGTAAATCGCGTTAAAACCGTCGTTGAATTTCACACAATTTAACAAAACAATTTATATTTCCCTATTAATCAATTACGAGTATGAGTGGTAATGAGTTTAGGGTCGAACACAAGGAGGTGTGGCCTCAAGTATTAACTAGTCTCAATGATTATTCTTTAGTATAGAATCTTGTAATTCAAGGGTTATTAGATGAATTTCCAAGTTTAAATCTTATTTTCAGCCTTATTGTAAAAATTCAGCACATCACACTTTGGTGTTTTAATTCGTAACTTGACCAAATAAACTCCGATTCCAACACACAAGATACCGTTGGAAACTAGAAAGAGAGATCTATGATATGGTACTTTACTGGTGTTTCTATTTTATTCAAAAATTTCGAGATATTTGTAGTTTAAATCCAGATCTTACTTCAGATTCATACTTAATTCAACAGTAACTTCAGAAATTTATAGAAAAATCACCAAGTCTTGAAAAATTCTAACATTTATACAGAAATTCAATTATCAAGTTTTAGATTATCTGTTAAAATTTCATAAAATGATGTTTTGTAGTTTGGGATTTATAATGAAAATTCAGATCTGGACCAGAAACTAGTTCTGACAGACCAATACTCACAAAAGTTGGTATATCTCCTAATCTGATTTAACAACTAATATCTTAAAATTCATATTTGGATTCTACACTTCAAAATACTTCCAGTAGGACTATTTTTGTATTTTTAGTATTTATTTTTATATTTTTAAAAATTCAGAAGAAAAGAAACAGTAAATCTGGACTGAAAGTTTAAAAACAGAAATATTACAAACTTAGAAAATTAATATCTCACAAATTATAAATCGGAATTGGGCAAAATTTGATTTGAAAATTATCTACTAAATGAGAACTAAATTTTAAAAATATTTATTTAATTTTTAAGATCTGAATTAGACACGAAATTAAGGGAAAAAGACTGAAAAAACAGAGATGAAACAGCAACAAACAGAAACTGATTAGGGTTTGATTTTTGGTTTAAAAGTAGGGATTTTTAAGAGTATTTGATCAAGAATACCATCCTTAATCACTGAATATTCAATCTTCAAGATTTGTACAACAAGTTTAAGTAAATTCAAGCTAGAAAAACTCAATTAATGGACCGAAAATTGGATCTAAACAAAAATCAGCCAACTCATGTTCAAATCATAAAATTCAATCCAAAACTTCAATTAATCAATCAAAATTCTCAGCCAAGACCTTGAATGACTAATTGGTCATAATACACACGCAATTATAGGTCTAATTGATCTAATAAATTCAGCCAAATCAATCAAATCAACGATTTTCATTTTTAATAGTGATATATGAATAATTACACAAATCGGTCAAATTGATTCAAAATAAAGCAAGATTTCAAGTGATTCCTTCACAAATATCTATCCCTACACAGATCTACTCAATCATGATTAAACAAACACGATTCGATCTCAAATTCATCATTTTACACCAAAAATTCAGATTTGAAAAATTAGGAGAAAAAGAAAGAATTTAAGGAGGATTTAATCAAACCACAATGAGAAATCCAAGCTAGGACCTTCGTTGAGTTGATTTGAAGCTCCAATTGCACCTCGATTTAAGCTAGAATCGACCGATTCGACTTTTCCCCAAATCAGCCCCGAATTGCATGATTTCACTCAAAAACGAAAATTAGAGCTCAAGAAAGCTTGAAACTCATTAATGGAGATTTTAGAGGTTAGAGAAGATGAATGGAGAGTGGTGTATAAGTTAAGGAGAGTGGGAGAATGAGTGATTTGAGAGAATGGATGAAAGAGCGTGTTTTGATGGATTGAAATACGGTTCTTTATATAGATAGTTGAGGGATATTTTGGGGCTTGTGATTGGCTTAGGAGGATCAAGGAACTGTACTGAAGATCTGGACCGAATTTCATTGTATTCCGTTGAAAAATGAGGGAGAATTTCGAATTTTAGTATTTGGCGGTTATTTTGAAATCTGGAATTTCGTCGAACGGTTTAGTGGCATCATTTCAAACTCAAATATCTCTCTCATTTCTTCATCGTTTTTGGTGTTCTTCATATCCATGGAAAGAGGAAAGAGAGAAGAAGAGAATGGAATTGGTTTTACGTGAAACGGAGCTCTGTGGAGTGAGTTATGGACTTGAGAAGTTTCAGCTCGAATTGAGTTATTTCAGCAAAAACAGAATTCAATTTCATCGAATACTTATTTCAAACTCGATTATCTCACTCAATTCTTCATCATTTTATGAGTTCTTTATATGGTTCGAAAGAGGGGATCAAGAAGAAGAGAATGGTGTTGGAATTTTGTCAATTAGAGGTCTGTGGAGGGAATGGAAAGTTCGAGAATTCCTCAGCTCAAACGGTCTATTTTCATGGCTGACAGGAGGTTTTTCGCGTTTTCCGGCCAGCTCCGGCCGTTCCAGCGGTGACTAATCATACGGTTGTGCTTGTCTTGTCAAGATGAGTCAAATGGTGGTGAATTTGTTCAATTCCGAGCATTTCGGAAAATCAGCGCTTTGAGAGAGAAAGAGTTGACTTTGACTGCGACGGTTGACCAGAATTTTGATGCGTCATTTTTCTCTGTTCTTTTGCTGCTAGGTTTATGTTGAGGTGTAAAACGATGGTTAGGATCCACTTGATCGGAACGTCACATTCCGATATGAAACGTCACATTCCGATACGAAACGTCACATTCCGATACGAAACGTCATAGAAAACGTGGACGTTTCTTCTCTGTTTTGGGACCGAACGTGGTCGGTTCACGTATCGGTTTGGCTGAAGAACGTCATGAGACAGTGGATGTTTTCATAACGTTTTGTGGTCGTTTCTTACTCGTTCCAATGTTTGCTCTTTTCCAACAATGTTTTCCATCGTTTAGGGTTAGGAAATTATATGTATGGGAAATGTGAGCGTTTTTAGGGAGAATTTGGCCATCATTGGCCCATTATTTACGTTTTTGTCCAATTCTTCATTTTATGGCCTTGTCGCCTGTAAAATAGCACAAAAATGTATTAAGAGGTTTCAAATTATGTTTTATGAGTTATGAGTCTTTTTCATACGTTTTATGTGAAATTTGATTGAATTTGTGATGATTTAAACCCTAAAAATGTGTATAAAAATACACATTACAAATCCCACCACACTTAAACTAAGCTTGCCCTCAAGCGCAAATTAAAATCAAGTTTTAGGATTTTTAGAATCAGTTTAAAGCGTTTTTGAAAAAAAATTTAGTTATTGCCATGAATGTTATATACTAATATTTGATTATTATAATAATACACGAGGGTCGATGACTATCCATTAATAATTTCAAATTCAAATTTATTTAAAATTCCCCAATCTTCAAATACGAACCTTTTTCCAAAAAGCAATGCCCTAATTTCATTTTTGATACTTTCTCCCCCTAAATTTAAAATGGTGAATTTATACAAATTACCCCAAAAGTTCCAACTAACTCAACTTTCTCTTTTATAAACATGTAAAAGTTGGTATGCTATCCACTCATGTTATCAAAAGACAAGCTGTGCTTTGCACGTACAAAAAAAATTCTTCATTTTCTATTGCGGATATGTAAATTTTTTTTTTTTTTTTCAAGGGTTGAAAAATAATTTTTCACATTTTTGAATTCTTTTTGTGAAGGGATAACAGGTTACGATTTCGGTCACTTGCTTTTAGTGCGAAAATTAGAGATGGACATACGAGTCATTAGCTATGCCATGAAAGATAGGTTGAGTTAGAAATTTTTTGCGAAACTAGTGGTATTAAAAGTAAGTTTTGATTTTTCAAAAGTTTTAATCACAGCATTACTTTAAAGAAAACGATTTATAATTTCGTTAAAGGGGCAAGTGAAATATTTATGAATTTTCGAAACGCTTAATGGATTTTACATGAATATTATAAATGGAAATGAGGTGAAATGTGGCATTCATGATAAAAGTTAAATCCCTTTTGAAGTTTTTCAAATCTTTTCATCATTTTCCAAAACCCTAAGTATTTTTCAAAAATTGCTTGAGAGGGCTTAGTTTTAAAATCTTTTCCATTTTTCAAAACCTTTTACTTTTTCACTAATAATTCTCTTGCTTTTCTTTAAATCACACAAACTTTTATGTACAAAAATAACAAAACAAAAAATGAAAGAAAAACAAGTAAAAAGTTTAAAAATTTTGTTGTATTTATGAGTTTTTTTTTTTTTTTTTTTTCAATTTTTATGAATTTTCACATTTTTACAAGAAAACAAAACTTGGTTTTGCACAAAACCACCCCACCACACTTAAACCTTTGTTTGTCCTCAAACAAAAAGTTCAAAAATGAGAAAATTTGTGGAAATTGAAAAAATTATTGGGGTTTTATGCAAAACCTCCCCCACCACACTTAAACTTTTGTGTAGCAAATGTTTAAGTGTGAAAGAGAAGTTTTGTAAAATTAAGAAAATAAAATAAAGAAAGGAAAAATACGACCTGACACGACGAGTTGCCTCTCGCCAAGCGCTCCCATTTTACGTCTCGAGCCCGACGCCTTTGTGTTAGCCTCTCTCGAACGGGTCGTAAACGTGAACAAATCCTTGTAGGAGCTCACTTGGTGGTAAGAGATTCGGTCCGTGTTGCCTATCCTTGGTTTTGCAGATAGAAATGACTGGTCTTCCTGGTTTTGAAAGGAGTTTGAGATCGCTTTTCGTTGAGAGGGGCAATTCAATACCCAAGTTTACTCCTTCTTGATTGGTTGGCAGGTCGATGTACATCACACCGCTTATCTCAAGGTTGGTGTAATGTATTGTTTGGCAAAAGATAGGATGTCGGGAATTTGGTGAAGTTGGCTCGTGATTTAGGGTGCTTGACTCGTCGTATGTTTCAACCATTGAGTCATGGTTTGACTCATTCTCGTCCTTAACACATGAATCCTTGATTTCTAAACTCGAGTTAGTATCGCTCGACTCGTCGCAAGATTCACTTTTGGAGTCATGATTTGACTCGCATTCCACATTATTCCAAAAGTCCTCTAAGTCGAAACTAGGGTTTGTAGCACTCAAAATTTCGTCTGATTCAATCTTTGAGTCATGGTTTGACTCATCCTCGTTCTCGACCCATAGTTTCTCAAAAATATTTATAATTTCTTTAACAAATTCTTTGGTTTTGGTGGCACTCGACTCGTCGAAAGGTTCAACCAGTGAGTCATCACATGACTCACATTCCACATCGCTCAAAACCTTACAAAAATCAACCATTGAGTCCCCTTTTAATTCACATTCCACAACACCCGTATTTTCACAAAACTCACTCCCTGATTCCCTGTTTGACCCATATTCCCCATCAAACAAATTCTCTTCAAACTCAAAAATAGGGTTTTCTTCTTCCACAACTTCTATGAACATTTCCTCATTTCTTTGAGATTCCTCAAATTCCGATTTTTCAAATTTGAAAATTATTTTTGTAGTGCTCGACTCGTCACTAGATTCAATCCCCTCTTCTTGGTCTAACTCACTTTCCCCGTAACACCCATACTCTTCAAATTCAAAACTAGGGTTCTTTACATCCAAAACTTCTTCGAACATTTCCTCATCTTTCTCATCACTTTTAGATTCCTTATCTCTCGAACCTTCACAACACTCACTCCCTGATTCCCCATTTGATCCACATTCCCCATCAAACAAATTCTCCTCCAACTCAAAATTTGGGTCCTCCTTCTCCTCGAGTTCCTCCTCTTCATCACCATGAGACTCCTCAAGTCTCACCTCTTGATTTTCAAGTTGGCACCAAGAATTCTTGTCATCTCGAGACTCCTCACCCCCGAATTGTTCAAAAACCGTAAATCCCCCATCACAAAGAGATTCCTCAATTTTCACTTCTTCAAAGACCCTAAGACCCTCATCACAATGGCTAGCTTCATCACGACAAGGTTGGATATTAGAGTCTTGAATAATGGTATGAACTTTGTCCATGTCTTTCATGAGCGAGTTCGACATCTCTAAAAAGCGTTTCTCGAAGAGGTCCAGTTTATCAAGCCATTTGTCTTCAAAAGAGATTTGAGGTTGTTGATATTCTTGGTATGGAGTGTAGTACTCGTTTTGGTGGACGTGAGGTTGAGAGGAATGGGTTGGTGTGGCGGGCATGTACGGGTTTTGGAAGTTCATTTGAGTTTGAAAACCCCAAGGTTGGTTCAACATTTCATCCCTCGACTCCTGATTAGACGAATGGTTGAACAACGCTCCTTGCCCGTAAGATTGCCCGTAGAGAGGTTGTGTTTGCTCGAAGGAGCTTTCGCCATTGTGCCATGGATAGCCGTCGTGTGGCCATCCCGTCCACGTTTGTCTTCCCGTCATTGAATCTCCTTCACCTCTCGCCTTGTCAAACCATTGAAAGATCTTGCGCCCTAATAACCTTTAAAAATAAGAGAGACAAAAACACTAGAGAAAATATGAGATGGGTTAGTTAAAAACTTGATGCAAGCCGCCTCCCCGGCAACGGCGCCATTTGTAAATCGCGTTAAAACCGTCGTTGAATTTCACACAATTTAACAAAACAATTTATATTTCCCTATTAATCAATTACGAGTATGAGTGGTAATGAGTTTAGGGGTCGAACACAAGGAGGTGTGGCCTCAAGTATTAACTAGTCTCAATGATTATTCTTTAGTATAGAATCTTGTAATTCAAGGGTTATTAGATGAATTTCCAAGTTTAAATCTTATTTTCAGCCTTATTGTAAAAATTCAGCACATCACACTTTGGTGTTTTAATTCGTAACTTGACCAAATAAACTCCGATTCCAACACACAAGATACCGTTGGAAACTAGAAAGAGAGATCTATGATATGGTACTTTACTGGTGTTTCTATTTTATTCAAAAATTTCGAGATATTTGTAGTTTAAATCCAGATCTTACTTCAGATTCATACTTAATTCAACAGTAACTTCAGAAATTTATAGAAAAATCACCAAGTCTTGAAAAATTCTAACATTTATACAGAAATTCAATTATCAAGTTTTAGATTATCTGTTAAAATTTCATAAAATGATGTTTTGTAGTTTGGGATTTATAATGAAAATTCAGATCTGGACCAGAAACTAGTTCTGACAGACCAATACTCACAAAAGTTGGTATATCTCCTAATCTGATTTAACAACTAATATCTTAAAATTCATATTTGGATTCTACACTTCAAAATACTTCCAGTAGGACTATTTTTGTATTTTTAGTATTTATTTTTATATTTTTAAAAATTCAGAAGAAAAGAAACAGTAAATCTGGACTGAAAGTTTAAAAACAGAAATATTACAAACTTAGAAAATTAATATCTCACAAATTATAAATCGGAATTGGGCAAAATTTGATTTGAAAATTATCTACTAAATGAGAACTAAATTTTAAAAATATTTATTTAATTTTTAAGATCTGAATTAGACACGAAATTAAGGGAAAAAGACTGAAAAAACAGAGATGAAACAGCAACAAACAGAAACTGATTAGGGTTTGATTTTTGGTTTAAAAGTAGGGATTTTTAAGAGTATTTGATCAAGAATACCATCCTTAATCACTGAATATTCAATCTTCAAGATTTGTACAACAAGTTTAAGTAAATTCAAGCTAGAAAAACTCAATTAATGGACCGAAAATTGGATCTAAACAAAAATCAGCCAACTCATGTTCAAATCATAAAATTCAATCCAAAACTTCAATTAATCAATCAAAATTCTCAGCCAAGACCTTGAATGACTAATTGGTCATAATACACACGCAATTATAGGTCTAATTGATCTAATAAATTCAGCCAAATCAATCAAATCAACGATTTTCATTTTTAATAGTGATATATGAATAATTACACAAATCGGTCAAATTGATTCAAAATAAAGCAAGATTTCAAGTGATTCCTTCACAAATATCTATCCCTACACAGATCTACTCAATCATGATTAAACAAACACGATTCGATCTCAAATTCATCATTTTACACCAAAAATTCAGATTTGAAAAATTAGGAGAAAAAGAAAGAATTTAAGGAGGATTTAATCAAACCACAATGAGAAATCCAAGCTAGGACCTTCGTTGAGTTGATTTGAAGCTCCAATTGCACCTCGATTTAAGCTAGAATCGACCGATTCGACTTTTCCCCAAATCAGCCCCGAATTGCATGATTTCACTCAAAAACGAAAATTAGAGCTCAAGAAAGCTTGAAACTCATTAATGGAGATTTTAGAGGTTAGAGAAGATGAATGGAGAGTGGTGTATAAGTTAAGGAGAGTGGGAGAATGAGTGATTTGAGAGAATGGATGAAAGAGCGTGTTTTGATGGATTGAAATACGGTTCTTTATATAGATAGTTGAGGGATATTTTGGGGCTTGTGATTGGCTTAGGAGGATCAAGGAACTGTACTGAAGATCTGGACCGAATTTCGTTGTATTCCGTTGAAAAATGAGGGAGAATTTCGAATTTTAGTATTTGGCGGTTATTTTGAAATCTGGAATTTCGTCGAACGGTTTAGTGGCATCATTTCAAACTCAAATATCTCTCTCATTTCTTCATAGTTTTTGGTGTTCTTCATATCCATGGAAAGAGGAAAGAGAGAAGAAGAGAATGGAATTGGTTTTACGTGAAACGGAGCTCTGTGGAGTGAGTTATGGACTTGAGAAGTTTCAGCTCGAATTGAGTTATTTCAGCAAAAACAGAATTCAATTTCATCGAATACTTATTTCAAACTCGATTATCTCACTCAATTCTTCATCATTTTATGAGTTCTTTATATGGTTCGAAAGAGGGGATCAAGAAGAAGAGAATGGTGTTGGAATTTTGTCAATTAGAGGTCTGTGGAGGGAATGGAAAGTTCGAGAATTCCTCAGCTCAAACGGTCTATTTTCATGGCTGACAGGAGGTTTTTCGCGTTTTCCGGCCAGCTCCGGCCGTTCCAGCGGTGACTAATCATACGGTTGTGCTTGTCTTGTCAAGATGAGTCAAATGGTGGTGAATTTGTTCAATTCCGAGCATTTCGGAAAATCGGCGCTTTGAGAGAGAAAGAGTTGACTTTGACTGCGACGGTTGACCAGAATTTTGATGCGTCATTTTTCTCTGTTCTTTTGCTGCTAGGTTTATGTTGAGGTGTAAAACGATGGTTAGGATCCACTTGATCGGAACGTCACATTCCGATATGAAACGTCACATTCCGATACGAAACGTCACATTCCGATACGAAACGTCATAGAAAACGTGGACGTTTCTTCTCTGTTTTGGGACCGAACGTGGTCGGTTCACGTATCGGTTTGGCTGAAGAACGTCATGAGACAGTGGATGTTTTCATAACGTTTTGTGGTCGTTTCTTACTCGTTCCAATGTTTGCTCTTTTCCAACAATGTTTTCCATCGTTTAGGGTTAGGAAATTATATGTATGGGAAATGTGAGCGTTTTTAGGGAGAATTTGGCCATCATTGGCCCATTATTTACGTTTTTGTCCAATTCTTCATTTTATGGCCTTGTCGCCTGTAAAATAGCACAAAAATGTATTAAGAGGTTTCAAATTATGTTTTATGAGTTATGAGTCTTTTTCATACGTTTTATGTGAAATTTGATTGAATTTGTGATGATTTAAACCCTAAAAATGTGTATAAAAATACACATTACAGTGCCAAGATCTCTTGCCTTGAAGTCTTGAAATAATATCTACCCTAACAAATATGGATTGCTAGAAAAGGTAATTTACGACTTTGGACAAGTCACTGGTTGCCACAGATATTAAATAATATTACATCACAGAACAATCACAGATCTAAAGCTCGTACCATATTTGTATATTTAAATTTCATGTATAACAAAAATTAGGGTTTCTCACAAAGTCGGCCTTATTCCGTTGGGAACGGAACTATTCCATTCTCCACGGAACTATTCGGTTCGCAACAGAAGTACTCCGTTCTTAATGGAGACGTGCTTGAAATTGTATTTTCTTTTGTTTTAATTCCGTTTCCAAAACGGGTTTAACAAAACTAATGCTTGAAACTCTAGGAAATCATAATATCCAAAATTATATTCCCAGAAACTATTTCTGTGATGTTTTGAAATAGTATTTTTCAAAACCCTAAAATTTATTATACTAGAATTTACTAAATTTTAAATATGTAATCGACAATTATTTCTTTAACGAACGCTCTGATACCACTATTGGGAAATCCATAGCCATGTACTTAACATGCGCAGTGGAACCTATAGATTTAACCCGCCCAAGGATCAACGTTAAGGGAATAAAAGTATGAGATTAACTATTAAAATTTATACCTCGAATCTTCCTGATCCACGAGACGAGGAACGGATGTAGGTCTGAACTTTTCTGACTTGCAACCTTGTCCTTCCTAAAGCTCGACTTGCGACCTCCTTGCTTCTCCTAGGGATGAAGATCGATCGCCCGAAAGTTCTCAAGATAGAGAACCTCTACTCGTATCCGTGCAAACTTCAGACGTACAGAATAACCGGACTTGGATAGACATGTCCGGAAATACTTTTCGAAAATCTCTCAAAACTTTCTCTCTCTTTTCTATGTAATAGATGGCCTCTAAGGCTTCTGAATTGTGTGTTGAGTAGAGAGACTCTACCCTTCTATTTATACTAGAGAAAGAGACGAACGATTGCTCAATTAACATAACTAAAAAACCTAATATGTGCCAATTCAGTTGCCAACGGAATAGGTATTTTCATAACGGAATACTTGGCAGCTAAGGTTATTATAGTTTCCATATATATTCCATTGGAAACGAAACTATTCCATTGCCAACGGAATGACACTATTTTGTTCAATCAATTATCCAATAATTGATTATTTGGTTCACCAATTTATACATCATATGTATAACTATTTTGAGGCATATTCATCCCGCACGAATGGAGTTCATTGTGTGACCGTGTAGGTTCAATTTTACGTTGGCAATGATCTTCTAAAGATCATAAGTCGTGAGTAACCTCTAGGCTGATGTCATGACTACCCATGTTAAATGAAATGATCATCGATCATAAACCTATCTGAATAGACATGTGCTTATTCCTTTTGTTCTACGATATATGTCTTGTCCACAAGGCATGGAAGTATGTCATACTTGAGTTTGATCAAAGTCTCTTTCCTAATCGAGAATTAGACTGAGTAAATACAAAATGATATTAACAACACATGTTAATCCATTTTGAGCATGGCCATGCATTTCCTTCAATCCTAGTTCATCATGGGGCCAAGAGATATCTCCCTCATGACGAGAGGAACAAATCCCATCTTGATCACTCACATTCCTCATCATGATTCAGTGCATACCTAATGATGACCCTAATAATCATCCCATTATGGATGACGTACGAACATATTAAAGTATTCAATTCCACATACAGGAATCCATGGTAACCTCAGGTCGTAGGAACAAGCACACTATTCATATGAGAATCACTAATGACATATACCATGCATATTCTCATAGTGTGGTCAGTCCAGCACGTGTTCTCTACCATGAACCTATATTCCAGACTTGACATCCGTATGTCCATGATCAGCAGAACATGATCATCCAGTCTACGAATATACTAGTGTAGATATGTAGCTTCTTACTTGAAGTATGTTTATCTCTATAAATATCCCACATATCACTAGGGACGGTTTAGAATATCATTCATTGGTCCAGAGTTCTACTATCAGAATCACTTATTCAGATGACGTGAACTCGAAGTGACATTCATGGTTGATATAAGAAATTTACATTCATAACCCATACACACAGATACATTTGTCCTAGGGCACTAATCCTACACCTTGATCATATCATAGGCATCCATGGGTGTCTCAAGGACTTACAACTTTCCTTCACTCTTGAGAACAATTCTCAGAGTCCTTAACCACTCAGAAAAGTTTGTGCCATCGAGCTTATCCTTCTCAAGGAAAGGTCACAAGTCCGTAAATTTTGAACACATTCTAAAGTTTAATATGCAATGTAATGTTTATTATTTAGAATTATTCTAATTTTGTTTCATACATTATACTCCCATGATTTTTCTTCAAATCAAACACCTTCAGTATTATTGATTCGGAAAATTCAATTAATGAGGTTTCATAGTAGGTCAAGATCCATATTTCATTGAGCACTAAGTGCGCTTTGGTTTAACCCTTATTGCTCAACTATTTAGGTAGGATCATTTCAAATTGTATCATATACAACTCTTGCCTTTTATGGAATGAGCATCATATGCCCGGTCTATTATGTTGGGAACCCCATAGCCATGTACGTTACATGCGCAGCAGAACCTATGGGTTCAACCCGCCCAAGGATCATCATTAAGAGAATAAAAGTACAAGATTAGGCTATTAAAATTTATACCTCGGATCTTCCTGATCCGGGAGAGAGAAGCGGATGTAGGTCTGAACGAACTTCCATCTTGCTTCCTTCTCCTTCGTCCTCCTAAAGCTCAACTCGAACGAACTCCTTGCTTCTCCTAGGGTAAAGAAACTGATCGGTCGCTAGTCTTCAAAGCAAGAAGACCTCTACTCGTATCCATTTCGAACTTCGAATCATCGGAATAACCGGACTCGGCTAGACGAGTCCGAAAATATTTTCATGAGGCTCTCTCTCTTTTATACCATGCATATTGTCATAGTGTGGTCAGTCCAGTACGTGTTCTCTAACACATACCTATAGTCCATCCTTGACATTCCTATGTCTATGATCAGCATAATACGATCATCCAGTCTGCGAATATACTAGTGTAGATATGTAGCTTCTTACCTGAAGTATGTTTATCTCTATAAACATCCCACATATCACTAGTATATTCACAGCCTAGATAATCAATTTCTGTTGATCGTGGACACAGGGATGTCAAGTCTGAAATATAGGCACGTGTTAGAGAACACGTACTAGATTGACCACACTATGAGAATATGCATGGTATATGTCATTAGTGACTCTCATATGAATAGTGTGCTTGTTCCTATGACCTAAGGTCACCATGGATTCCTATATGAGGAACTGCATACTTTAATATGATCTTACGTCATTCATAATGGGATGATGATTAGGGTCATCATTAGGTATGCACTTAATCATGACGAGGAATATGAGTGACCAAGATGGGATTTGTTCCACTCATTAAGAGAGAGATATCTCTGGGCCCCTGATGAACTAGGACTGAAGGAAATGCATGGCCATGCTCAAAATGGATTAACATGTGTTCTTAAATCATTTTGTATTCATTAAGTCTAATTCTCGATCAAGAAAGAGACTTTGATCAAACTCAAGGATGACATATTATCGTGCCTTGTGATCAAGATGTATATCGTAGAACAAAAGGAATAATCAAATGTCTATTCAGATACGTTTATGATCGTTGATCAGTTCATTTAACATGGGTAGTCATAACACTATTCTAGAGGTTACTCATGACTTATGATCTTTGGAAGATCGTTGCTAGTGTTAAATGGAACCTACACGGTCACACATAGAACAACCTCTAGTCGGGAACGAAAGGCTCTGAAATAGTTATATATATGATATATAAATAGGTGAAGGAAATAATAGATCATTGGTTGATTGATATGAATGATTGTGCAAAAAATCAGCATAGTTATGTTGGCAACAGAACAGTTCCGTTGCCAATGGAGCAGTTCCGTTGGCAACAGAACTCAGCCAATTTCTCGACTGCCAAGTTTTCAGATTGGTAAACCCTATTCCGTTGGCAACGGAATAGGTCCGTTGGGAACGGATAAGCGCTGTAATTAGGGTTTTAGTTATGGTCACTAAGCAATCCTTTGTCTCCCTCTCTAGTATAAATAGAGGGGTAGTCCCCTTCTATTAGACACACATTATAGAGCCTCCAGGATGCCGTATTACAGAGAGAAAGAGAGACAGCCTCTTGAAAGTATTTTTGGACTCATCTAGCCGAGTCCAGTTATTCTGACGATTCGAAGTTCGACGTGGATACGAGTAGACGTCTTCTGCTTTGAAGACTAGCGAATGATCAGTTTCTTTACCCTAGGAGAAGCAAGGAGTTCATTCGAGTCGAGCTTTAGGAGAATGAAGGAGAAGGAAGCAAGACGAACGTTCGTTCTGACCTACATCCGCTTCTCTCTCCCGGATCAGGAAGATCCGACATATAAATTTTAATAGCATAATCTTGTACTTTTATTCCCTTAACGATGATCCTTTGGCGGGTTGAGCCCTTAGGTTCCGCTGCGCATGTAACGTACATGGCTACGGGTTATCCAATAATGTCATCTGTGCGTTCGTTATGGAAATAATCATCGATTATATTTAAAATTTAGTAAATTCTAGTATAATAAATTTTAGGGTTTTGAAAATATTATTTCAAAACATCACGGAAATAGTTTCTAGGAATATAATATTAAATATTATGATTTTCTAGAGTTTCGAGAAATAATTTTTCGAAATCTGTTTTGTTTTGGAAATGGAACTAAAAACAATAGGAAAACAAATTTTCCAGCAGCATTCTGTTCCCAACGGAATAGTTCCGTTGAGAATGGAATAGTTCCATTGAGAACGGAATAACACAGAAAATTCTCAGTTTTTCAGCGCAGGCTCCGTTGAGAACGGAATAGTTCTGTTCCCAACAGAACAAGGCTGAATTTTACGGAAACCCTAATTTTAGTTATACGTGGAATTTTATTTAAATATGGTATGAGCCTTAGATCTGCGATTGTTCTGTGGTGTAATCTTATGTGTGAATGCTTGTAATATTATTTAATATCTATGGCAATCTGTGAGTTGTCCAAAGTTATAATTTATGGCAACCGTGAGTTGTCCAAAATTGTACTTTACTTTTCTAGCAATAGGATAATTGTTTGGATAGATATTATATGAAGACTACGAGACAAAGATCTTGGCGCAATCTTCAGAAGATGGCATTGGATCTTTGCACATGCACAACGAAGGGTTCGTTGAAGATTCACCTGCAATCTGGAGATAGTTCTAGGATTAGAAACCTCATGATCCCCCGTGAGGAATAGGCTTATACCATATTTGACTTGTTTCTGTGATGTTTATATTTATAAATCTAAAAAAAATTAAAATACTTCAGAATGTTAAGTAAGGAAGTGCCCCATGTCACTGAAGCCCTCGGTACTTAGACAGTCTTCCATGTGCGTCATGCCAAAACTGAGCATATGGGGGATTGTCTTTGTAAAGGAAGGTATGCGGGAAATGGCGTCCAGCATGGGTCATGTCAAAGCCGAGTGTGCTGTATTCCATTTCACCGATAATCATACATGGTTAAACTTAACTGAGCAAGCCAATCGGACTTTGGCTCAGGGCACAAGATGGGATAATACACCAGGCATATGATGCTCATCCCATAAAAGGCAAGAGTTGTATATGATACAATTGGAAATGTTCCTACCTAAATAATTGAGCAATAAGGGTTGCGCCAAAGTGCACTTAGTGCTCAATGAAATACGGATCTTGACCCACTATGAAACCTCATTTAATTGAAGTTTCTGAATCAATACTATTGAAGGTGTTTGATTTAAAGAAAAATAGTGGGAGTATAATATATGAAACAAAATTAGAATAATTCTAATTTTAATTAATAAACTTTACATTGCATATTAAACTTGTAGCATGAGTTTGAAATTTATGGACTTGCGATCTATCCTTGAGAAGGATAAGCTCGGTGGCACAAACTTCCCTGAATGGTTCAGGACTTTGAGAATTGTTCTCAAGAGTGAAAAAAGTTGTATGTCCTTGAGACACCCATTCCAAATCCACCACCTTCGACCGCTTCTAGAGTCGTTCAAGATACTTATCAGAAGTGTATTGACGATTCTGATGAAGAAGCCTGGATGATATTAGCAGGATTGAAACCTAAGCTTAGGAAGTAGATAGGTTTCATGGATGCCTATGATATGATCAAGGCGCTTAGGGAAATGTTCCGAAAGTAGACTAATATTCAGCTCTACAAGGTCACCATTTTATTAATCAAGAGCAAGATGGCTCATGGAACCTCTGTGGATACTCATGTGTTCAAGATGAGAAGTCGCATTGATTACTTGCAGAGATTTGGTTCGCCTATTCCAAGGGAATTCGCGGTTGACATGATTCTTGGATCACTTCCTCCGAGCTTTGATTTGTTCATTACTGAATATCATAAGCGTCGGATGGAGATGATGATCACGAAATTGCATAAGATGCTTAAACAGGCAGGGAAGGACATAGAGGCAAAAGTTGTCATTGATGCCCTCAGGATTGAAAAGGAAAGGGAGTTGAATAGACAAGCCGCATGGGAGAGCTGGATGAAGAGTAAAGGCAAGGAGTTGTCTAAACCTGAGAAATCGGAAGAAGTGATTGCATGTTCTATGCGTGATCACTGGAGAGCAGGATGTAAGATATGTCAAGAAGAAGAATCAATGACTGCCATTTTAGGTATTCCTCTAACTAAATCTCTACTTGGATATTGGATATCCACGTAATTCTCACATTTTGAATGTGCAGGATATTACTCAGAAGTGGAACATTAGCTTGAGGAGAAGTCAACCTACAAGTGGGGAATGAAGCAAGAGTTGCTACATGAACTCTCGGATTTTATTGACTTAGCCATTGTGGACTTGTAATGAAATAAATATTATTTTGATATTAGCATTAAAATGGTTGTAAAATTTATTATTTGGAATAATAAAATTTTCCTAGATAAATCTATTTGAAATGTTCACTTAGAAAATAACCTTTATATGCTAAATAATAAGTCCTTTGATTTCATACTTCTAGCAATATCATCTAAGTCACAAAATAAGAATCGTATTTCTAAAACTCCAGCCTATGTGGAAAGTTTGACTCACTGGATCTAGGATCAATTGAGACGTGTGAATTCTATTTATCAAATAGGATTGGCAACCATAACGAAGTTGATAGGTTAGTCTCATGCATATACTGCATGAGAGACAAAAAGCAAGCTGGCTAGAAATAAGGAATATCAGATTTTCATATTAAAGTGTTTTAAGTAAAAGGTTTACTTAATGAAACACAAAATAGTTGAAATGTTCAAAGCATTTAAGAATGAAATTCGGCATCGCCTTGACAAGATAACAAGAGCACATCAATCAGATCGAAGTGGCAAGTATTTGAGTCAATAGTTTGACAATTATCTTAGAAATTGTGGAAAAGGTTTCACAATTGATTCTATATGCAGCATCTCACGATGTGCACATAAAGAAGAAAATGAAACTGATTGGATAAGATTCAGTCTATGCCTCCGAGACTCTTATAGGTTTATTTTCTTGCATATACTTAACACTGAATATCATAAGGTTCAAAAGGACACCATATGTGATATGGGTTTGGAATAGTCCCAAATTGTCTTTAAAGATTGAAGTACGACTTGTGTCAAAAGGTTTGACGATGTCAACACAACAATCTCATAAATATTTGCGGAATATTAATTTGATATTGTTTTACATCCATTACGAGTTCAAATTGTTTGCTACTCATAATTCAGACTTCTTTAAAAGAGATCTCATCTCTTAAAGAAGCAGTGGGAGTGTAATACATCTAGAAAGGTTCGAGATCCACATACTAGCGATGAACATAAGGTCCTCCTCACAGACCTGGTAGACATTAAGGTGAGAGATATGATCTCTCATAAAAGATGCTCATGGAGGATAAGTCGACTTTCTACCGAGGAGACTGTGAAGAGACAATGTTCTCAAAATGGTTGGACCATGAGAACTGAGATGCAGCGCATATGCAAACAATCATGTTTGGAACTTGATTGGAGTATCCAATGGCTTGATGACCATTGAATACAGTACATGGATAACCTAAAAATAGCAAAGAAATTAGCTATAGTATGGGCTATAGTAAAAGGACTTTCTCACTTGTTGCTATTACAAATTCTAACTTCCATAGCACAATGCGATTGTAAATGATGAACAAGGATATAAAACTCACATTCCTTTATAGGAACTTTATTGTGGATGTATCTTTGATACATGCCAAGAGTTTTGTGATCGCAAGAATTATGAAAAATAAATTCATGGAATAAAGCAAGCATCTCAGGATGAATCTATTTGACAAAGTAAATTGAAGAATTTGACTTAGTCAACATAGATGCGACCACCTTGATTTCAAGAAATTCAATGGGAGTATAACAATCTTCCTACATTACAACAACTTACACATCCTAATAGTTAGGAGTTGATGTCTATACGGACTTCTGGTTATAAAATAAAGCACATTGGTAAAATATTGAAAAAATTCGATGTGCAAGAAATGTTCTTGCTCATGGTGTTCATATGAATGATGAAAAGATAAACGAATGAGATTCTATACATTCAACAGTACGTTGAAATGTTCAACATGCAAGAAAGCGTTCTTGCTTATGACATTCACATGAACAATGAAAGGATATAAGAATTAGATCTTATACCTTCAACCATATATTGAATATTCAATATGCAAGAAAGAGTTCTTGTTTGTGGCACTAATATGAATAATGAAAGGCACATGAAATGGATTCTATACTTTCAACAATATATATTGAAGGAGTTCAATATGCAATAAAGGATTCTTGCCTACGACATTCATATATTGAAGACATGCGCTTATCATCCGTTTATTGAAAGGTTCAATATACAAGAAAAAGTTCTTAATAACAAGATGAATAAGAATTTTAAGCCATACAATGTATTGTGCAATATGCTTGGAGCATAAGAGAGCGAATTATATGACTAGGATAAATATCTAAGTTCTTATGAAGAACTAAGACATCCCCATCTATCAGAAGCTAGGTAGTGGTAAGAGATTACACTTTCTTAACATGGATCATTATCGCAATTTTCGAATACAGTAATTTGGAAAGAGTTCCAAATAAGTTATTGTAACTGAAACAAGACCATATTGTCGCTTTAGAAGCAGACAATAGGTATGCCTTGATCTTGGAACTTTGAATAGTCCTGATTGCTCTTAAGACCTGACGATCTATGTTATGAACAAAGAGTCGCTCAGAATGGAGCAACAAGGATACATGCGCCTGTTTTAGAAGTTCTTGACTAATTATAGAGATCAGTAGTAGTCACTTCGGGTTCACGTCATCATAATACCTGATTCTAATAGTAGAATTGTGAACCAACGAATGACATTCTAAACCGTTCCTAGATATGTGGGATGTTTATAGAGATAAACATACTTCAGGTAAGAAGCTACATATCTACACTAGTATATTCACAGGCTAGATGATCATGTTATGCTGATCAAGGACATAGGGATCTCAAGTATGGAATATAGGTACGTGTTAGAGAACACGTACGGGACGGACCACACTATGAGAATATGCATGGTATATGTCATTAGTGATTCTCATATGAATAGTGTGCTTGTTCCTACGACCTGAGGTCACCACGGATTTCTGTATGAGGAACTGGAATACTTTAATATGATCTTACGTCATCCGCAACGGGATGATCATTAGGGTCATCATTAGGTATGCACTGAATCATGACTAGGAATGTGAGTGACCAAGATGAGATTTATTCCTCTCGTTAAGAGGGAGATATCTCTGGGCCCCCTGATGAACTAGGACTGAAGGAAATGCATGGCCATGCTTAAAATGGATTAACATGTGTTGTTAATATCAGTTTGTATTTATTCAGTCTAATTCTATATCAGGAAATAAACTTTGATCAAACTCAAGGATGACATATTACCGTGCCTAGTTACCAAGACGTATATCATAGAACAAAAGGAATAATTAAATGCCTATTCAGATAGGTTTATAATTGCTGGTCATTTCATTTAACATGGTAGTCATGACACCAGTCTAGATGTTACTCAAGACTTACGATCTTTGGAACATCGTTGCCAGCGTTAAATGGAACCTACACGGTCACGCATAGAACAACGTCTAGTCGGGAAGGAAATATTCTTAAATGGTTATACATATGATGTATAAATAGGTTAAGGAAATAATCGATCATTGGATGATTGATTTGAATGATTGTGCAAAAATCAGCATAGTTTCGTTGGCAACCGAACAGTTCTGTTGTCAACGGAAGTTCCGTTGCCAATGGAACATTTTCGTTGGCAATAGAACTCAGCCAATATCTCAACATCCAAGTTTTCAGATTAGGAAACCCTATTCTGTTGGTAACGGAATAGGTCCGTTGGGAACGGATAAGCGTTGTAATTAGGATTTTAGTTATGGTAACTAAGCAATCCTTCACCTCCCTCTCTAGTATAAATAGAGGGGCAGTCCCCGTCTATTAGACACATATTACAGAGAGAAAGAGAGAGAGCCTCCTGAAAATATTTCCGGACTCGTCGAGCTGAGTCTGGTTATTCTGATGATTCGAAGTTCGACGTGGATACGAGTAGAGTTCTTCTGCTTTGAAGACTAGCGAGCGATAAATTTCTTTACCCTAGGAGAAGCAAGGAGTTCCTTCGAGTCGAGCTTTAGGAGCACGAAGGAGAAGGAAGCAAGACGGAAATTCGTTCAGACCTACATTCGCTTCTCTCTCCCTGATCAGGAAGATCCGAGGTATAAATTTTAATAGGATAATCTCTTACCTTTATTTCCTTTAGGATGATCGTAGGGAGGGTTGAACCTGTAGGTTCCGCTGCGCATGTAACATACATGGCTTCAGGTTATCCAACAAGAATGCCATTCATTGGTTCACAGTTCTACTATCGGAATCACTTATTCTGATGACGTGAACCCGAAGTGTGTAAATATATTATTCACCCATACACTCATTCATATATGAACTGAATAAACTTGTTTCTCATAATCTAATCTCTAATCCAACATTTTGGCCTAGGGCATAATTCCTTCACATGCGTTGTTAATATCATTTTGTATTTACTCAATCTAATTCTGGATCAAGAAAGAGACTTTGATCAAACTCAAGGATGACATACATCCATGCCTTGTGATCAAGAGATATATCATAGAACAAAAGGAATAAGCAAACGTCTATTCAGGTAGATTTATGATCGCTGATCATTTCGTTTAACATGGGTAGTTATGATATCAGTCTAGAGGTTACTCATGACTTACGATCTTTAGAAGATCGTTGCCAGTGTTAAATGGAACCTACATGGTCACACAATGAACTCCATTCGTACTGGATGAATACGCCTCAAAACAGTTATACATATGATGTATAAATTGGTGAGCGAAATAATCAATTATTGGATAATTGATTAAACAAAACAGTGCCATTCTGTTGGCAAAGGAATAGTTCCATTCCCAACTGAATAGATATGGAAACTGTAATAACCTTAGCTACCAAATATTCCGTTATGGAAATACCTATTCCGTTGGCAACGGAATCGGCGTAGATTAGGGTTTTTATTTGTGGTAACTGAGCAATCATTTGCCTCTCTTTCTAGTATAATTATAAGGGTAGAGTCTCTCTATTCTACAGACAATTCAAAAGACTTTGAGGCCGTCTATTACACAGAAAAGAGAGAGAGAGTTTTGAGAGATTATCTAGCTGAGTTCGGTTATTCCGTGCGTCTGAATTTCCCGTGGATACGAGTAGAGGTTCTCTATCTTGGGAACTTGCGAACGATTGATATTCATCCCTAGGAGAAGCAAGGAGGTTCGCGAGTCGAGTTTCAGGAAGGAGAAGGTTGCAAGTCAGAAAAGTTCGGACCAACATCCTTTATTCGTCTCTCAGGAACATCCGAGGTATAAATTTTAATAGTTAATCTCGTACTTTTATTCCCTTAACGTAGATCCTAGGACAGGTTAAATCTATAGGTTCTGCTACGCATGTAACGTACATGGCTATAGATTTCCCAACATTCTCTAACACGCACCTATATTCCAGACTTGACATCTCTATGTCCATGATCAGCAGAACATGATCATCCAGCCTGTGAATATACTAGTGTGGATGTGTAGCTTCTTACCTGAAGTATGTCTATCTCTATAAACATCCTACATATCACTTGGGACAGTTTAGAATATCATTCGTTGGTTCAAAGTTCTATTCTCAGAATCATGTATTCTGATGATGTTAACCCGAAGTGTCATTCATGGTTGATATAAGATATTTACGTTCACAACCCATACATATAGATATATAAGAAACAACCTCTTTAGTTTTTGTCGGGTTTGCATTTCGACCCAAAATCATTGAATAGAGATTAAAGAATTATTTAATGTAATGGGTCTCTTCCATTCTTGCCTTCCCATAAATCACCAAGTCGTCCGCAAAAAGAGAGTGGGTAAAGAAAGGGGCATTATACTAAATTAATTTTCTTAATTAAACTACTATTTTGATAATAATGAAATAGGGTTGAGAGGAATTCCGTACCTGGAATAAATAAGTAGGGAGAGATAGCGCACTCTTGGCGAAGACTTCCGCTAGGGCAATCAACAAAATTTTCTGGGAATTAAAAGCAACATAACATTTCAGAACTAAAATCCCATTCTATTTGATTGTATGCCTTAAGGAGATTTACTTTATTTGTAAAAGAGTGGTCTTTATATGTACTAGATCTAAAAGGAGTGAATTATCTCTTTTTAGAGGATGATATTTTCATGAATAAATTTCCCCGAAATGAAAGTTGATTGGTTAGGTGAGAGACTAGATTGGTCATTAGGTTCCCCATTCTAGACACAAGTATTTTAGCAACCACCTTATATAGATAGTAACAAATACTAATCAGTCTATTATTGTATATTTTTTTCGGGTTATTGTTTTTCGGGATTAATGTGATGTTTGTTGCACTGAAATATTGAGGTATTATTTTTTGTTGAAAAATACCTTGAATCTCTTTAAGAAAGATTACGGTTTGGGGATAGAAAAGAAGGAGAAGGAGAAGAACGAGTTTGCTTTTGATTTTTGTGGAAAATATTGTGGGGGGTAAAGGTTGGCTGAATAGAATAATTCGGTTTTGGAGCTCCGCACATGGAGTACTTAGCGGTGTACCCAAGATAGATGCTCCGTATGTTAGTATTATGTCCTGGGTCAAAATATTTATAAACTAGATTGATGGATTGGATTAATAAACATTATATTTATTCTAAGATATTTTATATAATATATGCGTATAGATTATTTTAATATAATAAAAATAGATCATGAATATGTAATTCATTTTTATATCATCAAAGTGCGTGATTTTGATAGTAAAACTATATTGTGTTATGAATGCTATTTTAAATCATCCCACGTCATTTAAAGATATTTGTGGAGGCAAATATACTTTCGGAGATAAATAAATATATATTTGTAGACAAGCTATAAATTTACATCAGTATGTTAGTTGACTGATAATCATGTTTTACTAATAATGGATAATAGTTTTCAAGTCATTAACATAGGTATATGTTAGAGACCATATACTGGATTGACCCGCCATAAGAATGTTACAGGATATACGTCATCAGTGAGTCTTATTATAGTATTCATGGTCCTTTGACCGGAGATTTTCTCGGTTCCCAACATGAGTGATTTTATATTTTAACATAATCTACACTGCCTTTGGATGGTCATAGCAGTTATGATTGTGTATCTAAATAATCATGTACATGGATAAGTGCAATCAAGATGGGAATTGTTCCCTATATTAAATGAGAGAGATATGGCTTCTTGATGAATTGAATTGAAAAAATGCATGGCCATGATATTATTTATTTTGCTCAGT